>OY998142.1:24573720-25173720 GCA_963921925.1 Sphagnum tenellum | reverse complement strand
ATAAAACACAAACACAAATGGTGATACCCACCTGTAACATGATCAACATTGAAATTATGACAAACACCTTCCCATTATGAAAAATGATAAGTTGGAAAATCTTATTTGTAATTTTAAACATCTTCAAATTGACTTTTTTGATGAATAGGTTATTCAAAAACAATTTAAGACCGATTAATTTACATTATAATTTTTTGAATGTTTTGGAATTTGACTTACTTATATGTTATCCCAGGTCGCATAGCATTCCACATTTGATCCACCCAACTCTCAGTAGTGGTGACACTAAACCAAGTCAACATGGCTGATAAAAAGGTATCAAAATTTTCCCGTGGATAACCCTCAGGGAAATTATGAAATTGGCCTCCATATAATTGCATACCAATGATTGAAAAAGTAGTCATTATTACCATGAAAAAGAATAGTAAACTTCCTAAATCTTTGAGGCTTTTGATGCATATAGGCTACAAATGTTCATGTACACATAATTCACAAATTTAAAATGTTGATGTAGCAATTTTCTATATTTCATGAGAAAACATTTATTGTCATGAACATGACAAAGTTTCATTACCAAAAATTGTAATCTAATTATAATCTATTTTCAAGCTTAAACTGTCCATTAGGTGTATAAGTATATATTTGATAAGTGATGTGTTCATTATTATAGTTCAACATGATTTAAAACATTTATTCAATATTCTACCCAAATCATAACCATATGATTTGTAAGATTGTTGTTCATACTTAATTATAACTTCGATTTATGAAAATGTTTGTAACACGACTAAATTGTGTGCATAATACTACTCACAATATCTAATTATTTATGATGAGCTAGTGATCATCAAAACATCAAAGAAATTAAACAAGGGCTTTCAAGTCCTTGAAGGAAGAATTGAACCATTGTGATGCATTTATTGTTATAATTAGCTAATGGTGGCCTTCTTTGAAAAGGAGGTGAAAAATTAGCATGAAGAGACATGCATTCACAATGTATTAGCAAATTTCAAACCTTTGTTAATGTTTTCATAAGTCTAAGATAATTCAGAATATTCATGTATAACATGAAAAAATGGGATGTGTCAGTTTACCAAGAAATATAAAGGACCAAACCTTATTCAAATTTGATTATAAATGTTGGTCGAATAACATATTGGGATTAGCAACTAAATTAAATTGACTATGCTGCAACTAATCTTTTTCTGGTGAATTTTTGCACCATGGTGAAGGGGAAAAATAGAAATTGACAAAGGTAAAAAGAAAAATGGGAAAAATGGGCCCAAGTAGCCATACTTAGAGAATAAGTATGGCCAAATTATATAAGGAATTTGAAATTTTTCTACTTCCCCCTCAAACCTTTATCATAATTTGGCTAATTCTTCTTATGCATGATCATTGACCCAACTATTTCACAAATTTGACAAAAGAAAACATTGGTTGCAACTTGCAACCATATGATTTCACTTGTTGAAAGAATGAAAATTCAATTGGTCACACTAGCTATAGATGCTAGAATGGAAAAGGAAATTTTTCTTCAATCGATGTTGTATTTTTAGATAGCACATTTGAGCACTAAATTAAAATTGAATGCATAAATTCATATGTTTGGACCTACATTTCACATTAATTGATACCCTTTATTAGCAATAAGCATGATTTCTTATTCATATTGTATTATGTGTTGTGAATGGGTTGCCCAACCTTTAATTTTAGGAGACAAATTAGTTTAACATCTACCTTAGTAGTGCCAAACTTCAAAGTCTTCTATGTATATACACCCAAATTGGTTGATATTTTATATCGCTCACCAATGGTAGTGGTGTATCCAATGGAGAAATTTTCACATCAGGATGATGAAACCATCTCAACAATCTCACAACTGAAATGTTTGGAAATTTCCTTGAAATAAATCCGCAAAATGATATCACCACCACAATGACGTCCAATACATTCATAACTGTTCCAAATCATAAATATCCACTATAAAAAATATATAATAATTTTCATATGATTTTGTTTGAAAATGTCTATTAATTTAACTTTACAATCATGTGACCACTAGTTCCATGAAGGCCCATGCATTCATTACTATACATATGCAAATTACATTTGTGTGGGTTAATTAAAAGTTTATTAATTAAATGAAGATCAAGATCTTTCATTGATATTTGGACATGAACTTACCAAAATTTTAATTATGATTTATGAGCTCAAACCCTAATGTTATGCAAAATTTGATTAAAAGACACTTACTATCACTCCAATAAGCTTTCAATCCATGAGCCATAATTCGTAATGTCATCTCCAAACAAAATGTTATGAGCATGATAAATTCCAAGACATCTACCTATTGGATAAGTTTTCAAACATAACCTTTTATATTTGAAAAAATGATTCATAAACGATAAAATAAAAAATATTTTTGATTAAGTTATGCTCAAAATAAACAAACAAAATCATGTGATTACAAAAGTTAAATGTAATTTTAGGATACAAAGTTTCAACAATAGACTTGTTGACATTTCTGCTTTATAGTTGCAAAGAATAACAAAATTTATGCTAATAGAAGCTAGTTCATAATATCTAAAAAGTGGACTTTTCACAATGCCTTGAATTGTGTTCTTCAATTTTTTTGTTACAACACGTCTTTTTTGAATTGCATTTGGTTGAAAGGTTTGGATTCGATTTAAATATTGAGTAAAAGATTTTTCTTCATTTTGTGTTGGGTTTTTGTAAGATAAATTGTATTCATTTTCTTCATCATTGTCCTCTTGTAAGCCAAAGGACATTGCATTGCTAGAATTTTTTTGGAGGAAAGTGAAACCTCCAAATGATTTTTGGAATTTCATGGTATTTCGTTTCACAAAACCTAGCATATGTTGTTTATAAGAAAAAAATCGGCCTTTTAAAGATTGTAACATTGTTGGCTTAGTGTCATCATTATGGATAACTTCCTTGAGAAGGTTGGCCAATATAATGGCATTATGGAAGGAAAATTTCTTTACGCGCTTTTGACTTTTCAAGAGGATCTACAACCCAAATGTTGTACAATTATATTCTAGATTTTTCATTGCATATGGACTTTCAAAATTTGTTATCTATGTTTCATTTTCTTTCATTTGGCATAGTTTGTTTTCAAAATACAAAAAGTTGTGTAAGACAATGATTTGGTGTTTAAAGTCATTTCATTTGGGGATGCCCTTTATTTCATCCCTATGTCTACAGTTATCCCTCCAGAACAATAGAATTACTAAAAGTGATATCCAATTCTCATATAAATTGTTGTTTAAACATGCCTATCCAAAGGTGGGAGTATAACCATAACATTAAATTGAAAGTTTGGACAAGGAAAAGATTATTTTACTACTTATTACAACAAATAAAATAGTACAGTAACTTCTTGTTTTATGTGCATATAATTATATATGTCACAATGTTAAAAAAAATTCACCAAAAGGGAAATGATGTCATTGTTTGAATTGGAAAAAAATTGATGGTTGGGAATCGCAATATTGTTGAGCAACATATGATCAAATCCAATTTATATAATAATGTGGTTGAAATTTGAAGTAGCAAGCTACATCATGACAAGTACTTTAAAAGTACTTGTAAAAATTTGTGTACGTATCATGCTTTTGAGCAATATTATTGTTAATGTAAGAACTACACAATGTATGATGTACCTGGTGTTCATGTCGCACTCGAAGGAACACACCACTAATTGCAGCAACACATATATTTACTGAAAAGTAAGTACCAATGATGACCAAAAGAATAAAATATATTCCTGGAATGTAAAGCAACAAATCTCAAGGAATTATTTGTAAGTGAGATTTCATTCTTTGCACTATCAATCCACTTAAATATCCACTTGTATAAAAAACCCAATTTCACTCAATGATTTCAACATCATAATCATGAAGTGAAATAAATCATGTAGCACACAAGTTAAATTGTTATCATGTGATACATCAACCTTTTAATCTTGAAACCATCACAATTAATCTTATTCAAGGTTTATGGGAAGAGTAATTTAATGATGTTAACAATGATTTCAAATTACTACTTGTAATTGATTTCAAAAGTTGCATTTAATTCCCATATAGTATTTGACCAATAATATCATTATTGACATGGTTCTTTTAATTATTGTTCTTTTCCTTGAATATATGAATGTGGAATTGCAAAACCATGTAATTCTACATAATTGGTCCATTAAATTGATTTGCATGGTAAATCATGTTTTGAAAGTTTGCATTGCAACTTTAAGCAAATGCAAATTTGAAAAAACCAAACACCAATGAAATCAATATTTAGTAAGTTCTTATGGGGATTTATAAAAGTGAAATAACAAGTTTTTGAGATTTTATTTCAACAATATAATGTTTTTATGCGTTAACCATAACATTAAACATTAGCATATCCAATAATATGTATATATAATGGCATTAAATTGAAGTTTAAATGTAGATAAATACGTGCAAGATTGCCTCCAGCATCAGCAATGCTATACATATCCAAAGACCAACCTTCAAGTGATATTATCTGTTTTTACAATTCAACAAAAAACACATCAATTACCCAATTTTATAAAAAGCTAATTCCTATTCCAGTGTTATTAATTCACTTCTCATGTGAAGAATATTATTTGCATGTTTCAACATTGACCTTTGTTATAAAGTTGAAACCCATATCAAAGTAAGACCCATCAATGTTTATTTCTACTAAATTACCAACCAAATGTATAGTTTGATGCAAGATGATAGTGGCTTCAAGTAAATATTGGGGTTGACTCCATGTTTTGTAACCTAAGTATGAATACTTTTGACATTTGAAGGTTCTTCCAATTTTATTCCTTGTTATAAATCATCCATTATTTTTGCAAAGTAACCTAGATGTTTACCACAACCCAAAAGTTTAGCTTATATTGATTCATGACTAAAATGTTTTTATCAAAATAATATGTTTTTGAAGGTTAGTTTCATGTTATTTATAGTTGAAGATTGTTTGAAATTATTTTTGAACAATATTTCCAAACCTAGGTGAATCATAAGAAAAAATACTTTTAAAACATTTCAATAAAAAATAAATACATATTGATATGATCTTTTATGATGGATTTTTATAGATATATCAAATATGGGCATATAGTGTTGGCCTTCTTTAAATGTTTTCAAGGTATTGAAAGAAGTATAAGGTTGATAAGCATAAATAGAACAATGTTTATTGTATTTCTTAGACCTCATGTAATCCTTCTAAATGATATTTGGACGATGCAAATATATGTGAGGTCCATACTTGCAAAAAATTGGTATCATGTGTAAAAATGTTGGGAGCACATAATGTTGTTCAATACAAGATGCATGCAAACAAACCTGAAAAATAGTCAACATAGCATATGGAAGGTTATCAAAATTTGTTGCTCCCCAATTAGGGTTACCAAAAGTCTGCAATAATCATATAGATACATCATTAGTGCATACAAATTCTACATACATATGAGTCATGCAAAATTTGAAAACCTAGCAAAATTTGAAGAACTTAGGTTTGGTGATTATTTGATGAGACTTTTGACTACACATTATGATGAAAAACATTGATTGAAAGAAATTGTCTTTGGAGCTAAAATATGTACCTAAGAATACAACTAAAAGTTGTACAAGGTCAATATGTAATGAATAGAAGTTTTTGGCAATAACTAGAGCAAGCATGATTGAAATGTTACTTACTTTGGGAAATGGTTCAATCATTTTACGCTATTACCTTATAGGTCACTTTTACCAAGTTCTTTTCAAACAAAAGTACTTAATTTCATAACTCCTACAAGATTTGGTGTATGTACCTTAATTAGAATGCACCTTATGTGAATTGAACAAACATGATCATATACACAAAAAAATGTTTCAATTTCAAAGTTTGAATTTTAAAATTTTCACTCTTACAATTCAACCTCATAGTTATTTGTGAAATAAGTTGATATAGATTTTTCTAAACCCATAAAAGATGCCTTAATGTGTAAGATTTTGTTACTTGTCGCACAATGGAACTAAATCTTAATTCCATTCTTAGCAAACATTTTAAAATTGTTCTTAACATAAAGTGAAGTAAATTACCAAATTGCAATGTTGAAGTCCTGGTGAGAAGAATAATTCTCCAGTAACATTCTTATCACATGTCTTTTCAACACCATGGACACCACAAAATTCATTAAGGTATGATGGTTGATTATCTGTAATTCGTGCACACCTTCACAAAAAACCAAAATCAGCCATGATAACACAAATTTATTATATTATGTCATAAAACATAAACCTCATTTTAATATGTTCCACGAAGGAAATGTTTCAAATTATAGCATGGAACATATTTTGTAATTTTATGCATGATTTCACAAGATATATAATCAACACCTAAATATTTATGAATTTTAGAACATGAGCTTATATATCAAGAAAATGATTGTCAAATTTAAATACATGTAAACTAGATTTTAAATATGGATCTTAGTAAGTAGATATTGAAAAATTAATTTTTTTTGAAAAATCAACTACGCACCTCCCTTTCAAAAGACCACCGAAACATTGGATGCCCACAAGTCCATAGAATGCAAGGACAATACCAATAAAAAGAAGGACATTGCTAAGAGGAACTAAAGCCCCTTGGATTGCATCCATAATGGCCTATAAGAACAATTTAACAAGAATAATTATCCAATATGTTAATCATTGGCCATGATTCCCGTATTGATAAATGTACATGTTAACTATGCATTTCAAGAAGCACAATAGATTAGTATAAGGAAAAGGTCCTTGATTGGATTGAAAGACTTTTTTTTTTAATTGAATACAAAATTTGTATATGAAATCATATTTTTCACATGTATGCAATTGCAACACATACCATAATTACTATTGAATATGATAACTTGGCCTTTGTTACATTAAATATTTATCAATATTGAAAATAAGTCATGAGCTTTATACAATTAATTTTAGATCCAAAAAATTGTTGGTAATTCCCTTACAATGACATTTGTGAAAAATGCAAAGTTGTGTAAAGCTAACAACGCTCGAAATGTTCGAAAAATTGCAAAACGAAAAAACCCATCTTTCCCCTGACCTCGCATATAAATGTGAACCCTTCAAAAGGAAAAAATCACATGTGAAGTCAAGAAAAATTGAATACAACTAATGTTACACTTGAGCAAGAATCAATGTATTTTGTACATAAGATCATGAATGTCCAAATAGACTATGGTTCAACCAATTGTATAATAACTTTATGGTTCCCTTATAAGCCCATATGCAAACATTTTAAAAATTGTAAGAAGATAATTAATGAGTTTAATACCAAGAATCAATGACAATAATTGTATCAAGTTTATTGTAGTTGTTTCGCAAATATGAGGTAGGCCCCTTGAAAAAGCCCAAGGTCACGATTCTTAAAATAGTCTCCATTCTGAAATTCAAAGAATCGATAAGATAGTGAGGCCAAATTGAAGCATTGCATCTTTAAATAACCCCCATAATTACAATATATATGAATACTTGACAATGATTTTAATTTATAAGCTTATATGCATAGTTCCTAGTACAATTTTTTAGGTAAGTATTTCCATGTGTCATAGAAACACATATTTTATACATCATGTGCTTATTTTCAATTATGCATGAAAGTATTTTTTTCCAAGTTTGCAACCCAACCATCAATCATAATGCCACATTAAAAGTAAAAGTAAATATACAATCAAGAAAGGAAACATTTTGGGATGCTCATTGCTTACGTATATAATATTGTGATTACAATATCAATATCATTGAGAAAACTTTTGTTGACGGTGATTCCTTTTTGTGTACTTGTGAGAATCAAAATGAGTAAATGACAACTTATAAGACAACATAGAACATATTCAGCTTTTCTAAGTAATATCAAGGAATGATTATCAAGGAATTTGTGGATGCACATTGAAGAGCATAATAAGTTTACATGAAAAATCATTAATACATGGATCTACAAGTATCTATTGAAACAATGTTTCAATCCTTCTTTTAAAGAAAAAATTGCCAAGATGTAAATGAACAAGTTAAGTAACTCAATTTACATTTTAATACAATGTTCATGCCTAAGTAATGTGGCTAGTTTGATAAAAGGGAACTTTTCCATGCCCTACATACATACTATATGTGCCTATGTTTGGCAAAGAATAAATTTTGAATGGTGGATACTTTTGCAAATTTTGAAACACCAACTTCATGGAATTTACAAAGTCCTAACTATTAAGGATCTAATACCTTATGAAATTTTATGAATTCATGTTCCATTTCAAAATTTAAAGATTATCTATAATTTTCCATCAATTTGTTTTTCTCTACATGCATAATTGAAAAATATTTTGACGCATTAATGTCATAATAGGCATGTAACAAGTTGTTAGAAGTTGGCATTGGATCATTACAACATGTCCTCAAGTGTAAAATTTGGTTTTTGGTTTTTAAATGACATTTCATATTGTACTCACAAAATAATTGCATTGAGATTCTTGACATTATACCATGTACTAATGATTGGTTTATCAAAACAAATGTGTAATGATATACAATCCAATTATTTGTTTACAAAATATATTCATCAAATGTGAATGGATACTGATTATAAATTTTCTTAAATAACAACTTTCGCACTGGGTGATCAACTTTCATGAAACCCATGGAAACTCCAGCCAATTCTGCTCCAGTTCCAACACTACTATGTTTTTCCCACTGGCGTAATACCTACATTCATTAAGGAAGTCTTGAATCTTGTAGGTGTCATAGACTTAGACAAAATTAAATTAAATATTACACTTTATATGTTATGTGATTAAAAGTTATTAATGATCTTACGACTATTGATATCTTTAGCCTTGACATGAGAATTTGGTTGGAGTTACATTTATCCATCCGTATTCATTTACAAATCTTGTAATTAACACTTCAACAATATGAAAAGGATGAAATTGTTTAGTGTAAATGCAAGAAGATTTTTACATCTATATTTCAATTTGCTAACTAGTCAAGCCCTCTATTCATTGGATAAAAAGAAAAAGTTAAATCATTTGGAAGACAAGGAATATGATTTTTGAGTTATCACTTTTTTTCAATGGAATATGTGCATGCTAATGATTGAGTAAGGGTAGTTTGTGAATCATCCAATGATTATTGATGACATTGAAAAGAAGTACTATTGCTTGCATTTAAACAAAAACTTTTCCTATTTTGTTAATCAAGAGTTGTTCCATGTTAACCTATACAATTATTGTTAAAATTGAAGTCACTTTAAAATTATTTTTTTGTTGTCTTTTACCTACTTGCTTTAGTTATGGATTCATTGTATGTAAAATCATTCTTGATACAAGGAGGAAAATACCAAAAGTTTTTTTATTGTCAAAAAGGCATTTTTCCATCGTTTTGTAGCAATAGAGTCACTATCATAAATAACTATACCACCACTTGCATTTGCCATTGTATCCAAAGCATTTTGTAACTTCACTTGTTGAAGATTTGCATTTGATTCTAGTTGCCCCTCTCCTTCAATTGCATTTAGTTCTAATGAGTCTTCCCATGATGGGTTCATCTTCGAAAAATTTGGATCATCCTCTGGATCTTGTGACCTATGTACACACCTCAAACAAACATTGACATTGACTTTTAGTTACCAATTCAAAAACCTCTTGTATACATGTAATTTTTTTTGTGAAACAAGATTTTCTTTTCACATAATCAATAAGAGATTTGCTTGCATGACTTGTGATAATACCTAAACTATCCATAAGTTGAATATTTATGTTGCCATTTTTATGGAAAATATATAAATAAACTAAAACTTCTAAAAAATTTCATAATTTCATTACCATTTCAAAAGTCATTTTCATTGGAACTAAGAGGATTGAAAGAATTTTCCATGTATTATTGTACGTACATGTGTAGAATTATTTTGGAAATATTTGTATGTTTCTTAACAATGTTGTTATTTTGTGAGGTCATCAATCATATTGTTGTTTTCAACTTAAGGTGATTAACATCAAAGGTCAAATGGATTTATGTGTAAACTTTAAATAGATTGCAATATGGTCATTAACAAAAACAAGGATATAATTAAATTGTTGACGAAACATGACCAAGTCCTTCACCACAAAGGTTCATGACCTCCATTTTGGATGTGTATGTTGCTTGACATTTCAATGTTCAACATTGATAATCCATATTTTTTTAATGACCTACCAAAGTTGGGTTGGCTATAATATGTGACTCTAGCATTACATAATGTTAAAATTTAACCTACAACCCTTGTTTAAGAATGCTATGGGTCCCAACCTCATGGGTTATTGGCTTGATGTCTCATTAGCATATGCCATTGAAGGTTGGTTCAACAGATTATTGAATCATGTTAAATATTATTAATTACATTTATCAACCAAACCATAATTATAATTTATCAACAAAATCAATCATTCACTTTTTTTAAAATGGTATTCAAGGCTTTAGCACTAAGTGAAAACATATGCCTTGTTGCAAAGGTGTGAAGAAATATTTAGTCTTGAGTTAAATTGGCATGTTTTGCATCATTTTACATATAAGACTCAAACTTATGGAAGAATTTTATACCTTGTGATTGATTCAATGACTTCGATTGTTGTTAATGATACTCGATGTAAAAGCCCTTTTTTTTCAACTCCATTGAAAGATGATGTGTGTTTTGTGGATTTTCCATAATCAATTTTTATGTCATCAATAAATGATGCCCTTTTCAAGTGTTGTTGAATATTCATCACGGATGTGTGCCGTGAAGATCCCTTGCCATTAATATTTGGAGTTTCATCAATTAGACCATTTTTTTCCAAACCTTTCCAATTTCTTGAATCAATTTCCAAGTTTGTATCCTTCGTAGTCTTTGGATCATGAACACCTTCAGGAATAATCCATGTTCTTTGTGATGGTGTTTCCCCAAGAATTGTATCAAATGAAACATTAAAGGGAATATCACTAAAAGGAAATTTAGGAAATGTTCCATCATATGTCATTTCCATTGCATGTCCAACATTAAGATTCATCTTTTCATTAATATCTTGGATTGGAACATCAAGAAATTGACTTTGGTTTTCATTGGTAGGAGGAATCTCAACCTCTCCACTAATAAATGAAATATCACTAGTTTGTGTATGCATGTGTTGTACATCATTACTTGAAAAATTGTTTATTGGAACATGCAAGGGCATTTGAAAGATGGATGGAATAATATTGGTTTGTAAAAATGAACTCCTTACAATAGGAATGGAAAGTTCTTCCTTTTGCATTGTATCCATTTCAACTTGATTTGAAATTTGGGGCATTGTTTCTATTTTCTTGGAAGATATTATTTCTTGAGTTGCAACTAAAGGATAATCAACATCATTAAGAGTAGAAGGCTTTGTATTATTATAATCGAATTGGGTGTGTAATGCATGTTCTTCAATCACACGGGGAACCAAGTTAGTATTCTCAAGGATGGACGACTCAACTTCTTCAACCACAATCATGTTGTCTTTGAAGATTGAAGATGTTTCATTAATTTGTCCATCTTTTTCGACATTAATATGTCTCCCAATAGCTTCTATATCAACCTTTTCAACATTTTGTGTATTCTCGTCTAATAACATAATATTTGCAATAGGAAGAGCAAGTCCAATTTCTTCATCAATTATCAATTTGTTTTCAAGGTCTAGAAATGATATATTTTCATTGGTTCGTATATCTACAACGTCATCAACATTTTCTCCATTGGCTTCCTTAAGCTCTTCACCTATTTGAAGCTCTTCATTCCTTTGTATTGACATACTTGTATTAGGAAGAAAAGGTTCAACTTCTTCACCCATAATCATTTTGATATTAGGGTTTTGAAATGTTAGGTCTTCATTGGTTCCTGTCTCCACCACATCAAAAACATTTTTTTCACTACCTTCCTTAATGTCTTCACCTATTTGAATCTCTTGATTCTTGTGTATTGACGCACTTGCATGGGAAAAGAAGGTGTAACTTCTCTGCCCATGATCATTTTGATCTTAGGATCTGCAAAAGTTACATCTTCATTGCCTTGTATCTCCACAACATCACAAACATTTTCTCCACTAGATTCCCTAAGCTCTTCACCTATCTGAATATCTTCATCCTTTTGTATTGACACAATTGCATTGGGAAGAGAAGGTCCACCTTCACCCATGATCATTTCAGTCTTAGGGTTCATAAATGTTATATGTTCATAGGTTTGTATCTTCACAACATCATGAACAATTTCTCCGCTGGATTCCCCAAGCTCTTCACCAACTTGAATTAGTTCATCCTTTGGTATTGACATAATTGCACCAAACTTCAAAAAGTGGATGTATAACACCTTTCCTATGTTCCACCAAAAATTGCAATAATCATCAAGATCTTTTCTTGATTGCTAATGTTCTAAAGTGATCTTTTGATGATCTTACTTTTTAGGTTTCTTGACACAATGTTACAACACATGTTTTTTATTGTGTTAATCGTACACAAACAAGTTAAACGCTGTGGATGCTGTTTTTACAAGTTTGATTTGAAAAGCCAAATCATGAACTTTCCTCTCAAATCTTTTAGATAACATCTTAAATTTGTAAAGCTTTCTCACCTCACATAATGAAATAATTTGGTTCAAAGTTTTCGAAATCCAATTTGATACAATATGTCAACTATATCATAGAATCCCATCATAAGGAACATGCAAGTATACATCACAAAGTACAATTTTTAAAACTCATATGCAAGCCATGCAATCTAGATGGTAAACAAGCAAAGATGCTCAATTCATTTCATGGGTTGGAATTATTTTATTTGATGAATAATTTAGCACTCCCCTTAATTGATGTTTGTTCATGATGTTGCATTCTAGAAAAAGTTGAATGTTGTTCCAAATGCTCAGAATCTGCACAAGAATTGACAATCAGAAACTGAAAATTGCAACAAAGTTTCATAAAGAGAGCACAAATCAACAAGTACTTTGTGACAACATAACAATTGAGCAATCAAATGATGCACATGCATTTGAAGGGTTTGGTGGAGGAATCAACAACCAAATCCCACCAAAGTGCTCATAGCAAACCCAATACTAATTGAACAAGTTGCATCCTAGTATATATAAACTTTGGAAACTTGTACATGTTTGGGTGTGGCACCATACAAATCCAACCATGCATGAAATTGGAGCATACATTTGGACTTGCTAAAGCAAAGAGTGCAAACCTTAGGTTAGGGCAAAGGAATTAGTTGTGGAACAGTTGCTGTTGGATCCTATTTCAGACTTAGGTTGCAATGTGACAATGCATCTTTAACTACAAGTTAATCATGGTTTACATGTTCAATGATTATTGTTTGTGAAGCATAAGCATACAGTTTTATTATGTATATATAGAATGGGGAAAAGGAAACCCAATTATTCAAGTAAAAGGTCAATATTTGCAGTGCGAACTTACAATGTAAATGGATTGTCATTTGTCTTGAAGCAGTGGATTGTCATGCATATATGTACCCTTTTGCTTCCATGCTTCAGTTTGACCAATCTGTCACAAGGGACAACCAATTGTGTTTGAACCACCCAGCATACAAGTAAGAGCCAACACATTTAATTGCTTACAAATTATTTTGCCGGGTCCTTCAAGTATGTCTTACTCTAGTAACTGAAAGTAATCCCACAATTTCATGGTTATGCTTGTTTGGTAGCCAAACTGAGATTGACTGATGATGAGTGGAGAATAGATGCATAAAACCTAAAAGAAGTAGCACAAAATGCAAGTACCATTTTCAACATCAACTTGCACATTCATAGTGAATGCATCTGCTTAGAGATCTTTGTGGCAACCCAAGTTGGCCATCCTGCTTCTGCTTCTGCTTCTTCTTCTTCTGTGTGGATCTCTTCTGTAAAATCAAGCATGAGGTACAGTATTCCTCAAAGATCTTAGATCAGTAACAGCACCTGAACTTTGACAAGGTCCTCCTATTCCAGCTACGTGAGTCTCTTTCATCGAGGACAGGCAATTAATGAGGTACAAGCTTTGGAGTACCTTTTGACTGCAGGTGCAACAACAACTTTGACAACCTCTTCTTGGATTCATGTAGCAGACATTTGAGTGTCTTTTGAGATGAGAACAAGCATTGAGCTTCTTCAGGAAAACCTAAGTGCGGGAGGGAAAAAGAAAACAAAGTAAAAGCTTGTGGCAAGCTTCTTGTGGAATTTGTGTTGCTTGAATCTCTTGAATGAGACGACAAGTGCAGCGTAAGATTGTTAGATTTCACTGCAGGAGCAAATGTTGTCAATGCTCTTCCTCCTGGAGCCTCTGCTGCGGCCCATAATTTAGGGTTTAGGCAATGAGGAAAGGTTAGATTATCAACAGATAGGGGCGTCCTTATGGATGTAAGACATCCGTGAGGAGCGTTTGTCGTGTTCTTAACGACTCTAGGGTTCCAGACACATCCGACCCTGCAAGGGAAGTCAAGGAAAGAAACGTGAGATTATGAGTTGCTAGGGGGTCTCCTTATGGATGAACAAATTTGCATGAGGAGATTTTCTTGTGTGGATAAGAAAGAGACAAGTTTAGGGTTCCAGAGATCATCTCCTCCAACCCCCATTGGAGAGAAGATCGAAGGAAGAGAGAGAGTGGGGGGGAGAGAGAATCACTGCAACAGAGGAAAGAGATTGTGGTGTGGTTTATTTTGTTTTTGGACACGTGCAATTCGTTTTTCAAAAGTCGGAGTTCAAGGGAAGTGGAAAAAATGCGCTGAACTTGCAAGATTTGTGAAGATCTTTTTTTGGGTCCTTTTTGGGCATCTTGAAGAAGTCATCATCCTCACGAAGAAGGGGAGAGCTCCGACGGCAGCTGCTGGTACGTTTCTTTTCGGTCTTCCCTGCGATCCTTCTGCAGTGTCGTGTGTTTTTTGGCTTCGCATGCAGAGAATTCCTTTTTTCTCCGGGACATGTGCATGCTTCTTTGAACTAGCAATTATGATCATGCTGTGATGAATTCTACACGTTTGAGGACATAAAGATATGTCATAATAAATTGGAATACCTGACTATCGTTTAGACATATCTGGACGGAGAAAATAGCACTTTGTTTTGGTGAAATTCAAACATCTGCAAGTCCTGTGCCGAAGAACTATGTTGTTGGCCGGTTTTTCTGTGAAGAACTCTGCTTCTCCATGCATCAGCATATGCAGGCAAAGATGTGACCTTAACAGAAGGGTTTGTTTTATGTTCTAAAACCTTCCCCCAGTCATCTGTGCTTACAGGGTTTTCTGAAGATCACATATTTGTTAGTCAATGGTGTTGAAAGCTGCGAGGTCTGCAATCAGACAATTGGTTGAAAAGGCCATTGTCAGAACATGTTGGTAAAAATGGCAGGACCAGCACAATGCTTACCAGGAGGGCTTTCCTTTCCCTCAATGGTCTCCAGGAGACTTGGCGGTTCAGAATTCACAAGCCTTCCCTTGAATGAATTTTATGCGTCCACTTCTTCAAAAGGATTATTTGTACCTGGAACAAATCATTTCTTGTCTATAGATTCAAAACCTGCCAAGCTCTTTACAAGGGGTCCAGTGCGGGCAAATCTAGTAAAGTTCAAGTCAAGACGAGAGGTGAAAATTCCTTTTCGGGAGAGGTCAGTGCCAGCTTCGAATTACCTCAAGGAGACAGAGAGAGTGGTGCGAGTCACATTTCCTGATTCAGCTCGGATCAAATATTTGGGGGATTCCAAATGGCAATCACGCCTGCAGCCTGTGACTTTCTTCTCTTTGTCAGCCACACCTTGTGTTGAACTAAGGTGAGCCCTAGATTCAAACCATCCTAATTGCTTTCCTGGCATGCTTCAGCCTTCCTTTTGAATTCCTCTTTCCTTGTTGACAAAATGTCCAGTGTTTTTTTGTTTGTGCGTACAGTGGCAGGCTAAAATGAAATGAATGTTACCCTCAAAAACTCATTGCAGCTTGAATGAGGGTACTTATTGCCATCATTTTTGGTTAGCCATGTTGTTTCGGTGCTAGCTTAGACCATAAACTGAGTCTCTGGTTGCTTCCAGAAACTTGACAGAGACTCAGGATGCAGATTCTTTTAGAATTATGCTTGCCCTAAACTCTGATCATATTATTATATTCTTATGTACACCTATTGCTGGGATCATGAAGTAATGGGGAGTAAGAGCAGCTCATCAGTGCAATTCATGATCAAGGTGATGCTCTGATACTTTGTTAGTGACACTCACAAGGTTATGACTGCACTCATTCATGACATATTTGTATTTATTGGGCCTGAACTAACATAGCATCTACCTTCACGGTGCTATTGTGGATTTTCTCTGCAAAATTGCAGACAGTTCTTTTGCCTGAAAAAATCTTCCGACCCTAAAAAGTTGGTCTGTGCAAAGCTATATTCAAGTTCGTTGTCATGCTGCAGGGTGACCTATGAAAAGGGGATGCTCCGCTTGTTCTCAAATATACTGAAACTGGATACAATGGGGCTTCCAGAAAGCATTAAAATTCCAGACCTGCTTTTTTCTCTACAAGGCGAGCTTGGGGTGTTGCCAGGGCCAATGGGCCCAAAGCAAGTACCCCACATGTGCAACTTTGTGGGTTCTGTGAACCTAAGCCTTGGGGTTGATCTTCCTGTGCCCTTTTCTTTGATCCCGGAGGGTATCGTAATGTCTGTTGGAGATGAGATTCTTGATCGCATCATTGGTGCAATGGAGGGTGCGCTTCTCCAAGGTATTGTTGATGACTACATTACCTGGTGCCGGAAGCAGAGTAAATTAGTGCAGCCAACACAGGTGCAAATAGCTCAATAGTCACCTAGTCCAGGGCAGTAAGTACAATATACAAGGACAGACTTGCATCTTTTAAACTCCATAACATTGAAAGTTCTGAAAAGTAACTAATAAGACCCTTACCTTGCATTCTGACCCTAATCTGCAAACCTATGATGCTCCTTAGTTTCAATTTGGAACCAAATTCATCCGTGGACAGATATGCTCCCAATGTAAGGTCTGATAAAGATCCAGTTGTGTAGCAGAGTAGAGCAAATTGTTGAGAGGGGCCTATTTGATTTATGGTAGCCCATTTAAGCCCAGTTGTAACTTATCTCACATTTGGGGGTGACGATGCTTTATTTACAGCAGCTTATTGTTTCTTGCTCATCTGCTTACTGTCTATGGATTCTTATTTTCCACCAACCACTGTGAACAATAGCAGTCTGACAAAGGTTGTGTATATAGCCAAGAGGAAATTGCAGCCCAACAGAGTTTTGGCAAACCCATATTGGAAAGGGATTCAACATTGTGTAACCTTTAAGGTTATACAACTTTTCCTTCACAACAACATTCAGATGATTCCCCAGATACTAAGATTAATTTTCCTTTACTGGGGATGGTTCTATGATGGTCCTCAGAATAATAACAGCTCAAATTAAGACTCTTATGCAATGCTGAAGTGTTCCTGTTGGTCGGAAAATGAAGCAAAGATTTCATATGGCATTCAAGATGGGTAGAATTGTCCGTGAGTGTTGACAATGTAAGTGAAAAGGTATGAATGAGGATGGTGTGTCAATGTCATGCCTTGAAGGTTTGACAAAAAAACTAACTCTATACAATAATGTAAGGAAAAGAAATTTGTGAAATTATGGTAGAAGGGATTGTGTGGGTGGATGTTTTGCTTGTGTCTTTGCAGTTATCACATGAATTGTATGTGATCTAAGAATATGAACAATATGTGAATGAATAGTTGTAGTGAGGCTATTGTTATGTGATCTGAGAAAATGAACAATATGTGAATGAGTAGTTGCAGTGAGGCTATTGTTAAATCATTAACTCCTTGTCCACTGTCTCTTGAACATCAAATTGCTTGTATTCTCACTTTCTTGGATGGATGTTTTGTGTTGATGAATGATGTCAACTAGAAACCCATGAAGTGGTAAATATAATGAAAGAGTTCTGGTTAGAGCATGCCTCCAAAAGGTTGGCATGCACAAGAGATAATGGTCAGTAATTTCATTGTAACATTTAGTTTAACTAGGTCTTACAATTTTGTCATTTTTTAAAAATCATCAATTATTGATTTTGCTCAACTATATCACATTTATAGCATGTGTATGCTAAACAAGATTATTGATAAAACATATGAACCATGAATACTTAACGTAATTAACTTTCTATTGATTATGAATTGTCAATTTGTAACTAAATCCAAATTATGATTAAAACTTAAATGTTTGACAACTCATTGTTTCACCCTACTTTAGGACATCCATTCTTACTTCAGTGAAACCATGTCTAAGCAAAATCAACAATGATCCCGTTCAGTCTAATACCCTACCTATGTACACAATTTTGTGTATCAATATGCAATTGTGTATGTGTACTAAATGAAATGTACTTGAAATTTGAATTGGGTGTTTGATGTGTGCATCTTGGTGAGAAGTTGGTGATTGATGTTGCCACTAACACCTTCAAGGTTTGTTTGATCAATTTTTAGGTGTCAAACAATTTGTTGAATCCACTATATATTGAATTTTTTTTGTTGAATCAAATTTGATTTGATGAGGATCACATGGAATTCACCGTATTTCCTTGCTTCAATGTCCCCAAGTTCCTTGCTAATCATTGTTGAAGTTACAACTTTCATTTAAGATTGCAAATCAAACTTTACAAAACATTTGAAACCACATATTCCACAATTGTATGTAATATCATTAACATATGAACTTTAAATGCAAAGACTTCATGATAATTGATAATCTAAACCTCCTTACTTCACAATCTACTTCACAGCTTACAAAATAATTATGTTTACACATTGTGATTGTATAAACAATTAGGTTTTATTATAAAAAAATTCCACGATTCAATTAATGTTTCATATTTACCTCATTTCAATAGGTCTTATTGATAAACAAATACAAAATGTTCAACTGAGGAATTGAAGTATGTGGGGTTTCAATTTAAACTTACAAAACCCACACATGTAAGTCAAAGATTTAGTTTTTTTTTTAAGTGTTAAACCTATTTTTGATGTGAACAGAAAACAAAATGTGATCAAGGAAAGCTTTATCAACCTTTTTGGTAAAGTAGTGAGAAGGAAAGTGTTAAATGTTTTTTGGTGCAAATATGGGGAAATCTTTGTGACAATGTGATAGACAAACAAATGATCAAGGGAAGCTTTTGGTGAACAAACCACAAACTTTTGGTGGAAGTGCAACAAAGAAGGTGTTTAAAAGGTTTTTTTGGCGCAAATATGGCATTGAACAAGAATGATCAACTTAAGGATATTGGGGAAGAAAATATTTCTAACACTGAAGATAAACAAATAAGTGAGGAGAAAATGATCATGGTTGATGAACACATATCTTCTTTTCCCAATACAAATAATATGGTATTAGTCACAAATAAAGAAGATCAAAATGTTGAAAAGGCTAACATTGAAGCTAGTGGAAAAGATAATGTTGACATGGGTAAACAAACTAATGAAATATCTTCAACCCTTGAAGACAAAATGATGATGGTTGAAGAAGGTGAATCTTCTTTCCCCAATATAAATACTACGGTGTTAGACACAAGTAAACAAGTGCAAATTGTTAGAGAAACAAGCATTGGATCTAATGGAAAAGTTAATTTGGATAAAGATGAACAAAAAGAGGAAATGTCATCTATCCTCGGAAATCAAATTATCACAATTGAAGAAGTTGGACCTTCCAATGTTGAAGTTGGCAACATATTTCCCCAAAATATTGAAGAAAATGTAACTTCACCTATTATTTTGGTAAACACACCTTTTGATTTTGCTAAAGAAAATCTCCCTACTCTTCACATTATTGATGATATTTTGATTTCCACTAAAGAATTGGTTTCATCCTTGAAAATTGAAGAAATGATTCAAAACCTAAATCAAGTTGAAATGCAAACAATTGAAAATGAAAAAGGTGGGCCTTCCACTATGATTGCAACACGAACATCACTTCACACTAATATTATTCCATCAATTGATGAAACATCTTTGCATGATGATCAAGTTGGTCATCCTTCAAATATTGATGTAGAAGGTGAATATATGAACACCCTAACCCATGAAAAGATCACTCCCAATGTTGGAGATAACATGGAAATGACGAATAATGAAACCCCTTCTCAATTGCCTTTTGATGATGTTTCCTACAATGGTTTACATGAAACAATCATAGTTGAACCATCAATTGTTAATGAAGTTTTCCATGATCCTACAACCATTGGAAATATAAAAGAAGATATTGATACAAGAGATTGGAGAGGTTTGGAAACAAATGAAGAAACTCATCAAATTTTTGAAATCGATAAAAAGGGGCCTTCAAGGAAAACATCCATGTTTGGTGAGTTGAATAAAGAACAAAATTTGCAAATGGCATCATTCATTGATGATGTTGACGATGAACAAGAAACTTCAACACCTTATTTATCAATGTTTGGTGGAAGTGAAAATAAAGAAGGATTTTTACGTCGCATATCATTGACTGCAATTGAAGCCATCGAATCAATCACAAGGTGACAACCTAATTCCCTTGGATTCAAATTCATAACACAAAAAAATTCAAAGTGTAATGAATAAACAAGGTAAAAAAAATTTCACCCTAACTCCTATTGATTCCTTTTCAAATTTGGGAATTACAAATGCCTAATATTCACCTAAGGTTGAACCCTAGAATTATTGACACTGAATAATTAAATATTTTACCAATGATGCCACTATAGTTGTGTTTTATGTAACACTTAACATATCCTAAATATTATTTCAATGAAGTGAACATTACAAGGTGACGCTCAACTTCCAATATTTCAAATTGATTGTTTTGATTTTATAGTATGAAAGAAGATGTTTGTAGCTTAAAAGTTGCTATCAAATTACATGAAATGAACCATGCATTAAAATTTATGCACACTTTTGTGTTGAACTTGGAAAAGCATGTAATATGTCATGCAATAATGTCATCAACAATGTTAAATCATTGGCCTTAGAAATTGGTCTTAGGATTTTTGTGAATCAATAGATAATGTGGTTGGGACATACATAATGATTACACTATAATTGATTGTGAGTTTGATTCACCATAAATCCACATTGAATGTTATGCATTATAACCAACTTATTTAAAAAGGGGTCATTGATTAATTAATCATCAAAACTTGTTGGTCCTTGGGGTGTCAAACATTGATAAAAGGTTGGATAACCATGTTACTTCTATTATGAAGATCAAAATAACCAAGTCCAAAATGAAACCCTTTCCCCTTTAACTTGAAAAACCATTTAATAACATGGAAGTGACAATATACATGTTTCTTCAATTTGATATATATCCATATAATAGCCTATAGTTATATCCATTTTGAATTTCAAATGAACTTCCAAGACAAACATTATACTCAAATGAAAACAACATTGGACAACTAGTGTCATCATCCAAAGATAATATTGGAGTTGCCTTCAAAGAAGGAAGTACCATATGCCATTCTTACAATGTAAAGAAAAGGGTTGTTAATCATGACAACTTCAAGTAAACTTTAATTATAAGGAATAGGGTGGCAATGTCCATAGTTTGTATAGAGTTTGATATATAATTCAAGTTGATTAATTGGGTTATATGTTTTTTTGGACATAAGAGAGGAGTTCAAATAGTTAATTTATGGGAGGCTTAAAACAAAACTATGTGTTCAAACTACAATCAACTCAATGTTAATGAAATATAATCGATACATATGTGGATTGTTAATGAAGTCATTACCATTATATGTTGGAGGGCACATAGGTCACAAGATCCAGAGGATGATCCAAATTTTTCAACAATGAATCCAACTTGGGAGGACTCATTAGATCAAGGTATTGTTGATGAACAAGGGAAACTAGAATCCAATGCAAAGGTGCAACAAGCCAAGTTGCAAAATGCTTTGAATGCAATTGCTAATGCAAATAGTGGTATTTTTATTGGAATTAACGATAGCATTGCTGCTAGACGATGGAAAAATGCATATTTTACCATTAAAAAACTTTTGGTATGCCTCTTTAATACAATCACTATTGAATTTTCTTATTATTATTGTTACATGATTTGTTTAAACACAATAAATGTTTAATAATTTAATTCTTCAAAATTTAACCCATATTAATTATATTATTTAATGGAGTAAAGTTCTTAAGACATGAAAAATTATGTCCATCTAAACTTAGACTAATGGAAGAACACCTTTCAATATTTAAAAAAGTTTTATATGATAATGGTGACTCTTCCATTCATGGCAAAAATGTGTTCAACTCACACAATTTGACTACTAATCAAGATCTTAATGAATATATTTGTTGTTATGTAAAAATATATAATGTTTAAATTTGAAAATGAAGATATCAATTTTCTTTCCCAAGTTTTTAGTTAAATTACTAATGTTCATTAGGTTATGTATTCACCAACTAACTAGTACATTCTTAGATCATGGGAATTCACATACAATGAATCCATGGCCTCCAAATTCCATGTTCATAATCATTGATCATGTCAAAAATGTAGGTCACACATTTTTTGTGGAGTTCATACATAAAACTATTGAACAAGTTGTAGGGAAAAAATAGAGCTTTGAAAATAATGTCAAACCTATCAACTTGCAATCAATAATGGCATACCAAAAGTTCATTATTAAACTATATCTTATCAAGGAATACCTTTTGATAAAATATTTTCTTACACTTTTTTACTTTATCAAAATAGATGTTATCTAATGTAGTTGCAAGTCTATTCAAAAACCTTATATATTTTTTGGCAAAAACACCTCCATCATATTGAATTTCATAATTCACTAAAATTGTTTATGAAGTTTGGACAATTCATGTTCATGTAATGATTATAGGTACTACGACGATGGGAAAAACATAGTAGCCTAGGGACCGGAGCAGATTTGGCTGGGGTTTCATTAGGGTTTTTCAAAGTTGATCACCCAATGCGAAAGTTATTGTTTAAGAAAGTATATACTCAGTATCCTACCATGTTTGGTCCATAGATTATATGAAAAATTAACATGGTCATAAACAATTATATAAATGTTTTCATAAACCAATTTCTTTTCATAAATCTACATCTACATACATAATAAGTTATGCACCACTATGTCAAAAGTTAATTTTGGAAAAAAAGAAGTCCACTATTAGGTTACAATATATTTTTTCCTCAAAAATATTGTTCTCAAAAGGTTTCATATCATAAAATGGTTGAATACATATAAGTTTTGTGAAGTTATGAATTTGAAATCTATAAGTATATTCATTTTTCTATCCATTCAAAATTTGTCATATTTATCTTAATTTCACAAGCCCTTGCAATATATGTGCATGGCATGAGAAGTTAGCTTTTACATTTATCAACTTAGCCATATAAGGTGGATGAATATTCACAATCATAATCCCTTTGTTTTGCATAATGATGTCTTTTTTTCTTTTTTTTAAAGCTTTTAGAACAAGGATGAAATATTATTGAACAACATATGAATAAGTCCATCAAATAAACTATTTTTCCATTTATAGCTTGTAGAGTATTCAACCCATTAATATAACATGTTCATATTAATAAAATCATTTCTAAACATATGCACAATGTTGCAAAGTACGTAACCAACATCTTGATATTATTTTTGTGTAAAATAATTTTGATACATGATTTCCTTTACTTACATGCAGAAAGGCTGAATATGTTTTATTTTTAATAATAATTTGTCATTTGCTTGTACTTATTCTCATAAGTACACAGAAAGGAATAATTGTGGACAAAAGTATCCTCAATGTAGTAGACATCGTAATCACATTAATCTACACGTAAGAATCCCAAAATTTATTTCCTTTCATCATGTAACATTTCCAAGGAACACCATAATTGAAAGTGGATCATTGAAGACATTTTAAAGAAAAATATGACATAAATGACATGTTTTTGTGACTTTAGGTTTATGATTGTATCATAAATTAATTTTGTATTGTTATCTTATGATGTGTTAATAAATGCTTAAGTCAAACTTCATGATCTTGATTTTGAATACCCTAATGTTGATTCAGAATGGAGTGTCTTGTAAGAATTGTCATCTTGGGTTTTATTAAAGGGCCTACTTCATATCTACAAAACAACTACAATAAGCTTGATTTCATTATTGTCATCGACTCTTGGTATTAAACTTATCATATTGCTTTTAGATTTTTGAGACTTGGGTTGCAAAAGAATCACAAAACACATACCTAACTTGGCAGAACCACAACTTATATGGAACACTTATGATCCTACATACAAAATTTTCAACCTTGTGTTGTCTTGTTCAAATCAATAAAAAATTTAACTCATTTTTAATTGGTTTTTTCATAGGGTTCACATTTATAAACGAAGTCATGGTGAAGATGGGTTTTTTCGATTTGCAATTTTTCGAACATTTCGAGCCTTGCTAGCATTACGTAAATTTGCATTTATCACAAATGTCATTGTAAGGAACCTATAAGAAAAAAAGAATTGAAATGCTCAAACTTGAGCTATTGTATTTGATCATACACTTTAACAAAATTAGTGTTTTACATTAATGAAGATCATGAAACCGTTGTCTTGAGTTGAATGTTGTCCATCATCCATATACTCTATGATAATTTAAAACAATCAAGCTCATATTATAAATGATCACGTCACTTTCAACTAGAAATTAGGTTTTCAAAATCAAAATTGATGACATTCTAATTTGTAAATATCTTATACTTTCAAGCCATATATTATTTCTTGCAAGAATCCACATGCATGATAATAATTGATATGATGTATTTAATATTTCTTCTTTTAAAATGCTTGTTAACTTTATAACATATATATTATTGTGTACATTTTGTTCTTGTAGGCTATTATGGATGCAATCCAAGGGGCTTTTGCTCCTTTAGCCAATGTCCTTCTTTTTATTGCAATTGTCCTTGCATTTTGTGCACTTGTGGGTGTTCATACTTTTGGTGGTCTATTGAAAGCAAGGTGAGTAATTTGAGTTAATGTTGAAATTGAATTTTTTCCAATTATTGTATATTTTCAATAAAAATTTTGGACATTAAATTACTAAACTCCATTGATTTTGAAATACATATATAATTAATTAATCTTTCACGTATCTTATTTATATCAGTACATGCACAGAATTTATTAATACAAGATAAACTTTTTAGATGTTATTTTTACCCAAATAATCCATCTAGTGTTATCGTAATTGATTTGGTCTTTTGCAAAGGTGTGCACGAAGAGCAGATAACCAACCATCATATCTTAATGAATTTTGTGGTGTCAATGGTGTTGAAAAATCTTGTGATAATGATTCTACGACTTGGACACAATCACCAGGGCTTCAAAACTGCAATTTGGTAATTGAAAATATTATTCAATTTTACATGAATTTTAAGAAATTGGTATAGTTATGGAAAAATGATTGCATGTTATTCATGTGCATCCTCATCCTTTAATTCTATGTTTGGTAAACAAAAAATCTCACACAACAAAGATGCCTTCAAAGTCACTTCATTTTCAACAAAAGAAACCATTTTTTGGGGCAAAATTGTGTGAGTAAAAAAAGGTTGTGAACCATAATGTACATATTATATTATATAATATCTAGTCATATTGTACTTGGCATAGATTATGATTCAATGAATGAAAAGGGATTTAAATTTGATAAATATATAAAAAGAGATATAAAAAGACACAATGATCCTATTATGGATGAATTATGTGTGCTTGGAACAAATAAAGTGCAACCTAATTATTGGGAGTAAATTGAACCCAAATGGATTTTGAGTTCTAAAAGTTTTAGGCTAGAAGTCATCTTGGGAATATTTGTGACCTTGTAACTTAGCATTGATAAAACAACTAAAGCCCACATCTCAAATGAGACAATACTTACAAAATAGGGAGGGGGATTTCACAATCAAGCTCATTAGTTGTAACAAGTGACAAAAACTTTGGTTGATTTAACGCATTTAATGTAACTTGGTTTTTTTTACATAAAATTGAAAACATAGCTCCTAGCTCTAGATTATTGCATTTTCCCTCAATTTAGATTTTATTAACAATTTATGGATTGAAAACCTTCTTAGGTAGTCACTATAAGTTGGATAACTTAATTAGTGTTGAGTATACCATGCATTAATATTATCTCTATTTTTTGAATTGTAGACTTTTGGTAACCCGAATTGGGGAGCAACAAATTTTGATAACTTTGCATATGCTATTTTGACTATATTTCAGGTTTGTTAATATGCAACTTATATTGAACAACCTTTTCCAACATTTATATGCATCATTCAAATTATGACAACTATGGAACAATTACAAACTTGTGCATTTTTTGAGGCATATCAATTATTCATACTATATAACGTCAAAAATAATTTCAAAAATAACAAGGCAACCTTTATTTTCTTGATCATAATTTTTTTCATTTCACATGTATTTAGTATTTATAGAATTGGTTTAATGTATTTCAAAATTTCTTTTAATTGATCTTGTTTTGGACATGATATTTAAAGATATTTGCAAGCCAACTTCAATCATAACAACATGAATGTAACATTTGAAATTGACATTCAACACACTGAGTTTACTAAAAACTACTTGATGTATATGAATAAAAAATGATTAATTGGTCAAGGCCAACATTTGTGTGATTTCTTTGCATCAAATCAAGTACAATCAATCATAAACACTACAAGTTGAAGAACATCCAATGTCAATAACATAATAATTAACATTCCTATGAAAATGACACAAAATGAATCAACTACAAATTACTTCCTATCACGATGCAACCAAATGCCATTGGCATTAAGCCAATAACATCTTAAATTGGAAAATTGTATATCATGATTTTAACCCAAAACAATAAACATGTTTAGCATTGCAATTGAATCAGTTGGTTTTGTAACCAAAGTTGATTTTCAACAATGCAAATATTAATATATCAAACATTAGATGAAAGTAAATTTAAAAATTTTAATGTGGAAGACACATTCAAGTATGTCTTGTGTAGTGGGAAATCTAACATGTGATATACTTTGTAATAATAGGTCATCACAATTGAAGGATGGTCTTTGGTTATGTATAGCACTGCTGATGCAGGGGGCAATCTTGCACGTACATATTCAGATTTGATACTTAATAACCTAAACCATTTAATTCCTAGCACAATTACATAAAGAAAATTATGCTAAGATCATGGTAGATACATTTCATATATCTTTTTTTCTAAATCTATCAATTAATGTCTTGGTTTACATTCCAATAACATGTGTCTTCAAATTTAATTATGGTTTGAAAAACCTAATTCAAAAACATTGGTTTTATCTTGAGTTTGATATTTTTTTAAGTTACATTTGTATTCAATTGTCATGAAAATTTCAAAATTTTACAATCTAGATGTTATATTTGTGTGAGATGTGGTTATGTCGGCTAGTGATCATGTTTGACATTCAAGCACACAATATATTTACATGCATTACCAATTCTAATACTAGGAAAATTTTATTTTGAGAAAAAAGTTAGGATTAAAATAGTTTAATTTAGCAATCACATAAAACATGACTTTTTTGAATAAGATAACAAACAACCTACCAACACACATCATCCCCTTTATAATATTATTTGAAATCATTGTTGGCATTAAAAAAAAAAATCACAAAACTTGAAATGAGACTATTTGTGATTGGTTGAACATACCAAAGCTCCCAAAAATAAATAAAAATGCAATTAAATTTGTGTGTGTGATATGGTTGCATTTTTCCACTGTATAGTTCTTTTTGGTCATTATACTTGACTAACATGTTTAATTTTGTTAGTTATTAACTATTGTACAAAATGCCATTTTTTTGTACGAATTTGCAAGATTTTTTTGTTTAAACTTTGATTTTATTTTGTGCCAGGAATATATTTCATCCTTTTGATTGTCATTGGGAGTTATTTTTCAGTGAACATTTGTGTTGCTGCAATTAGTGGTGTTTTCCTTCGTGTGCGACATGAACATCAGGTTTGCCTAGAATGTACACTATTAGTACAATGTTGATCAATAATATGACACAACATAAATATAAACACTTATATAGGGTTGTGTGTCATAATTTATCCACATCATTATGTTTTGACTTTGTGATAGGCCAATAGTTGTTCAAACAACGTGAAGACAACAAACCTTTTCAAACACACAAATGTCTACATTATTAATTATTATTTTAACGATCATGCATTGTATATAGATATATTTATATGTTTATTTTGATAGGTTTTCCTTTCCCTAAATTTGAACAATATTCCATATAAGGGAGTTGGATAATTATGCATTTTTTCCATTTGATTCACCTTCAATCAAAACATGTTCTAAATCATTTACAAATTTTATGGGAAAAAAAAAAATTGGGGTCGTATATATCATCACAACATCTAGGGAAAAATGATTTCTACAATTATGCACCCTATTAGAGATTGCATAGTTATTCATATGAATGTGTATCCATCATATATTCCACGAAATCATGTGCATAATGAAACATTTGTTTGTGATTCCTTTCCCCCAATTAAGAAATTTGGGATAGGACAAATTATGTATTCAAATGCAAGCATGTCAACCACCATAGAATACAAAGTGAATTTCGTTGGAAACAAATTAAAAGTTTATTTCTCATCATTTACCCATTGATAATACATTTTGTTAATTGGCTTAGAGAAATAGTGACTCGAAAGTTATCAAAATGGTATATATAACTATTATAATTTTTTTAACGACATTTTACATGTTGCAGATACTTTTGAAACGACATAAAAAAGAAAAGAAATTTTCTTTCCATAATGCCATTGTGTTGGCCAACCTTCTCAAAAATGTTATCCACACTGATGATGCAAAATTAACATTGTTAGAAACCATCAAGCATCGAATTATGTTATATGAACAACGTGTGATAAGATTTGTGAAACAAAATACCATGAAATTCACAAAATCTTTTCAAAATATTCCTTCTTTCAAAAGATCATTTAAGAAAGGAACGCCACTTAATTCACAAGAAGTGGATGATGAATATGATGATGATGATGAAGAAAATGAATATGGATTGTCACTTGAAGAGACCAAAAAAAAACAACTTAGAAAAAACTTTAGTCGTTCTTTAAGTCGAACTGAAACCTTTCAACGTAGTGTGTCTCAAAATGCACGTTATGCAACCCAAAAATTGAATGAGACAATTCAAGGCATTGTCAAAAGTCAATTCTTTAGATATTATGAACTGTCATGTATTAGTATCAATTTTGTCATCCTTTGTAATTATAAAGCAGATATGTCAACAACTCTAACTTTGCAACTTTGTATCCTAAATGTCGATATGAACTTTGTCCAATAGATAATGTTTTTATTCACAACAACGAATGTGCACATTGTAAAAATGACGTAAGGTAAAATATGATACCAAGTTTAATTTTTTTTTCTTAAATCATACCTAAATTTATGAAAATTGGATAAAACGTCATGTTTGAAAACTTATATATTAACAGACGTGTTGGAATTCTTCATGCTTATAGCATTTGGGGTGGAGATGACTTTACGTATTATGGCTCATGGATTTAATGCCTACACTAATGATAGTAAGTTTTTTTGAATGAGAATCAGCTTTTATGGTATATTATTTCAATTTATGCATGTGCATCAAAATATTACCTATATGAAAGGTTTTGAGCTTTAATTTATTAAAAACATAATTTGAAATGCTCATCCAAATATCAACAAAGAGGTATTGAAGTTCAATTAATATTTATACTTCCACTAATTTTTTTCAAACATATTTGAATTTTTGAGTGAATTCAAAAACAACAAAAGAATGCATGGGGCTTCATTGGAGTGGTTACTAAAAGCTTGATTATTTTGTAATAAAAACATTTTGGAACAGTTATGAATGTGTTGGACATCATTGTGGTGGTTATATCATTTATTGGATTAATTTCAAAAAAGTTTCCAAACATTTCAGTTGTGAGATTGTTGAGATGGTTCCACCATCCCAATGTGAAGATTTCATCAATGGATTCACCATTACCATTGGTGAGTGATACATATGTGGTTATATGTAAATATAGTTTTTCAAATGTGGGCACAATTAAACTAGTTATCAAAATGAATCATATTTTAAAATTGACAATTGGGCATGTGGTGTAATTTGAACAATAAAGTAAAATAATAAAAAATTCACATACACTTTTTGGGTGTTAACATGATAATAAATAAATTGTGGTATAAGGTAAAAAGTTATCCAAAAATATAAGTTGCAGTGAAACATTTCAAATTAATGCCTATCCATTTCACTTAAATTAAATATGGAACCCCATATTTGGAATCCTTCATCTCAACTTATTATACCTAAAAGGCATGATTGTGCCAAAATAATTTTCCCTTTGAAAGGTGTGTTCTACTTAGTTGCCATAATGAGCTCCTAATGTGTCATTCAACGCAAATAATTGTATCATTTAGTTGAACAAAATTGGGTAATCCATCTAAAAAAATGAATTACTTCAAATTAGAAAACTTTGTGTCATAACATGTAATCCTTTCATGTTTTATAATTGGTACATTCATCTTAACAAGGAATATGAATTTTACAATATTAATGGCATGAAATTTCAAGTTCCACTTGTGAATGTGTCTTCTTCTTTTGGATTATTGCCTCATTTATATGGGCATTCTTTGATTGTAGCATTAACAACCTATATATAGGGATAATTTAATAGGGATTTTGAAATTTGTACTTATGATTCCACAAGTTGAATGATTGTTCACCTTGTAAAAATATTTGGAAAATGTAACTTTTTGTTAAACTTCTAGATGACTATTGTCACACATTGGAATGGAATTTTTTTTGAGTCATAACCACCATTTAAGTTAGTAGTTATATATTATATTTAACATTTTTCTATTAAAAAAAAAGTGACATGAATACATAAATGTATAAAAGGAAGTTTCTACATTATATAGTGACCTTTGTTTATATTTTAAGTACAAAATAACATTTAAGTTTGCTACATCTTGTTAAATATTCCATTAATGTGATTGTCATGTACTAGAATAACATTAGATTTATTATTTGAAATTAACATCATGTTCATGGAAAAATAACTTTTATCTAGTGTAATTCCCCCCCCCCCCCCAAAGGTTTTAAGTTATTATCATGTGTACATGAACATGTGTAGCCAATATGCATCAAAAGCCTCAAAGATTTAGGGAGTTTACTATTTTTTTTCATTATAATATTGATCGTTTATGGAATAATTGGCATGCAATTATATGGAGGTGAATTGCAAAATTTTCCCGAAGGTTACCCAAGGGAAAATTATGATACATTTTTATCATCAATGTTAACTTGGTTTACTATCACCACTAGTGAAAGTTGGGTTGATCAAATGTGGAATGTTATGCGACCTGAAATAACTTATAGGTTTGAGATTTATCCATCAATATCCCATGCAATTCATACAATTGTTTGTAATATAATTACTTAAGTAAACAAAACTTTGCACATTTATCCATATGATGATTAAAACTTTCAAATGTATGTATTTTTAATATGTAAGAAGTTGTTTGATGTTCATGATGGGAAAATAAAAGTCATTCAGTAAATGTATGAACTAAAAACATGATCATGTAACAGGTGGATATCACCATATTTGTTTGTGTTTTATTACATCCTTACTGCATACATTGTTATTGACCTTGTCATTGCAATTGTACTTGAAAACATTGAATTTACAGATAATAGAAAAAAATTAATTCAAAAGGTATGTACATTTACATCCACATATTTTTAAATTTTGAATCAAAGTAAAATGATGTCATCAATATAATTTGTTTCAATTTATTTTTCTTTGAATTGCACCATGTGTCAAAACTTTATAGATTTTCAAATGTAACAAAATGACACATAAGCTTATTTTGAAACGATATCAAAAAGTTTAAATCAATATAATTAATTCAAGTTGCAATACATGTAGCATCAATATATAAAATACATGCAAACGCAACATCAACGTATTTCATCAACAAGAGGTGGAGATTGGTTAATTAATGCCATGGAGGGAACACAAGTTATCATGAGAAACTTGTCTAAAAGTTTTAGTACAATTGCTCCTAATGCCATGAAAGTGAAACACGTCAACATTCCAATTACAAGTGGTTCATTGATCCCATTTGAAACCAATATTGACATTTCAGATATGGCACAACAAACACAAACATTAAAACAATTGGATAAGCCTACACTAGAAGAGCTAAACATGCCAAAAGTTATTGAACACAATACCATTTTAGAGCTCACAGATATGGAAGCTCCTAGTATGGAAACAAGATTGGCAAAATCAACAATGATTTCCAAAGAAGAATTCTTAAGTATGATACAAACCCAAGAACAACGTGCATGTTCAATATAATGCATAATTTCTAATTTTTAATTGTAACATTGTTCCATAAGTTGAAACATCAATTGATATGTTACTCCTCAAATATTATAATAACATCAAACATAATTGCACAACTTGAAATGTTGCATTTAAGAAAGTGGTGTATCAAAAGTGGTTGGATATTTTTATTAGTGGCTTCTTTGAATGTATATTGGTTTGTATTTTCCATTAACAAATTTTTCTATCACATTTTATATAACAATATCATGGGCATGACTTAATGATTCTCTATCCTTGTTGTGCATGAATGCCATCACATTCCAAATAATTTGGACATGCAAAAGAGTCAAATGAAAAACTCAAATATCTTAGTGGCTCTTCCATGACTAGATCTCGTCATTTGAGTACATATAGTTCGAATTTCAAATTAGAAAAAGGAAAGCCACGAAGGAGAAGCCTTAGTGATATGTTTGGCATACGATGGCAACCATTAAAAACCAATGCGTTTCAAGAACATTCCAATCAAGCTGCATCACGAACACTTATTGGAGCAGGATATTCGAGAAATTTAAATTCAATCCAAGAAAATGGATTAAACAACACAACTCTTCAAACATCAATATTAACTTTAGTGGAAGACCTAAATCACTCTTCTGAAACCATCAACTATGTTAAGGAAGAATTAACAAAACCATCTGCAATAGTGCCAACGAAAGAAAATATTTCGAAAGGGAAAAGAAAATCATTGGACAAGGAAGAAACAACAAAACTTGGTGCTAAAGAACCTCTATTAGGATCACAATACAAAAAGAAACAATCATTCAATCTATCTGACTATGAAGGGATGCAAGAAAAATTTGCTGAAACACCTTGGTATTTTTCAAATTCATCTTTGTTTATATTTTCAAAAGGTAATGTGTTCCGTAAAGTTTTGGTAATTTGTGTCGAATCAATATGGTATGGTCGATTCATCGTGTGTTGTTGCATATTAAGCGTTGTTGTTTCAATACAAACAAATACAATTGGTGTTGTCACCCCTACACAATTGGCCACATTTGACCACGTCCTTTTTGGGGTATTCAACTCACCATTCCCAATTTTACATATTCTTATCTACATATAATCAAGTTACAACTTTACATAAGGTTCGAATTTGGCTAGAATTATATATATATATATATATATATATATATATATATCATCATCATCACTTACTAGAACCCCATAGCTAGTAAAAAAGATCTAGATTTAAATATTGGTAAAGGAGATGGAGGTTTATCAATTTAAGATTATCCCCTCCCCTCTCCCCCCTCCCCCCTCCCTCTCAATATCCTTGTGCATTGAATGTATTCATGGTTCCCTTGTAAGTAATGGCAAGTGCATGGTTGTGTGGATCACTTTTGGAGTATTTTGGGCTACTTTCAACAATGGTTGTGATTGTAATGTTATATTTTGCATAGGTTGACCTTGGATATGTACATAATGCAATTTTTGATTGTGATGTTTAATGAATAAAATTACAAAAGTTATGGATTTTTGAAATTGAACTTAGACATAAGATTGCAAAAAAAAAAGCTATTGGATTTTGATTAGAGTTGGTGAATAATGTTAAACTTGTAAGGGACTTGATTTTATGTACATATTTTAATGACAAAATCATATTTGAAAAATGTTAAATATTTTCAAAAGTTCATAAAGTGTTGAAAATAAAGTGAAATTGATGTTGAGATTTCACCCACATGTTTTATTCAATGACCCCTAGATTGGATATAATTTCAATAGAAAAAAACTTAAGATTTTGTAACATTGGTATCCCTATTCATTGCATCACATTATGATGCAATGTAAAAGTACATTGCAAAATGAACTTTCATGGATTCTTTTGGATTACTATTTGGTCCACCCTACCATGCATTAAAAAATTTGCAACTTCAAATCATTCATAATTCATGCTACATATTACACATATCTAATCAAAACTAATGCCTATAGGATTTTCTAGGGAATTTTATGTTATGGGAAATTGAACTGTGTTGGTTGTTCTTCTTATGCAATTAATAATGTGAATTGTAATAATATAAATGTTGAAAATTGTAGGGATTTACTTGCTCATGTGGAATAAAATGCGTATAAATACAAACCAAAAAAAAGGTTAAATATGGCCATATGGGTAGCCATAAGACTCTTTTAATTGGAAAAAAACTTGATTTGCCAACTACATAATTGAGATCAGTGATTCTTCATTTTATGGATTCCATTAACCATAGTAACTAAAGCCAAAAAACTCCCCCAAAAGGCAAACCTAATAAGGTAGGTTGTCAATTGGTAACACTTGTGTTTATTAAGGCAAAAGTATTGGAAAACCTATTTGTAAAGAGGGACTTACTGTTTTGAAATGGTTTGTAAACTTGAATGTTAGTTGGGTTCATTAAAACAAGTATCAACCTTTTTTTTACTAGTGGGAAAGGTGAAGTTAAAGAAAGATCTATATTTTAGCTACTTATTGAAACCGAATATATAAAATACGTCATAAATTTATGTACTTTATATAGATTTTATAGCCAATTCTGGTTAAATTTTTAGTGGATGATCACCACTTTTTCTACATCTTTCTATGGATGATCACCACTTGCATAAATAGCTCCTAAAATAACATTGACAAGTGCCCAGGATTCCACCTTGGCTTGCAAGTTGATCATGAATCCCACCCATATGGGCTATTAGCTTGGTGTTCTTAGGGTTTACAAATAATGATAAGAAGGTAAAAATATGCAAAATACTTCACATTTCCCCAATTTGTGCACGGGAAACTTTTAATTGTCATTATAGAAGTGGATGGAAATCCAATTCATCATTAGATCACAATAAACGTCACCTATCATAACTAACTCAATATAGCACATGCATTGAATAAAACCAATTGCCAAAAAACTTTGCAAGTACCTTGAGGTAGTCAACTAGTTGCAATCCCCTTATTGCAGGGGTTAGAAGGTGACCACATTTTAGGAGGCAATAGCCTCATAAAAATTGAATGAAAGCTACCTAGCCAACATTAATTGGAAACTAAATATGTTGTATTCCAAAATTTTGGTAAGCTTATATTACGATAACAAATGGATCTTAGTTAAATTGCCAATCATGTTTAAAGGGAGGTATAGATCTATCAATTTTGCTCCCAAGTTAAATGTTGGAACAACATCAACCAAACCAGTAAGTTTGAACTATTGTTGGGGATCACCTCAAAGCATCTACTATTGGTTAATGATCTAGAAAAATTGCAAAATGAATAATGGAAACATAAGTTTGACGTTTATGCTTCTTCCATTACTCGAGCTAACTTTATGTTCAAGCACATTTGTTGATCTTGTGCTTTGTCATTATTTTTATGCTTAAAAGCACAAGAAAAATGAATAAAAATCCATAATGCCCTATAATGATAAAGCGTTATTTTTCATTGAACTAGCTGTGGATCATACAAATTGTAAGAATTAGTGTTAAAATTGAATGTTGATTAAACATATGTCAAATTAAAGATAAATCCACTTATAGTGTGAGAATATACATTCTTACTAGGTTAGAGACGATAAGAAAATTTGTTGAGTGTTTAACACAATTACAAGGGTAATCACAAGAATCAATATAATGTAGGATGTTGTTTCAATTGAAAATACACCCCACTTGCAAAGGCGATTTCAAACTTGCAATGTCATTTATGATAACTCTTTAGCTTCATAACTAGTTTAATGATTATCTCATTAATAATGGACAATTTTATCCAAATCATTTCACCATTTTTCTTCCAAAACATGGTAGTTTGGTGCTTTATCCAATTGAGCTGTACTGAATGCTCATACGGGAAAGTGCACTCCCTATAGATGTTGATTGGCATTATACATGTGCATTGCCCAAAGGAATATGCCACTCACTCCCATTTCCATTCATCAATACTTTTGAATGTCCATTTCAATATTATCATATACAAGAGTTGTAGTACTAAGAAAAGGAATCCTTAGGTGATCATACTTGAATATGTATAATTATAGCGAAGAACTAAAATGATTCATAATTAGGGTTTAGAATAAATTTTTTTGACTATCGCCGATTGATGGACACAATTTCACAAATTTGTGCTAAAAATAATTGAAATATGATGACTAACTATCCTAGGATCAAAAAAAGTGTCTACTATGACAACTTTTCTCAATATTTCTCTTAAATTTTATTTTTTTCAAAAGTTTACGAGAATAAGTGACATTATATTCCCATTCCCATTGTTTTTTAATAATAAAAAAAAACCACCTAGAAAAAAAGTGTTGTGAACAACACTTTCTTAATGAGTTTGTACGATGTGATGAAGTGAAGTTTGTTAAAAAGCTTGGATGATTCAATTCTAAAGTTTGTGTACGTACCCATTGTTTTTGTATTTTAGAAGTTGATGACATTGGTGTGTAAATTGAACATGAATCCATAGCACGAAAAGCTTTAGATGATGTAAAATGTTGTCCAATCTTCAAAACTATTTCTACATGGTTGATCTGATTTGCAAAGGAATGACACATTCAGGTGTTTTGTCTTGACATAGCTATGAAATGCATTGCCTATGGTTTTTTATTTGCACCCGAAGCGTATCTTGGCGATCCATTCAATTTCATTGATGTGATGAATATCGTCTTCAACGGTGTTAGTTATGTAAAGTATCCGACAACTTTCGAAGCGTACACGGCTGCTCCAAAAATTAATATCATTAATGGACTACGAGCTACAAGGTTTATACCTCGAATTCCCGGTCTAAAGTTATTGGTCGGCACTTTGTTTCGAACCATTCCTTCGGTGATATCTATATTCTCGTTTACCCTCGTCATTTTTTTCATTTTTGCCGTCATTGGCGTACAACAATTTCGGTCCCGATTCGCGAGTTGTACCGATACTACCGTCATGAATCGTGCGGAATGCATCGGGTTTTATTGGAATGATGTAGGGCTTTTCAATTCTCGAGTGTGGATGAATCAATCGTCGTTTCATTTCGATAATTTTGCAAATGCAATGTTTTCGTTGTTTGTATTGTCGACCACCGACAATTGGATTGATTACTTTCTTCATACGGCGATGGACATACCCAAAGTAATGAATGACAACCCCAAAAGGAACGATTCTCCGGTGAATGCACTCTTTTTTGTTGTTTTTATTGTCATAGTAACATTTCTTGTAATGAGAATGATGGTCGGATTCTTTATAGACCAATTCGGCATTACTTCCGGCTCCAAACTATTGACCGAACGTCAAAGATTGTGGAGAGACATGAATCGAATCATACAAAAAATGAAGCCTAGACGGACACCAAAAGTACCTAAATTCTTTGTTAGGGCCCAATGTTACAAATTCGTACATTCCGACAAATTTCGAACCCTTATGGTGTTGATCATTCTCGGGAATTTTGCATTTACGGCATCCCAAAAATATGATGCACCTCTTACATATAAAATAAACACAATTCAAGCAACATTTGTAGGAATTTATATTGTAGAAGCCATTTTCAAACTTATTGGAAATGAGGTATGCAATATTATCTTTTAATATATAATTTTAAAAAAAATTACGTCAAAAATATGAAATCAATAATAATTGCCTTCATTAGTTCCATATTTTAATATTCTAAATTCAATTAGAAATGGTTTTAATATTAGAATTGTAAATGGTCAAAATCATTATTTGGGTCGATATTGGCATTATTGTAATAACATACGTATGTTATGTCGTAAATCAAATTCCGGACCTCTATATATGATTGATGCAGTTTCGAGATTGGATAATTGATTGGTGGAATTGGTTCGAATTAATTATCATACTCGGTTCCGGAGTGTGTTTGTTTCCAAGTCCCAAAGAGCCCACAAAGATATTAGCGGGGAAGATGTTCGATATTGTTCGTATATTTCGTATAATCCGTTACATACCCTCACTCCATACACTCGTGAATACAATTATGGTTAGCTTGCCTTCCCTCATATACGTGATTGAATTACTTGGCATAACCATTTTTGAATTCGCCATTATGTTTGGAAATTCCTTTGAAAATATGGCGGCTGGCAATGGCATCGGCAATGACATCAACTTTCAATCTTTTAGTTATTCATTTGTGGCAATCTTTCAGGTATCTAAAAATAATAATAATAATGAATAAATAAATAAAATACAAAAAATAGAAAAATAAAATAATAAAAATAGAAATCATATAGTGTGTGTTATTAATCCTGGTATAAAAATAGACCTATTATTATTATTATTAAATAGTATGGGCCAAAATCCCTTAAGCTACTATACTCTATAATGAATCTAAACACAATATATTGGGAACCAAAAACTTCAAGTTGCATAACAACTAACTATATCCTCTTAGGGGAAAAAGTAAATGGAAAGAAAGAAAGAAATAAATAAATAATTTTAAAATTTAAATTGTTTTTTGGGGAACTTATTTTGATAAAATAACTACTACTTTGCTTATGTTATGTAGATTAGCACAGCTGACAATTGGTCAGTTATAATGACGGATTCGATGCTTGTACAACCATTTTGTGTTCTATTTGGAGGGAACTCAAATGATCGGACTTGTGGATACCCAACTGCAGTTGTTATTTACTATGTTGTCATCATTTTTCTTAATACTCATATTATTACCAACATCTTCATTGCTCAAGTCATTGACAAAGTCACATTTGGATTGTTAAATGAGAATGCCATGGTCACACCCAAACACTTGCACCACTATCAAGAACTCTGGGGCGATCCTGAATATGACCCAAGGTAATAAGACATGTGTAATCAATCCATGGAAAATAATTAAAAACATTTTGGCTAATTTTCACCCTAAACTTGCCACATTCTATATAAATTAGAGAATGATGCTTTTTTTTTTTTTTGGACTAAATCGTGTTTTTAATAGCCAAAATATGGCTAAATCATCTTACGGGTGATTGCCACTTCAGTTACATTGCAAATTTGAAAATGAAAAAGAAACATTCTGCCCCCTTGCATGCATGTCAAATGAATATGTTGCAAATGAACTTCTATTTCCAGTTTAATTTAAAAAAATTTGGTGTATTTTTAAAAAATTAATTGATTATCTATTTTCCAAGTGTGTCAAAGGAAATATGGAAAAATGGTAATCAACCATCCAACAATTTATGGTGAAAATTAAAGATGAATAGTTTTGATTGAAATACTGAATCCTTTTTAGGGTTGGCCAATTTTTTTTCTTCATTTTTTCCTTTTACAAAAATGACACCCAACCCATGAGAATATTCTTTTATTATAATTTAAACTTGGTAGTCGATTGGTGGGTAGGATAAGGAGGGAGATGCAAGTAGGCCATGGCTATTGGTGTAGGAGCCAATAAATTGTCCATTCTAGAATATTTAATAATAAGTGGCAATTTTTTAAAATTACATATGTTCCAATAAATGTGATAATGAACATTATGGTAGACATTTTATTTGGACTATTTTTTTGCGGTTTGACAGGTGTACAGGTTTCATTGGATTACACAAACTGAAGGCTTTTATAAACGCTTTGGGAGTTCCTTTGGGTCATCGTCACAATGCCCGTGCAAAATGGTGAACATATATTATAATGGGTTTCTTATATTAGTTCCTGTATAGAAAACAACATAAAAGAAATGGAATGAATACTTGTGAATGGTGTTAACCATCACTACAAGGGCAAACTAACTTGTGATACACTTATCAAATGAAAAATTTGTTTTGCACATTTAAGGTCAAATGTGATGTTGCAATCTTATTATAAGCCATATCTAAATCCATGTGGTATTAGGACTTGAAATTACCATCATAAGTTTTAAAATTTTCATTGTCCTCCAAGGTCTTAGAATTCTTTTGTTCCTAACATTTGTTTTTTCTTTTTTGGGTGTTTTTTTGCATTAAGGTAAGAAGAAAATTAGGATTTTTTACAGTGTGCAAATTAGAAAAAAATGCTAAATTTTTGGGAAAAGAAATCACCAATCTTTCAAAACCACAAAATTGAAAAAATAAGAATAAAATCCTGAGTTTCTTAAGTATACATATTAATGGAACCATCTATTTCATGCAACATAAATAAGCCAAACGTATCACCCATTGCAAGGTATTTTTTTTCAAGTGCAATTTGTAATTGTTCATGAGTAGGTTTGTGGAAGTCCAAATGTCAAGGTTTCATCTGCAATAGATGAACCCACACACATTGAGCTGTCTTAGTACTCTTTGTCCTGTCTTCCACAATGTTGACAAATGGTGCTTAGAGTTCCTAACAAACACATCTATTTCCCAAGTTCGAAAACTTATAGTTGATGGTTCTTAACTTCAACCACACTTGACTATTGGTTTCAAACAAGAGGCAATGAAGTTTTCTACATTCAAGTTTTCATGTACATGCCATTCGCCATGTACATGCTTGTAAATTCCAAGAAGTGTCACAATTTTGTGTTCCAAATATTGATGGAAAATCAATTTCTTTGCGTTGTTGCACTTTGCAAGACTTTTCAATGTCTTGAGACAACTATTCTTTTCAGTATCACCATATTGGATTGCTCTTCTGCACCCAATACTTGACGAACCAAAAATATATGTAGTCTTGATTAGATTGGGGGTCTTGGCTTGACATGCATGTAGTCCATTCAAACAATGCCAATACGTTTGTAGAAAATAAAAAATCCTTTCTATGCATAAGATAGATTATCAAAGTTTGGAAACCTTTTCTAGTTTCTAATTTCCAAATAATTAAAATCTTTAAATTACAATTCATGGATGATTTTAAAATTTTGATGGATAAAATTTAATCCTTAAAAATTCAATACATAAGTTTGAAAATGTTCGTATGCTAACATAATGTTAATCTTCCAACTACCTCACTCACCTCGATTCTTCAAATAATACTAGTTGAAATTTATGAAAAATGCTTGAGCAAGCTCCCATTATGGTTGCAAAAATGATGCCACAAACTTATGTTGTTACCTACGATATGTAAGCCTAGAATAGGTCTATAACTAGACTACTAATGAGAAAAAAATCACAATGTTTACATGACATAAAGAGTGCAACATTCATCCTAGTTGAAAGGGAAATTAAAACTTTTCTGTACTTTTTAATACTATAAAATATATTTTTATCTCCATTGACCAAGCATCTCTTGTGTAAAAATTATTTGAATAAAGCGGCTCAAGTTTTCATCAAATGTCATCAAGGGCTCACAATACTAAAGGTCTTACAAGTTGATTGTTTTCCCCAATTCAATTCCAAAAACTCAAGTTCATGTTTTTATGGGTTTTTAGGTATATGATGATCGAGTTTGAAGTGTACAACTTTCACGTTTATGGAAAAGGAGTCCCATTTCGAAGTTTGCTCGAGACCCTTGTCTTGTATAAAGTTGGACCACAAGTAATGTTGCTATCTTTTCCTTTGCATGTTATATTCTATGTTTGTGTTTATGGGGCTAGATAAATTAAACAAATTTGACTTTAAACTCATATACATTTTAAAACACAATTTGTGCATGGTGCTAGTTTATGACCCTATCTTTGGAAGTCAAGTCCGAAATCTTTCAACACCTCATCAATTGTAATCCCATTAAACAAAACTTTTGTTCACAGGGACTTGAACTTTCTTTGCGCATAGCAAGAGAAAAACGATTGAAAGAGATAATTAAAGCTGGAGCTGTGATCAGAATCCAAGCAGCCATGAGAACGTATTTGGTTAGAAGAAGCTACAAAGCGCGTTTGGCATCTCGATGAGAGAGCAAAGACACTTATCCCTAATGCAGAGACAAAGACCATTCCAGTATGGATTAAAACAGGTCCCGGAAAGCGTTTACATCATTGTATAGAAAAAAGAAACAAAATATCCTCACTTTCTTCAGTATGCAAGCTTTGTTCACAAATAAAGCATCTGCCCCTTCATAAACTCCTTTCCTTAACATTAACATTGTCTTTCCATCCTATCAAGCCATAAGATGTACATTCTAAGCAAGTTCGACATTTGAATGTTAAATAGAAAACTTGTAAAATATTTGACCATTCAGTTTCAATCTGCAATTGACCATAGTTTGGATCAATATGTATATATACACATTCTATATGAAAATCAGTTTTGCAAAAGTCACTCAAAATTGCATCTTCAATGCAAAGTATGATCTTGTTAGCATGCCTCAATGGCCATTAGTACATTTCAAATCAACCACATATTTGGATTGATTCAACACTATCAAGAATATTGAACACTATCAAGAATTCGTCCATGCCTCAAATTGGATTGTAATGTGAAAATAAATGAATGACAACCCGATAATATATCTTATTTTGTTCATGACATTCATTTTCAATGTAAATTCCTTCTAGAATTCGGTTGTTACACACTTAGAGTCAACTTTGATGATTCAAGTTGGCTACTTAGGTACATTTCGTTCAATCTACAAATCATGACTGAGTTGTCAACATTTGAAGATTATCATACTGACAACTTATACACAACAAGGTTCACATTATTGATCACTTCATCAGGATCTTGTTAATCAATGATTTCTGTGTTGTTATGTAAATGTTTGAATACTTTAAATCTCCATGGACAAAAAACCATTATTTTTTCTTAGCTTCTCAAAGTGAACACCTACTACATTAACCCTTTAACTATGCACCAACTTCTCTAACCATTGCATTTCAAAGACCATGAACCTAGCATTTTCTTGCCCCCAAAGATGCCAATTTGACCATTCAATTTAACTACTTTTAATGTTGATCAAGCTTCCATGGCATCAATAGAACATCGACACCCAGGAGGATCTTCACAATTACCAAATGACTACATCAATAGCTGTGGGTCCTATGACAAGTGTGCTTGTGCACCAGCACTCACGAAAAAGGTTGACAGCTCTCAATAGTTCATTACCTATAAGAGCTATGGTGCCCAGCTTCACGCCCACTGCAGTTTGCCTTTGACTTCAGTTCATTGCCACAGTGACCTCTGGTGGTGGTGAAATGAGACTCAAACTCCCCACCAACTAACCTCTCTGAGCACTTGTGTGCTGATCTTTGATCTGTTGGCAAGTACCTAGATGTCATCAACAACTTGACCCCAAAACTTGTTAGCAACCTACAGTTAAGAAGCATGCATGGATCACAACAAACAGAGGGCCAAAAACACTACTAGCAGATACATCAATAAGTAAACAATGAGTGTGTACAAACCAGTTGATGAAGCATGCCACAAGGCTGAGACAATTTTTTTATAATAACCTTGCTGGTGCAGAGGCCCACCAATTGGAGATCTCACTGAAAATAAAACATTTCAACCAAACTTTAGTCACCTCATCCCAATGACTATCAAAGGAGAAGAGCTCTCAATAGACTTTAAAAATGAATCTCTATGAAATGAGAGAGATTTCTTGAATTTGATTGTTCACTCTACTGCAGTTGGGCTTCACAAACAACATGACCAAGGAATCTCCCTACAAGAATTCTGAAAGCGTACCTTTCCTTTCCAGACAAGAGACACAACCAGAGATCAGTTGCCATGGTGCTTCACATTCCAACCTCTCATCTTTAATATTCTCTGGAACCCTGACAGCTTGCAACATGCACGGTCAAAAATTGCACTATCTTCCAAAGTAAGCATATGTAGGGTCAGGGTTCAAGGGTTTGAGTATGGCTTGTCTATCAAATCTTGTCTAAAATAATGTGAGAATTGGCATTGGTTCCTGTGAGATTGAAGATTTTACAAGACCTGCACAATCCTTGTGATGACCACTCTGAACATTGGTCCCTCAAGGTGTTGAAAGATAGCCTGGGATCATTTGACAAGAAGAAAATGATAGTACAAAACACATTGCAGAAAAAAACATCCATCCAGCTATTATCAAAAGCTAGGTAGATTATACTCACCTTCATCACACCACTGTGCAAGACCAACAAGGGTGTAGCAACTTGCAGCCTGGAGATGCATCTGCCCCTGTCTGGTCCCCAACACACAAGCTTCCATAGCTCCCTTGTACTTCAAAGAAAAGGCTAAGCTGCTCATTAGATCATTGCCCACTTCTCTGCCAACGTTCAGCTAGGGATGAATCTATAGAGTCAGAGAGATATCATGTTACATACAATGGGGAATTCAACAATTTTGAAGTCCTTGGTGTTAAAGGGCCACAGGTGAACCCTGACATCAATGTCATTGAAGTCCCTGGTGCATGAGTTATAACAGGCATAAGTAATAACACTAACCTAGTATTCTTATCTGCAAGGTAAAACAGACAGTCATCATTGAGTACCGACAAGACCAGCCAAATATACTCACAACCAAAATTTGTCAAATTACCAGCGTAATTTGTACACAGTTTCCATGACGTATGAAATGAGAGGATTATTGAATTAACAAAATCTAAGCTACTCATGACAAAGAATCGAAACCAACACATGTTTCTTATAAGCATTCTTCCATAGCTGCTGCTGCATCATGGTTTATAGCGAACCTTACAGAAACTGTCAACTTTGTTGGATGATCCATCAGATTAGGCATACAAAAGAGGCTTTGCTAGCTTGAAAGAGACCTTCAAACAGCAGATTTTGTGAGAAAAAGTGTCCTGGTTCTGGACCGGAACTTACATGCCCCAAAACCTCATACTCTCCATCCCATATTTTGTTTCTTAACTTGTTATCTTGTAGCATGGACAAGAGCTTGCTCAATCATTTAGGTCTTCTGAAGCAAAGGATTGTTTGATTTGCAGGAAACAAATTGACATTTTGAATCCTTCAAGCTGCAAGCACTTTCTTTCATATCATCCTCCACTTTCCAAACAATGTCTTGAAGACCCTTGGAGAGATTCTTGTAGAACTGCGAGCCATGAGATAACCAATCCATTCAGATTTCAGAGAACACTGCAATACTGTCCACTATCACTGTACATAATAAGTAAGAATATCACCCATTTACATAGACCTTTATTTCCAAATGATAGCTTCCCATATGTGAGTATCTGTGGATGCCATAGAGTGCATTTGTGATAAAATTGCATTGGCATTGACATGCACACTTACATTGTGATACTCCAGTGTGTCTCCGTGGGATTTCCGCAGCTCGACCATGTAAAGAGATGGTGCAACCTCAAATACCTGCCAGCAAAGTTACACCCAACCCTTTGAAACTTATCTATGGATGAAAAAGGTTCAATCAAACACTGCAATTTGGAAAAAACTGAGATATTCCACACAAATGGCAAAGACAAGACCACACCTCTGTGGCCACAGACAGATGTCCCTTCCTGCCATGGTTATCTCCCTTTAATTTCATCTTGTAGTCATGCTTCTGTACATTAAAGCCAAGTGGCTTTGCAGCCTCTTCAATAGTAGAAATGATCTCCTTTGCTGGTCTCTTGCTTGTAAATCGTGTCTCCCTCTTCTCCAAATCCTGCAGTGCCCCATGTACAACCATAAAACCTCTTGACCAATGGCACTTACCTCTCCATATAGACAGAAATTTCACAGCATAGTGTCACTGGTACCACAACAGCATCCACACAAGTGACCTCATTGGATAGGCTGCAAGGCCTAAACCAGCACCTTCAGAGGTTTATTCTTGAAGACAATGTATTGAAACCACTGACAGAAACTGGTCAACCTAAAACTAATTAAGGGATCTGCCACCAACACACCTGTGGTGTCTCAAATAGGCCAGAAATGTTGAGTCCAGTTGAAAGTGAGATCAGTTCAAATGCATTGAGTATCACTGGCTTTGTATCTTTCTGTTCTGTCACCATGTGTTCCTGCTCTCCAAAGGACAAAATCAAGAGTGAGGGCCTCTCCTTGACATTCAATCAGGCCAACAGGATGCAATTGGACAGTGGGACACAGGAGATTATTTCCTTTTCTACTAGTTCCAAACTCTACCCTAACATTTCTTTGGCAAGCTAACAGAAACTGCATGTCAATGCAAGTAATCATACCAACAACCTCCAAGCCTGCACTGGACACCAACAGAGTGACTGATGATGACACAGCCATGGCAAGAAACATTTCCTGCTGTTTGGTCAGGGAAGTACTAAATGGAGATCTTACTTTTGACTCATTGAAAACTGCATCAATATCATCAAGGTTGACATCCTCCTTCCCACTCAGCTTGGAAGGTGTGTAACCCTTCTTAAACCACTCATTTTTATAAATTTTTGCTGCAGTTATCCGCTGCATTAGTCAACAGACATTGTTGAGCTTAGAAGAACTCACAGCAGCAACACTCAGTAAATTGCTATCTGCAATTCTAGAAGTCATTTAATGCATACAGACACCATAACAAATTTACTCCATGCCAGAGCTGTATGCATAACAATATGCCAACTAGAAATCAACGTTGATCAAGACAAACATGAAGGCTTACAGTTTTTGGGTTTGGGTCTAGTATCTTCAAAATCAACTTCCGAGCACCTGGTGAGAACCAACTCGGACAGGTGAACTCTGCTCGATGTATCTGCAGAGAGGACAAACAGCCCAATCTGTCAGATAGAAGTTGAAGAACATATCAGAAGTGAGACCACTAATGGCATCATTGTGCAGTTGAACCATGAATAAGACTGTCACAACACTCCAACAAAAAGAGAGATTGCAGATACCTTTTTGAACAAAGTCATGAGATTTGATTCATCAAAAGGTAAATAGCCCGCCATCAGCACAAACAAGATAACACCGCAGGACCATATATCAGCTGATGCCCCATGATAGCCTTTGTCATTGATCACCTATGAAGAACAAATTGCATTTCCCTCTATGTAAGCGATTCAGTCCAGATATCCAATAGTCTTATAGTCAGATAGCACAGAGGAACAACTGAACTGCTGGAATGAAACACCTTGCTACAAGCCATGATTACTCTCTTGAAGCATTACTGAGTACCTTACTGAACCAAAGACAAAGCAATTGCAACCTCAATTATCAATTCTATACTAACTAGCCAAAGGTTAAGCTTGATGCACAACTGAAAAGAGACAACTGATGTCTAAATCCACATGTGCAGCTACATGGTTCATACGGTAGGCATGACCAACCTCGGGAGCCACATAGTTTGGAGTTCCACAGGCTGTGTGCAGTAAACCATCCTCCTGCAAGAAGTATCAGCCAAGTGAGAGAATGCCCTCGCTTCACAATGGAATGCCAACCTGTCTAGCTAGGCCATAATGCAACCTTGACAAAAGTACAAAAGAAAAGGTGATTCCACATTGGAAGTTACGGCGTGTATTCAGCATCCTTCTGAAGACAAGGACTGCCAAATCAACACTCATACAACTCTGAACTAGAACTGACAATCAGGGCATCAATTCCAAAAACACAAAAGAAGTTTTATCCAGGACATACTCTAACTTGTTGAGGTAAAGCACTTAGCCCAAAATCTGAAATCTTCAGATTCCCATTGGAGTCCAATAGCAAGTTCTCTGGCTGCTCAACCCCCACAAGCCATTAGTAAGCTTTAAGCATTCATCTTCTAGTGGGAAACCCTAGGTCTCGTTCAAAGGAAGATAGACTATCTCCCAGTAGTCAACTGTGCAACACTGGCTCCAGTGTACACTAGTCTTTATGAATTGAGATGGTGTGTTGTCATGCAGTCTGACTAGAAATCTAAGAGTCACCCATGTATATCTGCATACAAAATGCAATGTCACCACTCTCTAAAACTGGATCATCACCTGTGGATAGTACAACTAAACCATGACACTTTCACCATGACCCATGTCAATTATTCTTTGTCTATAGTTACCCAAGGATACAGAACCAAACAAAGCCTGCCACAGCACAATACTAGATCCACAACTAACAGAAGAACCTTTCCTACATTGCATCACCAATCATTACCCAGAAGTACATAGTGTGGGCATGACTTCAAGAATGTGGTCATATTTCACTTATAGAGAAAGGAACCAGAATTTCATGAATTGTAAATGACTAACCTTGAGATCTCTATGGTAAACACCCCGACTGTGACAATAGTCAACTGCCTCTATCAGCTGCTGGAAGTATTTCCTTGAGTCCTCCTCATTCAATCGCCCTTGGTGAACCTAGCCAAACATAATACAAAATAAGAGACATGCAAACGATATAATCAACATTATTGTGTGATAGACAGCAAGAGATACTGAATACCCTTTGACCTATTTGAAGTGTAGATTCCTGTCCCTCAGAATCTCCCACTACCTGCCCCTTTCTAAACTTAGTAGAATTTTCCTGTAATGTCATCCAAAAACTAGGACATCCATAATAGCACTATTATCAGAACAAGTGCATACTTACAATTTTGTCAAAGAGCTCGCCACCAGTGACATACTCCAACACAATGTAAATTTTTGTCTTGCTTGCAATCACCTGCTTGGCCAGTCACTCAAAGCAGTACTTAAGAACAAAAGCATATCAGCATGTTTAATAAGAAAAAAGAGGTGAAACAAAAAAAAATCAATTGGACTGGCCCAACACATAAAAGACATAACTAAGAGAGAATCTTGAACTCACAATATCTCCATCTAGCTATGCTTAATCGCAATAAGTTCAAGCTTATACATGATTACCTCCAAAAGCTGCACCACATTTGGGTGCTCGACAAGCTTCATAGTTGAGATTTCTCGCTTGATCTGTCCAAGGGTCAGCAACAAAATCCATCCCCATATGAAAAAAAGATCCAATCCTATAGTGCTATCAGGCATCATCACTCTGCTTTATGTGCACCAAAAGGGCCAGGTCTGTGCATAACTAACCCAATTGGCTTCATACTTAGCAGTGCCAATGCATGCTCTAACTTGAAGACTGACACTGCAGACACCCCTTCTAAAGATGGTAAGAGATTGAGCCAGCATCATCTTACTTTAGCTGCATTATTTCTAAATAGATTGATAATGGGTCCATGAGGCTTTGAAAACAGTTAGGAGCTCCAGACTTCCAACCTGCTCAACCATCTTATGCTTGAGAATCTTTTCCTTATCCAGCACCTTTATGGCAACACTTTCACCAGTCTCCCTGTTCCTGGCAAACTTAACCTTGGCATATGTACCCTCTCCAAGTGTTTTGCCAAGCTCATATTTACCAACCCGGGTGCGCACACTTGCGATGTTCATTTTGTTATGCTAAACCCTGAACCCTGACCTTTCCCAAGATGGAAATGACTAAAGCTGTGCTCTCTCTTTCCTGGAGTTTTTGTATGTCAAACCTGCCAAACAACAGAAGTGCACAAATAAATGTTAGCCTGAGGGATGAGCACGGTTGTGTACACAGGCCTATGCATTGCAGACAATCTTGAACCATGGACATATGTTGACTTGAAATGAACAAGTGAATGTGAACTACTGAAGTGATGAACTACACCCTGAAATTCTACAATCTAGCAGACTATGAATCAACACACCCTCTCCTCAAATATATTCTACTGTAGGAATTTCACATCATGGTAACAATCAGATCTGCTCCTGGACTGATCTCTGTGGGCACCGATTCATATATGTGTGTGAACAGGAATTCTTCAAGGCAGAATAAAACACTATATGTGGACACAATTTGAGTGCCAATCTTTGTGATGCAATGTCAACAGCAAAGTTAGAAACAATTCCACATTGTCTATCCAGAGCTGTCTGGCTCTCAGTTGGATCACATCAAGTTGTCCATAGTAGGACTGCTTGCAACCTTTCCAAACCGAGTCAAAGAAATCCCTACTCCTTCCATCCAGACATCAATCTTTGAGTGTTCGAACAGAAATCCAGGCATCAATCTTTGTTGGCAGCAAAACAGATGGAGAAACTGGAAAGAATGAGGGTAGCGATCACCCAACCTGCTGGTCTAATGTATTTCCTCATGCCGTCTGCGACCAGCGGGGCTTAGATCCAAGGCATTCCACGCCGACGCAAATCGCCGCCCTCAGTAAACAAGCAGATGCGCTACAGCACGTAGAGCCCTAAGCTCGAACAGCAAACAAGTGTTGCTGTATTCTTCTGTGCTTCTAGGCACTCGTAGCCAACTATTCACATTAGCCTTGGAAGCGTCGGATGCTGATACAGAGAACGATCTGCTACAGCCGCCTTCTTACTTCGCGCACAACAGAAAAAGGGCTGGAAAACACAGTGCACGTCGACTACTTCAGTCAGGTGCTTCCGAATTGAAACCAAAGGACACCAGAAACCAGGAAGAAGCACAAGAATGACACCACTCGATTGACAACCGACAGTCTGAGGCGTACTTTCGGCTCTTTCTCAGATTTTAGAACCGAATTCCGAAGCAAATAGACCTACAAACTCCAGCAAGAAGGTAGTCTATACGGTCAGAAAAAAAACGGCGCAACAACAAGGCAAACTGGATGCACCGAATCCGAGAGAAAGCAAAAAGAGGAAATCCAGTACAAAATCAGCTCGTAACTCCAAGTCACGCCGACATGTGTGTATTCGCATAAAAACCACAAAAAAGAAGACTGACAGAACACAAGAGACATAAACCATAGTTCCTATCAAAATTCCAGTTCCACGCATAATTTCGACCGTACACATTGCAAATGGAGATGATTCAGAAATTCAAGATGCAAAAGAAAAGGAGAAAAACGAGCATGAAATGGAGACAGACAGACAGACAGACAGAAAGATTTCCAGGAATTATACATCAACATACCATTGTTTTCGCACAAGGAGTTAGCTACTTAGGCGAAACACATGTGCCGTCCTAACGATCCACCAAGACGAAATCGAGAGACAGAGCGGAATAGGAACTTGTTCCGCACCAAAACAGACAACAAATCGAATTCAATGGAACACAAGAAAGTCTGCTGATGATGAAACTGAGAATTCAAAACACGGAACTGAACACGACAACGGCACGACTACAGAGAAAAAGGAGTTCTCTCTCTCTCTCTCTCTCTTCGCCAAAGGATCTCCTCTTTCTGTGTGGCCGCAACAACGCGGGGCAACGACACGCAGAGAACACAAAAAGCAAAACAATATCAAGAGAAGGAGACGTGTGAGCGCTAATGAAATTTTGTCTTTTGTCGCCAATGAAATTCCTTGATTCCATTTTATATCTAGGTTGTTCTTCCCCCAAAAAAATTAATTATTTTTTTCCCCCCAAAGTAGGTAGGTACCTAATTCTTTTCCCTTTGTCGTGTCTGCGTTTGTGCTAATACTTGCACACTAATAGTATCATCCATCTCTCATCCACAAAGCACTTCTCTAAATGTGTTGTTCCATTGCTCTAAATGGATGAAGTAGTGCTCCATCCACAAGGCACTTTTCTAAGTGTGTTCTTATTTTTCGTCGTTCTAAATGCATGAAAAGGAGTTGTTGGAGCGCTTAGGAAATTTTGTCCTTTGTGGCCAATGAAATTCCTTGATTCCATTTTATATCTAAGTTGTTTTTCCCCAATTTGTTTTATAAAAAAATTCCCCTTAGAATCTTAGACTTTTAGTACTTCATCTAAATAAGTGCCAAATAAAAATTATTTTACAAAATCAAATATGGTAGTAAAAATGATTTTTTTTTGAATTTTTGGCTTAATGCAATATGTAAATAAAAAATGTGATCACATGATGATTTTCATTGCACTTAATTAATTAAGAAAAAAATCTCACTAAAAGAGAAGTCTTGCCCAATTTTTCATTGCAAGCAATATGGACTCCACTTTCTCCAACAACTAAAGTGAGTAATAAACATTGTAGCTACTATTAAATATGGGTAGGTAAGCAAATTAATAATTATTTAATTTATTAAATATTGAAAAAATAAAACCCTAAATAGAACCTACACAACTATTTCAAGTTTGGGATGAACAATAATAGAATTCCCTTAACTTGGAATAATTTCTAAAAAACTCAGCATTGTCAAAAATAATATAATTATCACAAAACCTGAAAAAGGTACTATAATTCCTAATTCTCCTCCTTTGTCATGTCTATGTTTGTGCCAATACTCATAGCATCATCCATCTGTCATCCACAAGGCACTCATCTATATGTGTTATTCCATTGCTCTAAATGGATGAAGCAGCAATCCTTCTCTCGTTTGAAATGGATGAAAAGGAGAGGTTTGAGCAGCGTTTATGAAATTTTGTCGTTTGCGGCCAATGAAAGTCCTTGATTCCATTTTATGCCTAAGTTGTTCTTGCCCATTTTTTACAATTTTTTGTTTTCCTAATTAGGTACCTAACTCATCTCCTTTGTCTTTTTTGTGTTTGTGCTAATACTTGCGCACTAATAGTATCATCCATAGCTCTCATCCACAAGGCACTTCTCTAAATCTGTTATTCCATTCCTCTAAATGGATGAAGCAGCATCCATATCTCATAAATGTGTTATCATATTGTTCTAAATGGATGAGGATGAGATGTTGGATAGCTTATTAAATTTTGTCCTTTGTAGCCAATGGAATTCCTTGATTCCATTTTACATATCTAAGTTGTTTTTCCCCAATTTAAATTTCTTTTCCCCCCTAACTATTGTATTACCTTATTTGGCTAAGTGCTGAATGATCCTTTTTCTTTTTAAAAATCAATTACATCATGATTAATAAAACAAAAATTAATCATTCCACTTAATGGTCAAGAAAGAACTCATAAAAAAGAAGTATTGCCTAATTTTTTTCTCTTCTCATTACAATTCTTGGTTGCAAGCGCATGGACTCCATCCACCAACTTGAATGAGTCATACTAGACATTGAGTTAGGTATGTGTATAAGTATTTTATTCAACAACTTGAGTGAGTCATGATAAAAATTCTAGCCACTAGTAAAAATATGTAGGTAAGCAACTAATAAATCATTTACCTATTAGATATTGAATATTGAAAACAAAGAAAATAATTAACTCTAAATACAACTTAACACAAGTATTTTAAATTCCAAAAAATTTGGAAAATAGTCAGTTAATCCTTTTAACTCTAGATGTTTTGGATGAATTTTTTTTAAAAATGCAACATTGTCAAATATATATATATATAATTATCACATAACCCAAAAAGGTACTCTGGTAACGAATCCCTGTCCTTCGTTCATGTGTGTATATATTTGTGCTAATATTAATAGCATCATCCCATTTTTCATCCACAAGGCACTCTTTTAAATGTGTTATTCCATTGCTCTAAATGGATGAAGCATCTCTCATACACAAAACACTTTTCTAAATATATATTATTTCATAGTTCTAAATGGATGAAGACGAGATGTTTGGACACTTCCCCAATTTTGAATATTTTTTCCTGTAAATACCATAGTACTTAATCTTGGCTAGGTGTCGAATAATTTTAGTTTTTTCAAAAAATGATGATTTATGGAGCTGTTTGGCTAAATATAAATATTTGATTATGATGATTAATCATTGCACTTAATGCTCTATGAAAAGATCTCATTAAAAAGAAGTATTGGATAATTTTCTTCATAATTCTTGGTTGCAAGCAACATGGACTCCAACAACTTAAATGAGTCAGGATAGACATTGTAGCTCTCTCTAAGCTACCTACCCATAGGTAGGTGAGCAATTAGGAAATCACCTACCCAATACATATTGAATAGTGAAAAAATAACATGATAGAACTTAAATACATCCTACACATAAATTTCAAGTTCTCAAAATCTTGACAAAGTTTCATTTGTGCCAAAAAGAAAATAAAAAATAAAATCTTGAAGGATTTAATTTCCATAACTTTTGATCTTTCAGAAAAATAATTTATACAAAATTTAAATTGTCAATAATAATATAATAGAACCTAAAAGGTACTAGAGTACCTACTTCTTGTTTTGATGGTTGCGTGTACATTTGTGCTGATAGTACTTGCACACTAATAGCAGCATCCATCTCTCATCCACCACACACTTTCCTAAATGTGTTATTTCATCATTCTAAATGGATGAAAATATTCTGTTCCCAACTTGTAAGGCATTTGTTGTCTTCTCAAGGGGACTAGATCGCCCCTGCCCCCTTGGCCCAGATATATTAAACCTCCCATTATGTCGCCCATCTCAATATTATTTTGGTTAAATTGGCTTAACCTTCAAAGCAGTGTTTTATTTTTTTGGGGGCAAAATTTGCCAAATTTTGACCCGAAAAGTATGATTTCAATCCCTACAAAGGACTTTCATGGAATTTTTTTCCAAAATTCGCCAGATTTCAAAAGGAAAAAAATCCACATTGTAAGATTTTAATGATAAGTCCCAGTAGGTAGCCAAGAATACAGAAGAATTCTGGTATTCATGTCTAGTAAATAGCCAAATCTGGCTAAATCATCCTATGGATGATCACCACTTCAGCTACATCACAAAATTGGAAAAAGAAAAATAAAAAAAGAAACCCTGCTTCAGAGTTATTATGAACAAACCATTTTTTATTTCATAATATACTTTACATAGATGAAAAACCACTCTAAATTCAAGGAATTTTGCTAGTCGACAACTGTGAAACAACAAAAATGTGCACATAGCCTTGTGAAGGGCTTCTTGGTGACACCAAGAGAAAATTGGATTGCCCAAAATTTAAGAGGGAGGGTTAGTGAGTGGTCATATCCAAGGAAACAAAAATATATAGATTTGTAAATGGCAATTATAAAACAAGTCTCTTCGTGAACTATAAACCTCTTAGAAGTGTAACTTAAGGGAGGCAAGTTAGAATGGACAATAAATCTTTGAAGTTTAAATTGGGGACATACTAGAGTGCAATATCAATGTTTTTTAAGTGTAACTTGTGGGGGCATGTTATAGTGCACAATTATTCCTCCACCCCATGAGCAGGTGTTTGTGTTTTTATGGTGCGCAAGTTTTGTGAAAAGCATGAGACCCTCACTCTCCATAGCATTACGCAAATTGACTTGCACTCAACTCTTGCCTCATGCACCCTATGCCCTCACCCTGAGGCTTGACGCTATACAAACAAACCCATATCTTAATATATAGATTGTTGCTTGCCATTTATAACACATGAAGTGAATGGATCAGCCCCTTCTGGCAATTACAAACTTCAAACAATAGGTAACAACAATGGCAATATGAGATGTTCCCATGAAGTTCTCCCCAAAAAATGCACTCTACAGTTCACAAGAACACATGGTCAACATTTGCCAAAATGTGGGACCAAATCACACGACTACATCCTTCCATAGTCACAGCAAGCCCAACCAACAATAAACCCCAAATTGCATTCATTCTACATGGGTTTTGAATGTCCAAAACTCAAAAGAAATGACTTGCATCCAAAGCTATGTGTTGCAAAATTGTCAAAATCAGAAACCCTAAACCATGGCTTTGGCACATGGATTCCTTGAGTTGAACCAGATGACCCATGTGCGCTTTGGATTTTTTTGGCCCCATATCTCACATGGTTGTCCTCGTAGCCCACTGAAACAAAAGTTGGCATGTGCATCTACCAACAACAAGTTCACAAGCACCAAGGACATAACTTACTCCCCCCTTGAATGGAACAAAAAATCATTTAGAAATTTGAGAAAACAAAACCCTTTCAGTCCAAAACCTTTCAAATCCAAAATTTAAAAAATGTTGTATCTTAGAAATATTTGGAGTTTTGAATATTTCACAGCTTAGTAAAGATTTAACCCCCAAACACTTGAATTCAAAAATTTTATGCAAAAAAAATGGCATATCATTTAAGATTAAAAATCTCTGAAATTTGAAGCTATACAATAATACTATGGATGTATCCAAATGATAAGGTCCAAATTCTTTTGCTGAACACACATCTAATTGATCCCAAACACACCAATTGAAAACATATGGGGGTGGCATTAGCTACTCAAAACACATTGGTTTTGCTTTACTATCATTTCAAACTCCAAACATCTTGCATGTTTGCTTTCTTTCTATTTGGCCAATGGCACTTAAAATAACTTGTCACACAAGTTAATTTTTTTCAAATACATTTATATGGCCCCATGTAAATATTTAGGGGTGTGTAAATGTATACATTATATACCCTTAATGATAATATCTTCTTGCAAATGCATATTAATTAGTTGTGAATGCATCCCAAAGCTTGATTTTATTTTTCTGCAATGGGCCATTTTGATTGGCCCTTCACAAAAAAAATCATGACATTTTGATACTCCCCAAAATTAACATGTTCTACCAATATGGGACTATGGTGGTGCTATTCTAAAAAATATCTTGAATGGACTCCAATGGACTCTCTGGTCCCAAACAGACGTTAAATTGTAAACAGTATTTCAAACAGAATGCACATTTTGTCCCATGTCATTGTTTGAGTAGAATTTTTATTTCTAATTTTGCTCATCACCACTTTTGGCCTAAGCTTTTACAAGATCTTAAATAGTTATTGTGATTCACATGAATTAATATAATTAGTTGTGGTGCATCCTAAATCACAAATGTTTTGAATTTTTATTATTTTCTCACAATGGTCCATTTCATTAACACACCACAAATATTATGAAATCCCCTTGCTCCTCAAGTAAAATTCATGTTTTCTACATTATTTTACACTACATTATTGTACACAACATAAAATAAATTTACACAAATTTTCACTTTCATTTACATGTTTTGTGTTCTACATTTACTCAAGAAGACCTATCCATTATGCTTTGTAAGGGGTTGAAAAATAGATAGAAAAGGCCATATGAAAGGCATCATGTTCATTGTTTTCACATAAGAAAAAAATTAAATTAAAAATTCACCATTTAATATTTGAAGGCTTATTTTAAATGAACAATACCCATACCTTAGGTTTTTTTTTTATGTAAGAGAGAGTTCTGTAAAGTTTGTTAGGGGAGGGCACATTTCTAAGGTCTCATTGTAACTCTTGTCATAAGATGAATGGAGTGTTAAAACTTCCTTAGTAATCTTCATGCAAATAAAGGCCAATGAATGGTAATTTGATGGTTATTGCTTTGGAAGTGAACACTACTTTATACCTAAGGATAGGTGTTACTTATTTGCAATTGACATTTTTTTTTGCAACATACATCCTTACAACTAATCCATGTAAATTGTGACCAACCTAAGCTTGTTCTTCATAAAGTTCAATGTAAAATATCATCTTTCATATTCTACACTACATAACACCATAATCCTTTGTATTTCAATGGGCTAATAAAACCACTTCAATAAGTGATGGGAAAAGAGTTGGTTTCTGGCAAACATGCATCACATTTTGGTACACATGTTGTAATCATGCTGTGGCATCATGGTTGCAGAACAATTGTTCTACGTGCAATAATTTTGAAATAATTTGATTGGTGTTTTGAATGAAATCACACTATGATGACCTTTTTATCTATTCACAATGTATTTTATCATGGGCAACCATTTTTGAATTTAAACCATGTCCACATCATCACAAATTTACAAGCTTCATGGGTTCATTCCAAATCCATGTGAAATCTATTATTTCATAGGTTCATATTGTTTAAAAACGAATGTCATGCATTATTTTAAACATGGAAGTTATGTGCATGACTTTCATGTGTAATCATCATGAAAAAACATACAACATCCATGTCTAAACAATACAAATAGGCATTTGACATTCATATTTGAACAATAAGCACAATATCGATGTTCAAACAATGCAAATAGATAATTGACATTCGTGTTTATTCCATACAAACTTATGAAAAATAGGTTTCACACAACAATTATTGTCAAATTGTGACCCATGAAATTTGTGATGATTCAAAAGGAGTTTCACAATTGTTTTGCATATTATAATATAACACAACCCAAGCAAATTTTTTTTAGATAATTTTTTTAATGCATATAATGGTGGATTAGAATATATTTGTTAAAAAATAATATATGCAATTGGATTGAAAATAACATATATATATATATATATAAAGTAATTGAAATGATTTTTAATCTTTATGAAATTTGTAGTAATTATTTTACATGTGTCACATGCTTTTAATCATATTTTGTTAACTATTTGAAATTTTTGATAATTTTCAATTCATAAATGGGGTTTTTTCAAAGCATTGACCTTAAAGATGTGTTAAATTGAAAATTTAACAAACAATCATTTTGAAATGGAAGGTGACAAGCATAATGAACTAGGCCAATGTGTAAAATCCATTTCAAACATTTATTTGAAAGATTAATCAAAACAAATACTTAATATAATTTGAAATTTGAAACAAGTTCTATTATATTGTGTATACCATAATGTACCCATGATTAAATTTATTTATATTTAAAATAATATTAGATAACATTATCTTTGTGAAAACCATAATCCTATGGCCCAAACACCAAAATTATAACCCAAAAATAAATGCACCATTTTTGACAGGTATATCCTATAATATTAAACCCAAAAAGGTTTGAAAGGGGATTGGTGTAATGTTTTTTCACCCTTCCATCAAAACTTCATCAAACAATGATTATATCATTGTTCAATTGAATTCAATATACTTTCCATGGCAATTGTGACCATTCAAAATGCCACAAGTAGGAAACCTTGCACATATGATTTTAATTGAAGGAAAGAACCACCCTCATAATTTTTCAATGTGTGAAGCTCCCTGTAATTGTTTTGAAATGTTTTGCTCCAACTATGGTTGAATTTAAAATTGTGGATAAATAATGCACATACCATTCATTTGGCTTAGGCCATTTGAAAACATTTTTTGTTTCAATCAAGCCAATAATAATAGATGTGCATTAACATTTAATTTTCAACCACATTCACTAGAAGAAAAACACATATTTTCGTTTGGTTTCTACAACAAAATTTTAGTTGCAAATGACATTTGCGACTAAAATCCCTTTAGTTGCTTTGGACAAGTCACATGTGATATTAATTGCAAATGACAAGGAATATTGGATGAACGAAAAAATCAACAATATAAGTTCATCCTTTAATTCCATTGTATATATATTGTCACATGTGACTAAGATGTGACTATTTTGATCATTATTGAGGGCAAATGATGTGTTGCTATGTGTCCCAATATTTAATTATTTAAGATTATTATTATTATTATTATTTAAAAATAATATGGGATGTTCAATTCACATGCTTGGATGATTTATCTTATGACACATGGCCCAATGTAAATATGTCACATGACATTTTAAAATGAATTTAATACAAATGATTAATATTAGGTTGGTAAGTACATAAATAAGTGCCTACAAATTTCGGTTAAATACCTACCTACCCACTCAAATAAAAAGGTGGATAGGTAGGTACATAAGTCAATCTAGGTGGGTAGGTTAAATTAGGTAACTACTTAATTAGGTAGATAAGTAGGTTGGGGAGGTTAATAGTATAAAATTGTGCATAATTTTTCTTTTTGTTTTGGGTTAAGTTTTTTAAATGGTTCATCTCATGTGCACACATTTTTTAATGTGATATTAGATGACCACACCCCTTATTTATATAATGTTCAAACTAGGAATGGAGAACAAATAATATTGGATAAGTTTTGAAATTGCAACTTCTTCACAAATTAAATTGCAATTTCAAAACTTTCCTCATGCTTTTTTTCTTAGTTTTCAAATTTCTAAACAATTCAAATACATGACTCATTAGATAATAAATTATCGAGTAATTCATAATGATTAAATTTGACATATATTTAAAATATAACCTATACATTAAAAATATTAAGTATTCATTAACAACTATTTAAATAATTAATAACTTCTTAATATTTAACTAACTAACTATCTAATTACTCCCAACTTGTCAACACATAATTCATACATAAAAAATAATTTCAATATCTATAAATACTTCCTTGCTTTTAAAAATCTGATTGAATTATAGATAATATAATTACTATAATTACTATATAATTACATTTATCATTATAAAAATTGTTACCGATCAAGTAAATGTTTTTTTTCCATTCGTAATTAATAACTATAAATACTATAATCTACTAAACATATATTAACATATTTCAATTACCTTAATATTATTATAAAAATATTTATTATAGATAAGTAATTACATACTTTTTAATTTAAAAAAATCATTGTATAAAAATTCCTACAATTATAATCATTACAGCATTTATTTTAACTACATTGTATTTTTTTTCCAAATTTCTAATTCAGATTTAAAGCTATAAGTTACAAATTGTGAATAATTATGTTCAATTAGAAAATAATTTTGAAATTTCTATGATTAATTCAAAACTGAAATAATTACTATGATTTTAAAATAATGTAGTATTAATTACAGTAATTGATTTATTTTACTCTAGTAATATAAATTCTATAATATAAAAACGTATCTTGTAAAAATAACTATCTTATAATAAATAAATATAATCATGATAATAATTTATAAAAGTTATATATTATGAACAAGTAGTTACAAGTACTAAATACTCTGATTTATTATATTAAAATCCATGTAGTCATGGTCATCACAATAATTTTTAAAATTAAATTATGATTATTCTAGAAACTTAAATAAGAACTAAATTTCAATATTATAGATTAGATTATAATAATAAATTTAAGTTATAAATGAAGTATTCAAGTACTGTAATTCTAACTTACAAATAAATTAAGTAATTATAATGAATTTTTGTCATTATGAAATTATTATTATCAATAATTTTTTTTAAGCAATTTAATGTAAATAAATAAATAAAGAGTAATACATACATTTATTTAAGTGTATATATATTTTAAAATACAGTAATTACAGCAACTTTGCTCATTATTTAAATATTATTATAAAATTTTGAAATAAAAAATCTTAATTATAGTACATAACTTTTCAATTAGGATACGAATTTTTTTTATTGTTATTATTTAAAAAAAGTGTTGGAAATATAATAGTTATTCTTTTATGATTAGGAAATATCATTTTTATTAATGTGAAATTTTATGTTGTAATATTATTTATTCATTTTACATAAGCAGTAATAAATAATAAGTAAAATAATTTATTATAACTATTTTAAATTTGCAGTAAAAATGTTCTAACATTTTATGACATAGTAACAATTATATATTGCAAGTACATAATTAAATATTCTAGTATATTCGAATGTAATTCTTACAGGTATAAATTAATTAATATAATCATGTTAATTATATTATTATCATGGAAATATTTTAGTTCTTTTTTAAATAATTAAGCTATAAATTATGTGTATATTATAATTAATGTATAAGTAAAATAGTTATTATGATTTTATAATAATTATATATTAATTTCATTAATTTTTGTTATTAATCTATGTTGGAATTAATTAATTTATGAAATTATAAGTAATTTACTGTAATGAAATAATATAATTACAATATTCATATGAATGACTTTAATTGTAATTATTTTTTTATGAATATTAAGTTGAATCATAAATCAAATTATTATTATAATTGATGTATATAATCATATGTTGATTATGATTAAACACCCCTTTGCTTGCAACTAATGAGACTTTATATGATTATTCTTGGAAGATAAATCTAAACCATATATAGATGTAAACCAATTTAATTGCAGATTAGTCGGAAGCTAGTCATAAGTGACTCGATTAATGTTAGCATGTTTCACATTAATTGCATGGGCAAAACATCAAAATAAACTTATTCACCTATGATAGGTGTTAGATATTTTTAATTATTTAAGATTAAAATAACCTAGAATAGAATAAAATAACATAAGTTAAATTAACCTAATGTAGGTTACCCAAATTTATGTGTAAAATACCATAGGCTAGGTTCTTAAGTTAATCTTAAGCTATTCCTAGGTTTGTGTAAACTACTTTAAGTTACCTTTACAATAAAATTAAAATATAAGCTAAAAATAAAAAATTAATTGAATCAAAGGTTCATTATCTAGGAAAACATTCAATGATTTAATACCATTCCAATTACACAACCAAATCAAAATGATATAAAGAAGTTGATCGTATAAAACAACACAACCAAAACAAATGATTTAATTATAATAATGGTTTGAACAATTTCCAAAACAATTATTTTTACATGTACAATTATTCTTTCAATAATAACACATGTCCATGAATTCCATGAATTTCATCAACAAAATATCAATTTTGAACTTAATAAGCAAGATATGCCAAAAATATCAAAATTAAATTGAAACTCTATGAAAATTCTACACAATCCTATTCTTCTACTCCTTTTACAATGATCAAGGCTTCATGTTCAATGATTAAAAAAAATGACCATACAATTTTATATTTATATTACTTTGGAAAAAATAACTTCCACAACCACCAATTTTCACTAGATGAAAGCCATACCAAAAAAACTAAATTGCTCATCTATCCCTTTTGTGATAACCTAACTACCACCCTAATAACCTAAAATTTCACTATCCTAAAACAAACCAAAAAATAATAATTCCTACATTTCCCCACTCCTTGTTCTAAAGCGTTTCACAAACACTAAATTTCTTCATTTGCGTTGATGCTTGGAAGTTGGTTCGAATAGGTCATGTCAATGATCTCATGAGTGTCCATCATAAAATCAATGGAAAGCTTTGTATCGACTAGGTCCATAGTTATTGTAAACTAATTCTTGTCCATGCACCATTGAAAAATTGGCGTTAAAACATATGCCAAAGTGATGACATCAATTAGCCAAAGCCCCACAATATATTAACATTTGATACCAAATTGGATCAAAGTGGACACAATGTTTTCTTTGAAACACATGATAAACTTCACAACATCCTTCCACTATATGGAATTCACCTTCAATAAAAGGCCAATCATATGGTAGGCTAGTAATATTCTCACCTTCTTTCCATCTCCCTCTCCTCTAACAAGGACAAAAATTCACTTCTCCTTTTATGGAAAGAGGCACACTTTTTCAACATTCCTTGGTTCTCTATTCCACTTAGCCATGATCTTTTCCTTCCTTGCAGTATGTCCAAATTCACCACCCATCCATTGCAAACAATCCCATGAGGGGATATTGTTGCTTTTCACATCCCATAAAAGATCTTTTGTCATTTCCCACAAAGTTTGAAAATTCCCAATCACATGAGATATTGAGAAAAGAAATTCCTACCAATGCTAACTCCACATTTGAAGGTTTTTTAATAACCAAATTTTGTTCCTAACCTTCTCCTTGAACCTCATTCCAATTTTGGGAAAGAGACAATTCTTTCGATCAACATTAAATATTGAGTTGTGTTGTGCAAATGCAATGCCAGAAATATCCATATTGGGCAAACTTCAACACCTTTGATGCCATTGTTCTATCATCCTTTGAAAAGCTTGGGGGTCCATTACTTGATGATATAATTTTTTTTAAATCTACTAACCACAAGTCAAAATCATCTTGGTCAAGTAATGGAAGTGTTCAAAAGTGCTCTAGCTTTGGTAACCTCTACCACTTACAATCATTTCCCTTACAATTTCAAAATTGTGCAAGCCTATTTTCTGATTCTTGATAATATAGTACATAGGCATTGACTCAAAATATCTTTTACTAAAAGAATTAATGATTTTAGATCAACAACTTTGAGGGTCCCTTTAACAACCATTTCTACAACCATATTTTTCATCCCTTAGATGCATACTTCTTCCCAATTTACCTCCAAATCTAGAGGTGAATCAATAATATTAAGTGTGGCCTTCACTATTGCATAGTCAAATACATACCTTATGGTTAAAATATCTACAAATGAAGATTTTTTCCAAGTTTGAAGAAACTAGGTTCTTATCTATTGGTCAATCTAACAGTTTGGGCTTGACGACCTTCCAATTTTCACATTTAATCTTGAGTATTTGCTTCAAGCAACTAATATTCCTTCTTCTACATTTTTTTGTATTCTTCAAACAAGGTTTTCCCCCTCTTTAGTGTGGTTAGTCTAGTTTCCAATTCTTCTATATATTTTTGTTGGAATTTTTTAAAATTCTTCTTCTTTTCTTGTGTTGTTATTTCTAATTTCTGCACAATGATGTGTAATTTAGTTCAGTCTATTTTGTGAAGTCTTCCTTTTCTTTTCCTAATTTGGCAACCTTTTATTCATAAGTGACTTTGTAATTTTTAACACACCCTTGCCAATGATCCACTAGTTAAATAAGGCACTCTTCAACTCTCCCTTCACAACTTGTAGCTCTAGTTTCAATTTATCAATGTCCTCCACCTCTTGTGATAAAATGTGGAATTGGTCTAATAAGGTTGCAAACCTTTCATTCTAAGCCTTCTAATATCCAATCTCTTCACTTTTGGATGCTTCCACAATTACTTGGGGGGTTTCAATCCTCAATCTTTGATTAGTTTTGGTTATCTTTGATGTAATTGATTGGATCCTAGAAGTAATCACAATATCATTGGTCTTGGTTTTCTTCTTAATTAATCTTTCTTGGGTCTTTAAACAATGTTGGATAATGATGGAAAAAGAATGCCCACATAGGAATGAAGCCACCTTCTCAACTTTTTTTTTCAACACCAATTCTTCATGTATTCAACCATAGACAAATTCCATCCAATTAAACATTAAACCTTTGTGAGTTGCAACAACTACTTGTAGTTGTTTAGTGGCTAGATAGGTTGGATGTAATTTCAAAGTTAGTCATTTGTTGAAAAACTTCATCCACTCCATCATGTGCGGATCATTCTCCTCAACTACTTTCCAATCAACTACATGTGTATTGGATTTTTTTTAACACTTAAAATGGGACTTAGGTTTTGCATTATCATCTTTGAAATTTTCAATCTCAATCTTAGACATGGGCAAGTGCATGAGTTCATTCAATACATGGGCATACACAACAATTTTTCTTCCACCTACCACACCACTTTGATGTTTGGTTTTGTAAAAATTATAAAATTCTATGATTGGTGCTTTAATTAAGGCTGGTAATGTCTTTATTAGTGTCAAAAATTCAAACAACCTAACTTGTCTCCACATTTGGTATTACAGTCCATGTCCAAGGATAATATTCAATATCTACAATCTTTATATTGTTAACCACCATGGTTGTGCATGTAGGTATACTCACATTGCTTGCCATTGAAAATTGAAAATTCAAGGTTTTTGTTTTTCTTTTCAATATATTAAAATTTATAAATTGATCAACAAGTCATAATTGGATTAAAATCATTCAATATAATGCTAACATGTGGATTGGATAACATGAGTTATTATGAGAACCCTTTCAATATTTCTTTCCAATTTTCATTGTTGTCCAATCCTAATTTGCTTCAATGTCCCAATGTTTCAATACCCCAATTACCCAATGTTTCCTAGTTTGATTTCCAATTTGGACTAACAAAGTCGCCAATTAAAACAATAAGTCAGTCCCATTACAAAATCTTAACATAATGTTGATGAACTACCCCACTTTCCAAAAGAAAATGTAGGGGAAGCAAAGAAAGAACAAGGCTAATTTGTCACTCTTTCTATAAACTTTGTCTATTGCACTTGCTGAATTATTTATTTATTATTATTCTTTAATTTTTTCTTAGAACTAATATGACAATACAGCGGTCCATTAAAAAAATTAGATTTAGCTCTCTTCATCCCTTTCTTTCAAATTTGAATGTTTCCACTAACATGTTCCCAATAAGTCCCAAGTTGATTAGACTTTTGCCCCACTTTTATTGTCCAAAATTAAACTCTTCTTTACACATACAATTGGCAAAAGGGAAACACTTCTATTTTTATATCTACATGAATGTATCCTTTAGTGGAAATGTAGAATCTTTTTGAATGAAATCTATTTAGTTTTGGAATTCCAAAATTTGGGGTGTGGCCCATCACTATTATAAAAGCTAATATACGATTGGAAGAGCCTACAATTTCCAATATTCACTAAAGCCTTTCCAAATTTGCATGGATTACACAAAAAACATAAACCAAATGGGCAATGTTGTAAATACAAGGACCAACCATTCTCTTTCTATTTTTGGAAGCATTCAATTGATGAAACCCTACCAAATTTTATAAAAAAAAAGCACCCAAGAAAGGGAGAGGAAAAAAAAAGGCCAAGGACTCCAGCCTAGGCAAGCAAATAGCCCCCAAAAAACAAGCCACAAGGAGGAAAGGGAGCCACTAAAAACTAAACCCTCCACTAGTTACATGAAGCATATCAACTAAAAAGAGGAGAGGTAAATTCAATAAAATTCTAAGCTTAAAAAACCCTCCCTTGTGATAACAACCCGTCTTAAGATGGAGGCAGCCTATATTCTCTATAGTGCCATCAACACTCTTTATTTATAAAAGGAACATAACAATGATAAAAGAGGGCCTCTGGTGCCCTTTGTTGTCCATGCCATGTTAGCACATCAATGAAAAAATGTTGATTTGCTAGTGAAAACACCCAAAAACTTGTATGGCAAGAGGGAAAAATACATCCATTGGGTAATAATCACGATTAAGTCTTTCCTTCTTGACCATTAATGTTGCAACCACCCCACAAGAATGAGTTGCTCGTGATACCAGTCAGCAATGACATCAACCAATGTGTGAATGCCATCAACCAACAAAACAATATCAACTTGTCGACAAAAAGATTGAAGAGAAGGTGGTGGAAGAACATGGGATCTTAAACAACATCATGGGATGTAGTCCTTTCCCCACCATCGGCAAAATGGAGGAAGTGGATCCCCATGGGTTTTAACAACTAACCATAGATGCAATGTGTTAAACCAAGAGTTAGGGGATGCGAGAGGCCTAATCTAATCCACAACACAAAGAAGAAAACATCTAACGGCAGATGAAAGCATGAGATGATAAGGTGAACAAATAGCCAAGCTTTCATGCTCCACCTTACACATGATCCAATTTCTTTTGAATTAGTATGCTAAAGGTCCTAATTTAAAAATCTTAATTTGAATATAGTATTTTGCAATTCCACCAAATAAAAAATAAAGTGTTTCAATTGTTGGAAATCAAGTTTCAGTCTTGTTGACTTTAGGACCCATCACAACAACTTTGGCCATTCCTCCTTTTTTTTAAATTGTTGCAAATTCAATGAATATTCATTTTGTCATGCATTGCCCAAGCATATGCAACTTAATCTCTTTATTTTTTCTCCACATTTGAACACCTATATGCTTATCAATGAAGCTTTCTGATCCATATCGAACAAATATATATATGTATGTATGTATGGTTTTTTTTCTTCAACCTAGAATTTCCCTTGATGCATTGGCATTATGGTCTTAATTCTTTTCAATTTCACATGCAATCTTGGATTTCAACAATCTTAAATCATGTCACTATTTCTACAATTTTGCCATGATTCCTCACACAATTATAATATTTATCCTGAAAATAAAGAGGATAAGAAGAAATTGTGGTCACAAATTTGCAAAAAGAAAAAAATGAATTTTTTTGCTATTGCCCCTCCCCCAACCTTGCCCATTATAACTAATTTCACATGAACCCACTACCAGTTGAAAAAAATTGAATTTTGGATGCAAACATAGTCCTCCCCCTTTCTAACCCCTAATTTCGCTTTCAAAATTTTATTTGGCAAGTTTTTCTTTCTATTTAAAATAGTATTATTATGTTAACAATAATATAACTTTAAGCAATCACCATTATTTTGTTTTGGTAATACTTCACCATCTAAGGTGGATAGTTACATTGAATTGTTTGTAAAAACCTCCAAAACCCAAAATGGTCCAAGCCACTTCATTTTCAATTTCCCATGATATTTTTGAAACTGGCTATCATATAATAATAAAAAATTTCCATGTTTAAATATATATATTTTTAATTGACTGTCGTAATAATTCTTCCATCTCCTTTGAACCAATTCTATGTTTTGTAAAGCATATTGATGAATTTCATCCAATTTTTCCAAGAGGACATATTGGTCTTTAATTGAATCATCCAAAGACAATATTTCTTGCAATGCAATACATAGGGGAAGTAATGCTAGTTCAATTAGTAAAATTGTTTCTTGTCCATAAACTAGTTGAAATGGTGTTTGACTAGTGTGAACTTTATAAGCAGTTTGATAAACCCATAATGCACCAAATAATTTGGTGTCATAATCAAATCCAACCCCATTATGATTTTTGTTAAAATGCCACAAAACAAGATTTTAGTTTTTTCAATTTGACCATGTATTCTTGGATGATGTATAATAATTTTTTGATGTTTGATTAAATATTTTGTCATTAGTTGTATTTAAAAAGTAGGTCCCATATTTGTTTACCAATTTTAGATGGGAGAACCCAAATCAACTAATAATATATTGAAATAAAAATTGAGCCACCATTTTTGCAATAGCCATCCTAGTGGCTTGACCTTCAACCCACTTTGTGACATATTCAATGGCAACTAAAATATATTTCTTTTGTTTGTTTCTTGATGTTAACACAATGGGATTGACAAAATCAATGTCCCATTTTTTAAATGGTGCTTAAATTAAAATTGGCACCAATGGCATTGAATTAGACTTTTGTGGTTTTCCTACTTGTTGACATGTCTCATAATATTTTACCCAATGAAACGGATCTTTGAATTGGTTTGGCCACCGATATCTAGCCGATAATACTTTATGACTAGTGGGATGGCCAACAAAATGTCCACCACAAACATCCGCATGGCACCCTTTTAAGATAGTTGAAACCTTTGCTTGTAAAACATAATGCCAAAGGAGTCCATCTTTCCCCAATTCTCATACAAAGTCTTTCCAATTATTGTGTACAATGATGTCTTTTGGATAAGTCTTTTATTTTCTTTTCCTAAAATGCTTTGGGAAATTGATGCAAGGGCAAATAGTTGAAAATGTCCACATATTCCCCAATAACAACATCCACCACAAACAAAGTTGCATTTGGTAATGAATCATCTATTGGGACTTTGTCCAATTAAAAATTTAATCAATTTAAATGATTGACATTAACATGTTTTCACTACAATAAAAGGTGTCCCTATAGATCAAGTGATTTCATTAGATTTTGAGTGAATTCATTAGTCATAGTGAATGGAGACTAGTGAACTGCACCCACATTTTGTAGTAGTGTTTTTTCTTGGCCGAACCATTATTTTATATATGTATTCTTGTAACAAAATAAACCATTTAGTTATGCAACCACTTAATCGGGGTTTATTGATCAAGTATTTAAAATCATCATCATCCACATGAAATATGAATGGATATCTTAATAAATATTGCCAAATTTTTTGGACATAATAGATCATCCCCAAACTTTTCTTTTTATAGTATTGTAGTTATTTTTGTAGCTGCCCATTGCCTACTTGCAAAATATTTAGGGTGGTCAAAGGATTTTTCATTTTTTTGGCTTAAAAAATTGCCAATTGTAAAATTTGAAGCATCTACATAAACTTGAAATTCTTTTGTCCAATTTGGGGGAACCAATATTGGGGCCTTGGTGAGTTTCATTTTTAATTCATGGAAAGCCCATGTGTAGACATCAATACACATCAATTCTTGATCTTTCTTCAGCAAATTGGTCAATGAACCAACTATACCAACATATTTGTGGATAAACCTTCGATAATAGCCAACATGCCCCAAAAAGGCCCACACCTTGGGATAGAGGTCACAAAATGATAACTTCAACTTTTGCAAAGTCCATTGAAATTCCATCTTGGGATATAATATGATTCAATAATTTTCCTTTCTAGATGAAAAATTAACACTTAACAACATTTGAGGAAATGCCATATTGATCACATTGGCTAAAACACAATTGTAGTTTTTTCTTTATGATATGTTATGGTACTAAAAACACAAAAAACATTTAGGAAAATTTCCATGAAGAGACAAATATAATCTTGGGACACCATCATCACTATTATTTGAAAAGCACCTAGTGCATTGCATAACCCAAAAGGCATCACATGACATGCATAAATGCCCCAATCAATCGTATAGGTAGTTTTTTATTAATCCTCAGTTACAATTGAAATTTGATTATAGCCTTAAAATCCATCCAAAAAGGAATAACATTCGTGCCTAGCTACTACATCAAGTAGTATAGTGTTAGTAAAAGGCAATGGAAAATAATCTTTCTTGGTTACTACATTTAACTTTTGAAAATCTTGGCATATTCAAAATTTGCCATTCTTCTTAGGTACCATGACCATTGGGGAAACCCATTCACTATGAAGACATGATAAATAACTCCAACCTTCAACAATTTATTCAATTTTTCTTTAACTAGCAAAGAATATTTTGGATTAAACCAATGTTGGCATTGTTGAATTGGTATGGCATTGTTTTCCAATATTATCTTTTGTTCACAAATCTTGGATGACACCCCTTTTAGATTAGTATAACTCCAAGCAAAAACCTTTTTATTCTTTTAAAATAATGCTAACCTCTTTTTTATTCTTTTCCTTCAACATATGCATGAATAATAATTTTAGTTAATTGATCATTTGTTCCAATGTTGATGGTTTTACAATGTTCCTCTTATTGAAAAAAAACCATCATATCATCTTTTGGACCATACCACTCAATGTTGCTACTGGATTTGGATGGTTCCCACTTTGATGCATTATCAACTTGTAGGACATTCTAAAGTTCATCCGCTTTCTAATGACTTCATCAGAATCTTCATTATTATACAAACTAACTTATATTCCCTAGGTGGCAACACCTGTATATTTGGCCACTTCTAGTTTGTTCGGGCCATGGTGTTGAATGAGGTTGGTACAATTGTGTGATGGTTGGAATATCTTCATTTGATTCCTCCTATACACTTTCAACATTAGGTGTAAATTTTAATTCTTCTTGTTGTGTCCCTCCATGATATTGCATTGGATACATTTGCAACACAACTTTGCCTTTGTGTCGACCCAATGTTAAAGTTCTTTTATCCCAATCATTTCTTGCTTTGGTATGTATAACAAAGGTCTCCACGACAATATTGGATAACATAATGTTGCGGTCAATGATTTGAATATAATGTAATCAATGTGGTATTCAATCCTAGTAATTACAATGTGCACTACAAATAAAACTCCCATTGGCTTGACCCAATTTTGTTCAACCATTTTCAAAATAAAAATTGTAGTTTGTAGTTGTGTAAGGCCTAACTCTTCCATGGTTTTTGCACTCTTTAGATTTACACTAAAGCCCCCATCCACTTGAACTCCAGTGATCACCACACCATCAATGACTTCATCCACATGAGGTGAACCAAGGTTAGGGTTAAAGTTAACATCTCGTACATCCAAGTGGTTTTATTTCTTCTTCAAATCAACAAGGCTTATAAGGAAGTACAACATTGAGGAGGCATTGCCAATAATTGTCTCATCAAGATATTAGGTTATATAACCTCCAAATCCTTTAAAATATAATAAGATGGTATATCTTGCAATTTTAATCATCTTGGTGGTTTTCCTAGCTTTAATGAACTTCTAGCAAGGGTCACTAATGGCTTAATTCCCAATGTTGGTAATGTGGCCTTTTTCAATGATTCTAATATTGGCCTATTGGTAAGGCCCATTGGTATTGAACCAATCTCAATTATTGGTTGGACTACTAAATTGGTAACAATAGGTGGTTGTTGGTCTTTTAATAAATAGAAATCGATTCCCAATTTGGTAACAAGGTATTTTCATTTTCATTTTCAAAATTAGTTTCCAATCCTTGGTAGATCGTTCACCTTGTTACCTTGTGTCAATATTGCTTGTACATCCTTAGACTTTGATTTGATGACATATTCATTTGGTGAGTAATTAACCCCATAACTCGACTTGGCCTTTTATTTATTGGATGGATTTTTTTAATAAAAATGCATTTGTCATTTTGGTGCACTCCCCTTCAAATTGGGCATGATAGCTTCTACCAATTTCATTTTTTTACTAAATGCATATATTATCCTAAATTGGGAACTTCAGTTGGGTTTGGAGTATCTCACATTGGATATGGTTTTTGTTGCATTCTGGGAAATGTTTTTTTGGCATTGGGGTGTAGTATGACCTTGTTCCCCACATCAGCCACATAATGGCACATATTATTTTGGGGCCTTTGGATTAGGACACTCATTGGCATAATGGCCTATACTTTTACATCTCCAACAAATTCAATATTACCCATTCTAATTTCTTCTCCCCATATTGCCATATTGCGTATTGGGTAGTCGAAATCTGTGTTGAATTGATGTGTTTTCCAATTGTTAGTTATAGGTTGAGGTTGTTGAAGGGGTGGCCATTGCAAAGAAGATGGTTGTTGAATTGGTTGTAAGTTTGACACTTGGTACTAATTATTGGGTGGTTAATTTTGTTGCCAATTTTGTTGTGGGGGAACTAGTCCCATATTGGCATTCACTTGGTTTACATCCCAACTTGTGTTCTAATTTGTTGGTTTATTTGAGGTAATCCCTTTTAGCAGCTTGTAAGTGCAAGCATTGTGACATTGGGTGATTTTTACCACAATAACCACATTTGTTATTTATTGCATTAGGCACCAATTGCGGGGATGTGATTCTATGACAAGATGACCATAACTTTTACAATTACCATACCAAGTATTAGGGTGTTGGTTGGTTGGTTTTGGCCATCCTTTTTTTTTTGTTGGCCAATTGAATTGATATTTTAAATTTTTTTTATTAATGCCAATAATTTGTCCCTCTTGAAGATCTTGCATTCACATCGGGCCCAAAGGTAATTTATCCAATAATGGAGCTGGAGCATACATTCCCAGATATGTTGATTGGTAAATTGGGGGTTATGCTTTTGGGACTTATGGTGGAGGCATTAATATATCAGGAAATTGGGGAATTGATGTCCAACTATCCTTGAGGTGGAATTGGGACGATAATATGTAGTTATGTTGATGGTTTTTGACCATTTGGTTATATTAATGGCCACTTGCAAGTCTGTTGGTGTTATTTCCTTCATAAACTTCATCAATCTTGAAGGTTTCAATCCTTCATTAAATAATCTCATTTACATGTGGTTGGGTATGCAATGATTATTCCATCTTCTCAATATAGCTTCCATTCTTATAGCATAAAAAGTAATGGATTTGCCTAATACCATTTGGATTCAGGTCAATTGTTCATGTAACCTATCAAAAAAGCCTAATGGCCTAAATTGGGTAAGAAATTCATCCCTTAAACTTATCCAATTTGGAAAAGTTCCATGGGCTTGATGATCATACCATTGGAATGCTAAATCTTTCAAAGTTGTTGGGAATATCATTTTCTAATGTTCATCAATCCTAACATTATTTGCAATGCATGCAACCATGAATTGACCAAGATGGCTATCATGATCTAAACTTTGTTGTTTGGTAAATTAAAAGCAAAGGTGCAACATTGATTGGTTTATTGTCTAGTTGCCTTTTATTCACAACAATGGGAATTTGTTGCAGATTTTTAAGTATTGTCATTGGAGCTTTTTGAGATTCAATTACAAGATCAATGGAATGGGTGATTAGGTTGCAAAAATTCCTTCAATCTAGTTTGTTTTAATTTTCTATTTGCTTGAACAATTGTTCTACCATCTTGAGCCTTGGCTTCATGTATTCTTCATAATGGAGATGCTTCCCCACTTTCCCAATTGAATCGTTTGTATACTTGATTCACATGTATGGAAATTCCCACATTAAAACATAAAGATTCCAAATTTTCTTCTTTTGATTCTTATTCTATTTTTCAATTTTTCCTTTATCTTGTTGATAATCACTTGAGCTCATTACTCACATCCTATTCTAGAATTCATTTCTCCTTTTTTGGTTATGGTATTTGATTTGTTCAAAAGAACTTTTCCTTGGTTATAGTGCTAAAAAGATGTAGAATGAAATGAAATTACAAGTTAAAGATTAAAAATTAATTGAGTCAAAGGTTCATTATATGGGAAAACATTCAATGATTTAATGGTATATACCATTTTAATTACACAACCAAATGATCAAATGATATAAGCAGATTGATTCTATAAACAATACAACCAAAACAAATGATTTAATTAAAATAATGGTTTGCATAATTTCCACACAATTGTCTTTATAATTATTCCTTCAACAATAACACATGTCCATGAATTCCATGAATTTCATCAACAAAAGATCAGTCTTGAACCTAATGATCAAGATATGCTAAATAAAATAATCAAAATTAAATAGAAAGTCTATGGAAACTCCACACAATCCTATTCTTCTATTCTTTTTACAACAATCAAGGCTTCATGTTCAATGACAAAGAAAATGACCATACCATTATATTTATACTACTTTTGAAAAAGATACCTCCACAACCATCAACCTTCATTGAATGAAAACCATACAAAAGATATCTAAATTGTTCATCTATCCCTTTTGTCATATCCTCACTACCACCATGATAATAACCTAAAATGTCACTATCCTAAAATAAAAAGTAAAATAGTAACTCCTACATTGCCCAAGTTTATATGTGGGTTTCCATAGGTTAATTTCTAATGTTAGTTTTAAATTATTTTTAAATTAGTGTAAACAACATTAAACGTAATGTAGGTTACATGTTAACTATTTAAAACTTACCATAGACTAGGAATTTAGGATGGTCCTAGACTATTTTTAGGCTATTATACATATGTTATTCTAGGTTATTTTTCCTCAGGCTATTTTTAGTTATTAAGTTGTTTTTACCTTAAGTTATTTTAGGTTATTTTTTATTATTCCATGTTAGCCTATTCTTAGCTATTATAGTAGTAGAAAAAATGTCATTTGTGATTATAGTTTAGTCACAAGTGACACTTGCAACTAAAAATTAGCCTAGTAACAAATGACAAGTTGCCAACAATGTTGGTTGCAAACAATAGATGAAGTATTTTTTTTATAGGATACGAGTATGGCAAATTTATACATGTATCTAGGGATGAATTCTTGTGACTACACTTGCGATTACAATGCACACCAATAGCTTGTTCACACATGGTAACCTAAGAATGTGACATGTGGCATCATTTGGATTTTTCGAAATATTTTGCCAAAGAATTTTTGTTTTCTTTCGACCAATCAACTAAAGCAATTAAATTGTGCCACGTGGCAATTTGAAAATGCTTTATAATCATCTAGTGTTAGCTTACAGTTGGACCACTTACGATAAACCACATGGCACCTAGGCTAGGTCACCTAGCCTAGTTAGGCCTAAGGTACCTAATTTAGTTTTGGGCTAGGCCATTTATAATAGGCCATGTGCTAAGTTAAGCCTAGGCCACCAAGCCATAGGTCTAGCCAAGGTAGGCGGTATTTAGGTTTAGGTTTAAAACTTTTACCAAAAAATCCTATTTTATTTTATGTTTAGCCTTTTGGGTGGAGCCTATATGATTAGATCTTCTCATATGGCAATTGAAAAAATTGAATTTGTTTATTACACCAAACCAACTTATTTATATAGTTTCTAAACTTGAAAGGGAAGACAAATATTAATATGTGATAAATTTTTTGCTATAGCCTAATCACATAGTTATAACCTAGTTGCAACTATTCCTTAGCACATATTATTACATAGCCTACCTACCAAGTAGCATAACTTCTTACTAGGTACCTATTTAAATAGTATTTATTTAAAACACATATTTAATAAACCTTTAGATAGTTATTTATTTTAAATACTTATTTAGATAGCCTCTAAATAATTATTTAAATAGCCAATTATGTAGTTACTGGGTATGTAGGTATGTATGTAGGTATTTAATAAATAGGTAGGTAGGTAGGTAGGTATATACATATAGGTATGTATGTAATATTGAATACTCTATACATCTAAGTACTAGGTAGCATATGTGGCTTATGCAACTATAATGTGACTATCTTGGTTACATCTGCAACTGAACATATATATCATTTTGTAAAAACTACAAAGACATTATGAAAATCAACTTATTGGAAAGATAAAATAGGTCATAGTCACAACCTAGTTGAAATGAAAACCGAAATCCATCAAAATTTGAAAAATAGTCACATGGGCAACCATTCATAGTTGTAGGTGACATTTAATCACACATAGTCACACATGGAATGATTTTACTACTATTATAAGTTATTTCATTTTATGTTATTTTATGTTATTATTGGCCAATTAAGTCATTTTAGGTTAATCCACTTTAAGATATGCTAATTTTTCACCTTATTTTATTTTAAGTTATTATACTTTAGGTTATTTTAAAGTATTTTGAGTTATTCCACCTTAGGTTATTGTAAACTATTCCACATTAGGTTATTTTCACTTGTTTTAAGTTATTCCACCCTAAGTTATTATCATTTATTTTATTATATCCCACCTTAATTAAGGCATTCTAAGCTATTTTACCATATTTTATTTTTTTGTTATACATTATAGCACTTTATAATGTTCTTGGTTATTTTTTGTTATTCCACTTTAAGATATAATAGGTTATTATTGATGATTTTAGATTATTTTTCCATATATTTTTGTAAGTTATTCTATTTTGATTTTTAAAAAGCTAAAGTGGAATAATTTTAAATAACTTGAAGTATATAACTTAAATAACATAAAAGGTATATTAATTTAGAATAGACTAAGGTGAAATATCTTAAAATAATAAAAAGTAATCTAGAATAATTTAGGGTGGAACAGCCAAAAATAACTAAGAATGATTTAAGGTACAATAATCTATGATATCCTAAGATGGAATAGTCTATAACAGCAAGAATAATTTAAATTATTTGAAAACAACATATAAAAATCTAATATAGAGTAACCTTTAATTATTAAAAATAATAAAAAAAAACCTAAGTTAAAACAACATATGATTAGTTAAGGTAAAATAACCTATGATATAACCTAGGGTAGAATAGCATAAGGTATTGAAAGTGACAACATAAAAAAAATCTATTTATTATAGTGAATTACTTCAATTAATATTTAATCATCTCAACTAATAGTGGAACATGATGGTTATATAGTGACCCCATATCGACATAAATTTAAACAAGATGAAATTGCTAAAGTGAGGTGAACCTTTTTCATTTAAAAAGTCCCATAATGATGTAAAGTATTGAATTGCACCCCACTTTTGGAAGATGAAATGGCTAAAATGAGATGAACCTATTTCATTTTAAAAGTCCCATAATGATTTAAAGTATTCAATTGCACCCCACTTTTGGACTATTGATTTCATAAGATGAGGAATAATATCTATATGATAGTTGTCACATGCAATGTTTTAAGTGATGAACTCATTGAAAATGTTCACCTGTAACATTATGAACATGAAGTCTTTTATGTTGTTTCATAAGCTTTGATGAAAATGGTTGATGTAATGTTTTTCATTCCATTTAACTCACATTATAATTGCTAAGATTATATAACATAAATTGATGTAAGAAAAGATCCTTGTTGTCTAAGGTTTCAAAATTTTATATCCACAACCTTTAAATCAAGTTCATTAAATCTTGCATTGATTTCATCAAGGAACATTGTTACAAAATCTTGGTTTTTATGCTAATTTTTATCACCAACTTTAACTATATTTTTAGTCATAATAGAATTTAGACAAAAATGTTTCCAGTCACACCAAAGTTCAATGATTTTTTAGAGAAATATAATTAAGTTTGTGTTGTCTAAGATGACTAAGATGACTTTGTTTGAAATAATTGAGATTATTGGACTATTAGTTGACACAACAAAATGAATTCATTAATATATATATATATATATATAGTTCCAAAATGTCATCATCGTAAACTACCTTTTCCAATGCTCAACTTATTATTATTATTATATGAAATTGTTGCTGAAAAATCACTAAATTTGTGATGCATTGTTGATTTGACATATGTGTATTTATTATTAATTCTTGTCACATAATCATGATTTAAAAAATTAATTTAATCATGAAGATAATGTGAGATTTGAACCTTTATCTTTTCAACCACAATCTAAGGCTTTTACCATTTTGACCAACACTTCATGTGGTGATAGAAGATGTTATCAGAAAATACTTATATTTTGAATTCCACACATTATAATCGTATTGCGTGATTAGATAGTTTCATAATGAAATTGATTACACATGACTCGAAATGTGGCAAGACTAAATGTTTAAATAATGAACAAGAATTTAAAAAATTTATTGATGGAAGAAAACATGACACAAAAGTAAGACATTGGGGATGAAATTGCACTACATAACCCACAACTTGTATTGGGAAATTTAAGATGTGATGTTCTCAAAAAATTTCCTTCAACTATTCATTGAAACTTTTGAAAATTTGTTAACTGTTTAGAAAAATTTGACAACTAATTGTTTTAGAAACCTCTTATGATTATGTTTGCAATAATCATCTGTCAATTAAACATTATAAAAGCTTCCACCAACTAAATCTTTTTAAAAACTTTCACCACCTAAACTTTTACAACCTTTTAAACATATTCTCTAAATTCATTAAAAAAACTGCCATTAACAATAGTCATATTTTTTACCAAGCTTTTTCAGTTATTTTAAATTATTAACTTACTTCTTTTTGTAAGTTGATACGAACAAGTAGATTACAAGGCGTAACTACAAATTATAATTTACTATAGGACAATAAAATATGACACAATGAATGGCAACCCAAAACTAAAGTGGCTTAAGAACGTGAAATGTGGGGAGATAGAGCCCATAGTTGTTGAAATTCTTTCATTTTTCATAAATCTACCTACATTGTCATCAATTCAAGTTCTAAGCAATATGAATACAATTCATTTCATCCTTGGATCCCTCATTATATGCCTTTCAACAGATAAAGCTTCACATTCATCTTAACTCTTTTTCATGAAAAGACTGTTCCCATCATTTGAGTTTCAACCAAAAGGGTAGCCCTACACTCTTTCTTTTTCCTCAAGCATGTATTTGATCTTCATGATAAAAGTATATTTGAAAACACATTAATGATATTAAGGAGAGAAGGGATGCTTTAAAACCATGTTTTGATATATCTTTGAGTGCTAGCTTAATCATAACTTTTGGTGCAAATCCAATGAGGTGGGCCCCAATGTTTTGTATGGGAAAATTTTGCCAAATTTCAATCAGAAAAATATGATTTTTTACCTATGTAAAGGATTTTTCATGGAAAAAATGACCCAAATTCACGAGATTTCATTGGGAAAAAATCCAGATAACCAGATTTTTATGAGAAGTTCCAGTAGGTAGTCAAGATTAGAGAAAGAATCTGGTTTTTTTCTACTTTCATATCTAGCATGTAGCCAAATCTGGCTAAATCATGTTATGGATGATCATCACTTCAGCTACATTCACAAATTACACCACGTGCAATTCAAGTTGTTTGAAATGCTCAATGTACATGAAAAAGATTTGCCATTAAAATGGATAGTTTGTATTACCAAATGTAACAAGCTCTCACCAATAAGCCTTCCATGTCAAACCTAGATGGCAATGGTAGAGGGCACTTCACAATAGTTACTTAGACTAAATGTGGTTGCTTTGCTCTAAGATGGTTGATGTAGTCACAAAACATTGGAAAAACATTGCAATATTTTACTTGGTCGGTGATAACTTAGGAGTGAACTTGGTGCCATGGCCTTCTTATTAGATCCACTGATCAATTGACTTTGGTTGTCATGGTTGAACAAGCTCACATTTCACATTACCCCAAAAAGAAATTCCTTACCCATTGGATCAAAGAATGAACACCAATGAATCCAAAGAACTTAGAGCAATTGGCTTCCACCATTGGCCTCATTAGTATAAAATGTTTGTGGGGGGGGGGGAGGTGGGGGGGGACCCAACCAACATCTTATGGACCCCAATGCAATAATGATACCTACTTAGATGTAACCTCCCTGGGAAGAAAATTGGTTGTAACATCCTATAAAAGGAAACTTGTGAAGAATAATGGATACTATACTTAGTGAGGAGAAATTGCGCTTGGCCCCACATGTCCTTCCCCTTACAAAGTGCAAGACCATTGGAGAAGAGCAAATCTCCACACTATACTTGGTAAGGATAACCTGGGCTTGGTCCACAGTTTCCTCACCTTACAAATTGGAAGAGCATTAGGAGAACATATCCCCTTTTCACATGGTGTATTGTTTTTTGGGTCTATTGGATATGTTGCCTCTGTCATGGTCCCAGTGGGACTTTGGAAGACATCCACTGCACAATCAGCTCTGCAGAGTAATCTGGGTAAGAAAAAAAAAGATCAAACCAAGATTCCTGGATGAAAAGCTGAACTTTCATGAAATGAAGTTCATCCATGAAATCATGGTTTTCTAGAAAGGAAATCCCTTGGCTAGGGACATTTGTGGGCATCATGTTGAATTACAAGCCTTGTGTCTGGCAACATTAAGGATGTTCCTAGAGAGGTTTAGCACAACCTGATCAAAGAGAATAAATAAATAAATCAGACATTATTTGAGACAGAAGAAGTTGAAGTTTCTGCAGACCAGAGAAAAATTCAGGCAATTGGACAGCCCAGAATTTGTTTAAATTTGTAAGCAACTTGAAGCTTGAAGCTGGCTGGAGTAGTCCAGATGGTGAAGTGGACTTGGCACTTTGGCAACGTGGAGTTGACAACTTCGAAATGCCGACTTAGCAATGTGGGCTTAGCAACAAGGTGTTGACAATGTGGAGTTGACAATTGGAAACTTCTCAATTTGACAAGGTGTATGCTGCAAACTGAGAAAGTTAACTTGACAAATTAGCAATGCAAACTTCACAATTCAGCAAAGTGGACTTATCAACCAGGTAAAGTGAACTTGGCAAAATACTAGCAAACAAACAGCAGGCAGTCCCTACTCTGGTATTAACTGTTAGATCCTTAACCAATAATGTAGAGTCTAAAATTTCATTCAAAATCGTAGTTTTCCTGTGCACTCTTCCAATATAATAGCGTGCAAGATGATTACCCATCACAAGCAACAGCTTAATTAGACAAATTTGACAATCAAATAACACTTGGTTTTCATACTTGATCAGTTGGGTGTTCCAGTGGGTCTTTGGTGGGAATCACCAACCCTAATTCTCACCTTATACATGGACACGGAACCTCAATCTGCCCTCAAAAGGAAGGGATAGTTACCTGCTCAGGATCTTCTGCAGCGTGACACTAAATTTGGCCTGCTGATGCCACAAATAGCATGTAGGGAATAGCACCAGGGGACTGAGATTAAGCCAGGTGCAGCTCTGCTGGGATCTCCCTGGCAGAACCTGGCCCTTAATAAGACATTTTCTCTAGAACAAGAAACTGCTCCAATTGGTCCAACTCTTTCCCTGCTTGACAGTTTGATATACCAGATTTAGTGTTGTGATTAGGACCTTGATAGTTCAAGGTTATACCATTTCACATGGCTGCCTTGTAGTCCTTCCCTGGTAACCATCAACTCACAATAATCTTATTGCACACCCAGTTCCAACCTCTCCAATCCTGTTTCTTCCATCTGCAAAATTGTGACCCAAAAAAAAACTCATAACACAAAGTTTTTGTACCACAAAAATTGCCATATTTTTCGATCAGCTTACTTAGCTGCCATTCATGACGAAGGTGATGATTTCATACTTTGTGAGTGACAATCAACAGTGGTGCTGTCATGGCCAATGTTAATGGCATGGCAGCACACTTTTACTCTTTGTGTGTGTGTGTGTGTGTGTGTGTGTTCCAGTTTGGTTAGAAGTTAGAACTGACACAACATTTGGTTTGGTTGTCTTACAAGAGATCCAGTTAGGAGTTTCTCTCTGCAATGGATCTCATTTCATATCTATCTAATTTGCTAAACCCTAAACTTGTATTTTACGAATGAGCCAATTCCTGGGTGACTGGCTACAGGTTTAAATTCTTCTTGTACTAAGTGAACAAAATGGGTTCCTCCACAAATTTCTGTTGAGGAACCTGCATGTGAGTAGGTATCAATATTTGAGACCCACCCAAATCAAATCAATTCAAATCAAATCAAAACAAAAACACAAAAGAAAAGAAAGACACTTTGGTACTTAGGCTCCTCCACTCTGGTGAGAGCTTCTAGTTTCAATTATGGAGGGGAACTTCTCTTGATCTTGATAAAGCAACCCAAAATGACGGTTCACATTCTTCACCGGACTTTGCAAATTGCTTCCCAGGAGCCAGATTTTATGCACCCGGCTTGCATAGGCTCTGAGTACTAGGTCCAAGTGCAATCCGGTCTCATTCGAAGGAAACTTGATCTCGTGCACAATGGAGAGAAACTCAGCTGCTTTCCACTTGGTGAACCCAAAGGCATGTGTGCAAACCCCAAGGCAGCGAGAAGCTTTCAACCCATTCTTGAGGTGTGCCTTCCTCTCACAATCACGTGGTCGACACATCCCCAGGTAAAGAATCCCATCAGCAGCAGCTAACTCCATTCCTTCCACAATTGCATCATGGGCCATCTTGGGTGTCACCCGAGGGTGCAATGCAATGTCATTCTCGAAGAAAAAATGCCAGGAATCCAGCTTTTCACTCGCGTCATCCACGAACGTCTGGAACAAGTTCAGGAACGTCATTCGGTTGGAGAATGCCTTCTTCTCCCTTTCCTTGTGGGGTCCTCCGAAGCCAAGGAATGAATTCAGAGCCGTTTCAAGCTCCTCGGATTGATAAGGGATGGGGATGGCTCTGTGTACCTGGATTTGCAGAGCATCCAGAACCTTCTTTGAGCTATTGAAGCGCTCGTCCTCTGTGCCACTCAGTACATAGCCTCGAATCACGCCGTCAAGCTGATCAGCATCTTCATCGCCTCGAAACAACTGATCATCTATCAAAGCTTTGCCAGATGAGACGTTGTTCTTCAGTGCTTCCAATTCTGATTCCAGTGTGGAGCAATTCTGGGTTGAGGTGGTCTGCGGCTGCTGCTGCTGTTGCAGACCCATGTCAAGCTTGGCGTTGTCGCTGCTCAAGATCCTCGCCCTTACAGTTGGGTATGTGACCACGGCGACAGATGCCAACAAACCTACAGCAAGTACAAGGTGCACCACCGTAGCTGTCTTGAGGTGCTTAGGGACCATTTTCAGCAGCCTCTCTAGAGAGACTTCACGTGTGCCTTGTCCAAACCTTCGACTGACGATCACCTGCAGCAGCAGCACCCACCCATGATGCTCAAAAAGAAGTTGAGTACTCAAGCACCCCACGAGTTCAGCAAACTATCTCTGATCTCAATTCGCTACAAGACTTCCTTCCAAAAGAGCTGGCGCATGAATTCCACCAATTTGCTGCAGATTCTTGTACACCATGGATGCTTGATCACAATAATATTGTACTAGATTTTTTAATTCAAGAACTGGTAATCGATCATTCCTGGCACTGCCGTCAATGACTGTCCCCAGAGTTCACATCCCACCAAGATCTTCTGATTTTCAAGTAAGGGGGAGAAAAACAATCAACAAGAAAGACTTCTTGTACTTCACACTCTAAGACTAAGATTTGTCTACAGATGAATCATTCCTCTGAAACAAAACCTTGAAAAGCAGCAGCAACTAACTGTGGACAGGTTGATCACTCTCCACGTCTAAGTTGTGATGAAGTGGTAACTAATTACTTGTCATAGCAACTCTCAAACACCAAGAAGAGGATTTAAAGCAACCTCCTTCCCCTTCTTCAAAAGCTTTCCAAAACCCACAAGCCCAAAAATCTGCCACAAGGTCTCAAGCAAACCCAAACATACTTTGGGGAAACAGGAGGTGCATACACACTTGAACTGCACTCCACGTTCTTCTCCCCCCACCAAGAAATATATATATATATATATATTTATTATTTTAATATTTAAAAATTAATATTAATTTTTTGAAAAAAAAAAAGGTTATGAGAAGGAAATTTTATTCAAATTGTTTTGGTGCTTGTGGGTTTTGAAAATTTCCTTCTCCTAATTTTCTGTTCAGAGCTTTTCAAGTTTCTATGATGGGCCCCTCATCTCTCATGATGCATATCCAATCCCTCTTCGTCTTCTTCTTCTTCTTCTTCTTTTTTCTGACTTTTACATTTTCTGATCTTGCTTTAAATTCTGATTATAATACATTGTTGTTGGTAGTTATAAGATCTTCAATAATGAGTTGTGTGTTAGCCTAAGCAAAGCAAAACTAAATTGAATTTGAATTATTGTTATTTTCTTAATTTTAAAACTTGAAACCAAATAATTAGAATTGTTAACAACTGAGGTCCGTATCTAGACCCAAGGTTTGATCAAATGAGGTCAAATTAATATGTGAAAGAAATACCTCGTGTTGAGACTTGAGGTTGTCTTCAAAAGCAAAAGAAAAATGTTGAGACCCAAAGTTCTCTTCAAAAGGCCAAATCTAGACAACAACACTAGGTGTCACCGTCCTATTAGTGTATCATCCATGTGTTGTCCAAGATGAAATAGCATAAACTAAGAAACGTGTTTTCATTCAATTCTTGTCCCAAAGCTACGTACTAACCATCCACATGTATCTTAGGGTTTGTGTTTGACCCTAGTTCTTCAAATCTTTAAACCCTAAGATTTTGATTTTGACACAATTGTTTTACTTCAACAAGCTGATTGAGAGTGGAGACCTGATTTGAAAATCGAGTCCACTTCCATGTACACTAGGTATAGATTTCTTAATTAATGTTTCTGACTGGTCTCTAATAGTGATTGGTTTAGGTGGTTGCATTATATTGTCTCTCACCTTATATTATTTGCTATTTCATGTGTCATGTGTCATGTCTATGGGTGAGGGTTGGGAAACAATTAGTATAACGTGTTGGATTTCATAAACATTACTTCAAGGCCAAACAAGGGGTACAGGTCAAACTATTTTAAAAACTTAAACATGTGTTCAAAGTTTGGTTTTTTTATGGTTTTGGTTTCAATTTTAGCAAAAAAATTAGTTTCATGATCTAATTCTTTGTGCTGACTTCACCAAAAGGTTATTTATTGATTTGCATGCAAGTCACAAGAACCCGAAATTGACTTGATTAGAAATTGCTGAAGCTGCCAATACTAATTGAGGGTAACCCAAATGAGCATCCCTTAAGTTGTGGGACCAAATTGCAATGAACTTGAGTTCATTTGTGAAGTTCAAAATAAAAAGTGGGACCAAATGATAACTACAATCTCTAGTTCTTCTCTAGTCTTCCCTTGATGAAGGGCAGAACACTGAACATCCCCCTCCCACACCCCCATGGATTTTGTGGGTATCAGTGGCTAGTCCTCATGTGGGGCATGGGCAGCCCGGTGCGCGTGCGTGTTTCTGCCCTTGTTACAGGCAGAGTCAAAATACCAACAGAGTTTCATGAACCTGAAATGAATGATGACTAGTTGTTGTTACATGATACATGCCCATAGCCATGGCGGAAATTGAGCAAAATCAGAAGAGCCTACTGGAAAACGACAACCCCACCTCCTTCCCCCCACCCAATAGACACTAGAGATATCCGTGTAAAGTACAGAAAGGCAAAGACAGCACTAGAACCCTGAGTTTGGTCACACACAGGGAGATACTTTTTGAAAACCTGACAAAAGTTCATTAGCATTTCAAGGGGTGCGGGAGGAAAACTCACAACAAAACCATCAATTTTGGTGGTAAACTGAGTTTCATCCTGTCTTTCCTTTTTCTTGAGCGTGGAAAACTCACAACAAAACCATCAATTTTGGTGGTAAACTGAGTTTCATCTTGTCTTTCCTTGTTCCTGAGCGCGGAAAACTCACAACAAAACCATCAATTTTGGTGGTAAACTGAGTTTCATCCTGTCTTTCCTTTTTCCTGAGCACGGAAACCTCACAACAAAACTATCAATTTTGGTGGTGAACTGAGTTTCATCCTGTCTTTCCTTTTTCGTGAGCGCCTCCACACTTGCTATACACCGATATTTTCACTGCTCCCACCTGTCCAGCTACTATGATTACTATCGGAACTTGTACATTAAGAAAGGCTGAGTTTCAGCATTTCATACCCAGATTTAATAAAATTCTATTATTTTGTGAATACCACTGAAAGAGGGGTTTGATGGTGAAAGGATGCCCAAACATAGGGTGAAGGATGGGTGAGTATCTCTATTATAAAAGCAAAGTGTGCAACCTGGATTATTCTGTACATATTAGGTTGCCTCATTGCACTGACAATTTTTTTTTACTTGTTTTTAAACAAAAAGTTCTTTAAACTTGTTTTTGTTTATAACATTACTTTCCTTTGTCATCAAGTTTGTAAACAGCCTCCTGGGCAAGGACCTGATATAGGTACTAGAACAAGGGTACTTAGGTCCTTCCAGGCTTTGTCGGTACTGCACACCTTTCTTCGAGCAGGTCAGTCAGCAGTGATGCATACTAATCCCTATTTTATTGGCCTTGCCTACCAAAGAAGGCAAGGATATTGTTGTGTTTAGATTCATTATAGAGTGTAGTAGCTTAATAAGGGATTTTTATAGGCCCCTAGGTAACTATAATAGGTCTATCTTTATATGAGGATTTTTGGACATGATATTTTGGCTAAGTTGTGTTGAAACTTGAGATTAGTTATAGAGTTAAAATAATATCTTGAAGGATTTTGGTTTCTTTTAGAGGATTTTTTGAAGATTATATTTTTGCATGGTGAAATATTTGAGTTTCCATAATTCTTCTTCTTTTGCCTTAACATACTTTTTAATGTCAATGGCAAGGTTGCAGTGTGACACACCCCTTGTTTTATGTATTTGGACACCCAGAAATGCATTTTTCAAGTGTGTCTTTTTGTGAGGTGCGCTGAATGGGCAAGAAAAATGACTAAACTTTTGTGTAATTTGAAAGAAGATGAGTTGGCAACTTTGAAGTTTGCTTTGTCAAAAAAAAAAAAAAAAATCTTTTTGATCAGGAGAGCTTATCCCTTTGTACTTTGGCCAATACGTGTATGCGCTACGCATGATGAACTTTTTCAATTTGTTTTCAGCATGTTGAAATTTGCAATATATTCAAACTTGGGATGTTAGGCCTTCTTTTTCCCGTTACCAGATTGTTTTGGCAAAAAAGCATCAATTATCCAATTCTAATGTCGATTATGAAAAGTGCATCAATGGATTCCTAATCATCAATTTTTAACAAGAGACTTGATATAGTTTTACAGTGGCATTTTGTTTGGAAAATCCTCTTTTCACAAAGTCATTGCACTTTGCTGAATTTGCTAGTAATCTTCTCCCAATTTTTCATGGGGATTTATATATTATTTGGTTTTGAGTACCAAGTGAAGTGGTGTTGATGGGTGGTTCATATATTTAATTTTTCTAAACAAGGAAGTTTTAGTTGCTCCTTTTTCTTTATGATGAGAATTTTTGTGATTTCTTTTTCCTATGTATTTTGAATTCCCTTTGTTGACCATATTTGTGCAATGAGTATTTGTTGGTTCAAAAAGCAACCTTTTTAAGGAAGCCTGTGGAGCATGGGCTGAAATTGCGGGGTGGAGATACCGGATTTTAATGGCAATTTTTTGTTTTAACACTTTTTGACAAATAAAAATTGGACATTCTTGGACAAAACCCTTTTTCAATTTAAAAATAAAGAAGAGGAGAGGAGTGAAGTGTGGGCAGAAGCATCGTGGATCACAAAGGTACTTTAAAGGCTACTTTAAAGGCTAAAATGATAGATACGATACTTGTTTGTATTTGTGTTAGGATACTTTTCACAAAACAAGATTCCTATGTCCTTTTCATCAAGATTATATGTGTTCTCCATTTCCATTGAATATGTGTATGTCTTTCTCTTTCAGCAACATTTCCATGCTCACAAAAAACTCTGATACATGACTAGAAAATGATGACAAAAGAAGAGACATGGACAATAATATGTTGGAAATGCCCCCCCCCCCAAAAAAAAAAGCATGAAAAGAAGATGATGCAAAGGATGTAGATCTCATGTTGTGATATTACATGCAATATGTAAAGGAAGACCATCCTCTGTCCCCTCCCCTGTTACCTTTACTCTTCACACTTAAACCTAGTGGATCCACCCACACCCATTGTGTGCACCTCTCTACAAGTGTCTACTACATCCAAAATAGTGTCCAAAATAGCGTGCAAGTTACTTACCCATTATAACTTTCTTTGGCTATGAGCATGCAATCAACAAGTATCCTCTCCTCAAATGGAAAGGAGCTCTCTGAAATGTGTGGTTCTTGACTGAAAAGCTACATCAGATAGTGAAACTTAAATGTGCTGGATAACGTCAATATGAAAAGCATGTCAACCTCTCTTGCCAACAGAAAGACCAATGAGGAAACAATATTGAAGTGTATTGGAGGTAAAGGAGTGTGTGTACCTTTGGCTCTTTCAAGCGTATTTTAAGGTGTGTTTCTCAAAACGAGAAATGCATGCTCCATGCACCTTTTGTTTTTCAAAATGCCTGCCCTCTTTTTTTCTTTTTTTCACATGAATCTGGTGAATATCATGGAACAAAAAGATGTTTAATGAAGTTCTCATAGATCTTTACACCAGATATCACCTTCTGGGCAAGACATTCCTGAAATAAAGCACCACCTCGGCCTTCAACTTGGGCAGGTGCTAGTTTGGAAACACCCCACTCCTCGGGCATGACCTTACACTTACTGGCTTTGTGTTTGGTTCATGGGCAAGTTGAATTTGGTCTCCTCCCCTTCATCAAACAAATGCATGACTTACTTCAAATTTTCAATTGCAAATAGCAGCACTCACAAACAAAAGTATGCACTTGCTCACCTTCATTAGCCTACTTTAAGAAACACAACTTTTGTGAGGATGGGCAACCCACTAGCCCAAAAGAATAAATTTCAGGTTCTACAATTAAAGTGCCTTTATAAAGAAGCCAATCTGCATACACAAGAGCATAACCCAGCTTTTAAATTCTTGTTTTATCATCTGTCTTATCTTGTGTGGCATTGAACCCAAATATTGGACAAACAGAAGGAGCTGTGTGTGTGTGTAAAAGTCTTGGTACTCTTGACATTCCCTTGAAAAGAGAGAATCTGAGAGTGCTTTAGGTTACTTCCAGACACTATCCTCAGGTTTGAGGGATGGCAAACTAGAGTAGAATATGTACATTTCAACCTTTTATGGAATGGAGCACAGCTCCATTAGATGGGACCTACATTGCATAATTCCCCAGATTGTGGACTACCACAATGTTTTGTCAACTTGCTATTTCAAGGATTTTCTGGGCTTTGGAATTGCTGAACTTGTTGGTGTGTGGTGACTTCTCAATGTAAGTAATGTAAGTTCTACATGGGTATGAGATGTTGCAAGTATGCTTGCTTTTACAGATAGCAAATCATATAATCAAGTGTAGCTAATGGCATCTCTAAAGAAAAGATTGGTTTGAATGATTTGTACTCCTTGGGTTATGTCTTGGCCTCCATTGTCATGCATCACTAAAACAACATCCAACATTATTGAAACTAAGAAGGCATCACAAACACGCAAGCCCTGCCTATAGATGATATCTTGTAGATGTATTTAAAACATTTTTACAGACATATATATGTTTGTGTGCATGGATGCATTTATATATGTATGTATCTATGTTTTCATATCTAAGTCTACATGGGTACATGTATACGTATATAAAAAGCACCCAAGAAATTTTTATCATATTCTATGCTAAAAACGCATGTAGACAAGAACAAGAATTTCAATAAAAAATATGTCTCTCCGCTAGTAATCATTTATAATTAAAAGAGAGATAGGAAAATTTTCATTAGGAAAATGGGGACAAAAACTTAATATTTAAAATAATATATATATTTAAAACTAACAATAACTAAATAGGAAAAACCTTGCAAACATATGTTGAATTTTTAATTTATTCAACATACTTATATGACTTCATTATTTGATAATGGTTTTGATTTAGAAATAAATTTAACCATTTTCTCATCACATCTATTAATTGTTGTTTGGTGGTTGCTTTGCATTAAAATCTCATAGTTAATTTTAAATTAAATATGTTTGTGAAAATGATTAAAATATCCAATAAATAGTTTCTTTTCATTGTGGTAATACAAATTGGGGGACATAATTAGGGAATACAAAAGCAAGATATATTTAGGTTGATGATCTATCCAATATGCCTATGTTGATTTAGAATAACATTGTTGTGTTAGTGCATGTGTTCATATGTGATTTATTTGTGTGTCATTAATAGTAGTGCTTTCAAAATAGGTGGGTTTAAAATTGTGTTTTTTCATAAATGCTTGTAAAGTTGTCAAATGAATTGTATTTGTTAGCAAATCTATGTTAAAATCTCCAATTATCATAGTTGGAGTGTATAAATGTTTCTAACATAGAATTAAAATGTGATAGTTGCATTTTTTATGGTTTATATATTGCAATTACATATCAAACATCATGTTTGTGGTTATTACAAAGTACAGTAATAAACTCAACTCTTGAATGTGTTATTGTTGTGTTGTCCGTTAATGAAATATTATCATCATAAAGTATCATGGTGCCATGTTCATTATAACAAGATAATATTTGGGAATTTTTGTGATAAACATTATAATTTTTTGAATTTATATCAGGATTTTTCACTTTTGTCTCATTTAAACAAAAAAAATGAAATGTTAAAAAATTTGGATATGCAAAAACATCTTCAAAATGCAATACCAAAGAATGAGTATTCAGAGATTGTATAATCATAAATTTTGAATGGTAGGATTGTAAAAACACAATAGTAATTTTGTATTACACATGGGTTTTTAATTGTAACATTTCTTCTTAAATGAAATGATCTATTTGAAAGGTTTTACTTAATAATGGGGAAAGTAAATACAAATGTTTTTTGGAACAAACTCAAGAAAATGTTATATATGTTAATCTATGTTTTGTCACACCATTTGGATCAAATGATAAATGATCAAATTTAGTCCTTGCGAATGATGTATAATGTGTGCTACAATTCCAATAAAGCAAACTTGAAGAAAACAATACTCCCGTCCCCAACCCCAAACACAAGGAAAAAGAAAAACTAGTCAAATTTATACTCTTTTTTTCTAGTTTTTATTGAAAAATTGATCTCCAACCTTATAAAAAGTTTTTGGGGATATTATTTCAAGAAGTTTGCCAAAAAAAATAAGGAAATAGCTATGTCTAAAAACAATATATTTTTGCCACAATGTGAAATTTTGCACCAAAAAAAATCACTAATAAAACCTCTTCCTAAGTGTAAACACATCCATCAAAAGAACCAATTCTCACATTATGAAAATGGTTCCAATAAAGTAAAAGTTGCAAACTTTGGATCAAATGTGATAGTCCATGTCCATGTGGGGGCCAAGGCCCAAAAAATCACACGTTGTCCAAATTCACTCAAAATTTAGTGAAACCCATAGTGAACTGGGATGCATTTTGGTGCACTGAATTTCTAGTTAAATCAAGGCCTAAACTAGATCAAATGGGAATTTAATTTGAATTTCTTGACATTTATTTGTGTTATAAAGGAATAACTTGACATAATTACCATGGTTTCAAATAACAAAAATTAAATTTATTTTTATTTTAGTTTTATGGTAATTTTTAACATTTGATGCCTTTTGTGTTTCCTTTGAGTGTGTTTTGACCCATGGTTCTCCTCTCCCAAACTTTCTAAGCATTTCCATTTCTCTTTGTACTTTGTTCAACCATGTTACCACAAGAATGATCCTTCTTCTCCTCCAAGTTCCCATTTTCATTAATCCACACATGGTTCACATCTTCTCCTAAAAAATAGGATGTATCTTAATCTTTCCTAGAAACCCCCTAGTTGATTGGTAAAATAAACACCAATCATTCATTCACATGAAATTAATGAACCAAAGTAGTTTTATCCCCTAGTAAACTAACAGATGGTAAATAACACAATCACTAATAATTATAATAATTATTATGATGCCCACTAGGCTAATTAGGCCAATATATTTCTACCCTTAATAAGCACTAAACCTATTTTAGTGGAAAATTGAAAGACAATATACTAAAGCATATGAAAAACATGTTGGCACAACCCATGACAAAACGTGAAATATTGGTTGCTTCAAAGGAACTAGCAAAAGAAAAGATTATTGTTGCAAAATTCTTTCAAAAGATATGGGTGGTAATAGGGCAAGAATATACACAAATGGCGCAACAATCAATTCAAAAAGGAAGTTTCCCACCTAAAGTCATAAAAGGATTAATAACATTGTTTCACAAGGGAGGAAAAAACATTATCCTATCAAATAAGCAACCTATTATGCTAATAAATGTGACATATTATTTTTCTTAAACTCTTTTTAAATAAATGTAATTAACCTTCATGGAAGTGATTAGTTAAAATGATGATGATGCACCCCTAGCTTTATAAAGTGGTATCAAAGGTAAAAAACACTATGAGAAATTAAGTTCACAAAAACTTCACTAACTTGCAACTAAATGTTTAATGTAGTTATTATGCAAATATGTTAAAAAATTTCCATGAAAACAAGGGCCATTTTTTTTTAAGTTCACATAAAATTCACATATTAGTTGTGAAATAAACCATTCTATAATTTGAATATGCCCTATATATATGATTGTGATTAACATATTTTAACAACTACCTTGTAATTATCATATGGCCTTGAAACATAGTCATACCATGAATACACATTGGCATTGTGGCAATTGGTAGTTGGCACCATGTCAATGAATAGCTAGAATATCCAATTTTTTTGGAACTAGTCATCAACTATATTGTTATTTAATATAAAACTAGTTTTGAAACTAGGTTCTCATGATATAACTCAATTATTGTTCCATTATTTTAGGGTTGTCATTCAATCATGGTATGACATTTGTAAATTATGTTATATATGATAGTTCATGATCACATGATTACATTACAAATTTAACTCGCAACAAATTAATAATGAAAATTATGTGAAGTTCATTTAATCATAGGGTTTTACATTTTACACACGAATATCATGCATTGAAAATATGTTTGACACTTAGATAAATGTGTTGACACATGAAATACAAATTTATGAATGAACAAAAGTCACATGAATTTTGCATTTTCTTGTAAATCCATTTGTCAAATATGTTTTCAATGCATGATATTAGTGTGTGAAACATACAAATTATTAATGAATGAATTTCCAATATTAAATTGTGAAATGTTAAGTTTATGATGTACATAATCGATAAGGTCAATAACTCTATCATTGGTGCTAATTACAAATGCCATCTATGATTATATGCATTTTTACCATAGTCATGGAAGATGCATCAAACAACAATGATTTAATTTTTTTCTTATAAATTATTATTACTTATAATTAATTCCTTGTTGCTACATGACTAACTTAAGTAACATAGACTTAAATGTTAGCAATGTGTCACCATGTGGCAACATAGGCAAACTAAAAAAATATTAACCATTTATGAATTGCCATGTTGTAATTTAAAGCTACAAAATGATTTTTAAAACCAAATTGTGTCATGCCACATGGTAATCATGACCTAATCAAATAAGGTTTAGGCACACTAGGCTAAAAACTTAGGTAGGATATTAAGGAACCTAAGTAATCTAAGGTGTTTACTTATGTTGCAAGTGTGATCTCCACTTTGAGGATTCAAGTCTTCAACCATTGCAATGCAAGGTTTTTTTTGTGGCAAAACTACCCATTACACAATTATAAACAATCTTTTAATACAACGTAAGTAGACAAACTTATGTACCTTAATTAGTTAGGCCTAGCCGACCCAAAGCAAACCTAAGCAAACTAAAAATTTACCTAAGCTATCCTAGGCCGACCTAGTTTATTTTAAGCATACACAAGTTAACCTAAACACACATAGGTTAGCCTAGGCTATTTAAAGTAACTTAAATTAACTTAAGCTAATTTAAACCCACTTAAGTTAACATATACCTAGCTAACATAACTTAGAATCACCTAGGTTGACCAAGATTGACATATGCAAACTAATGTTAGCTTAATTAGTCTTGGTTAATTCAGGTTAACCTGGGTTAAATTTAGACTATCCAAGGCTAAGCCAAAATTAAACCAAAACTAAACTAGGTTAACTAAGGTTAAACCTAGGTTAATGTTTACCAAACCTAATTTAACCATGTTAAGCCTAGGCTTTAGTTAGACTAATTAAAGTTAAACCTAGGTTAACTTGGGTTAATCAAAATTAAATCTATGATAATTAAGGTGAAACTTAAGCAAACCTAAATTAACATAATTAAACCTAGGCTTATTTTGGTTAAACCTAAGTTAAACCTTAGATAAATGTATGTTATCACTCAACTAAACTTAAGTTTAACTTAGGCTACCCAAAGTAAAACATAGGCTAACCTAGGTTCACATATGTTCACACAAGCCTATCTAACTACCCTAGGCCTACTTACGCTAACATGGACTAACCTATTCAAATGTAGGTTGACGTAAACCTATATTTGGATTATGTAAATTATCCTAGGCTTACTCTTATGTTAGCCTACTATGTTGGCCTACTTAAGGAAATTTAAGATTACTTAAAATTATAACATGTGTCAAGTCTTTGAAAATGACTACTAATAATGCAACCATAATTGTTACCATATAATCATATTTATGACTATATTATATTCATATAGATGGCAACAACCAATGTCCACATTTGATTACATGATTAACTTTTGACATAATTAGTTGCAAATTGTTTGTCATGAAAATGATGTTTTGGCATAATGGTGGTCCTAAAGCGATATTGAAACAATGTGTACATTGTACTACCAATGCCATTGTCTTTTGCATGTAGATTTTCCATAATGAACTTCATCTCCTTCAACTTGAACTATGAAAATTGTGTTTGCCAAGATTGGATGTCTACCATGTAATTAAATGTCCTTTCTAATTGATATACAATTATATTTCAACTACTCACATAATTTGAAATTTGAAGTTTGCGGATGATATGTAAGGGCATGTGACACATGACTATAGTTTTTTGTAGATCCTAGGACTTACATTTAAGGTTATTATGCATTTGTGTCTAGTGTTAAAAATAATATAAAGGATGAATAAGGAGATGTTTTTTCTCTTTAATTTGAAGCTTATTGGTTTCTTGTGAGGCAACTAAGAGACATGTTATGTATAGCATTCTTTTGCATTTTGGCCTTTAGTTTATAAAATGAAATGCTCAAGTTAGAAAAACAAAATTTTCATTTGACAACATGGAGTGAAAACATTTGATATTTTGTTGTTCATTTATTTTAATCGATTAAGACCATCAAAGTCTTATTTTTGATGATTGTGTTAAATCATAAAAACTTTTATTTTTTGGTGTAATGAGTATAAATATTCAAGAAGTTCAACACTCATGTTGTTTTGTGCATTTGCAATATCATTCATTATCCATATGCATATAAGAATATTTTATGTTGTTAAGTTGTTAGTTTCTATGCAATTCAAATCAATTATTGGTTATGAACTTTGATGGTGCAAGCCCCAAACCATTCAAGTTTAATAGACGTTCATGCTAAAATAACGAAGGTGAAGGTAAGTTTACATGTACATGTGAGGAAATTCAAAACCAATGTACTCCAATTTTCCATATGACACCTTATTTTGTATTCAAATGGTTGTTTGTAAATGTAAAGTTGTTAGTTGCGTTAAAGTTGTAATATAATTTTGGTTTAGATTTAGAATATGAACATTAGTCTATTTTTCACATTGCAATGAAGTTATTTTAATATTGCAAATGTGCAAAATCTTTTCACATTTGACAATTATCAAAATATAACACAACTTTTGAAATAAAAACAAGGTGAACTTTTTAACATTATATATATCATAAAGTATATATTAAATAGGATATTTGATAACAATAGTTTTAACATGTTATAATTTAACACTAATGTCAAGTGTTTTAGTTCAGCTAAACTAGTTAGGTCTTAATCAATTAGGATAAATTGCTTTAAAATAGTCAATTATGTTTTTATTTTGAAATTGATTCAAGTATGAATATGGTTCACGTTATTTGGTGTGTGGGACATAATCCAAAGTTTTATGTGTCTCAAATCACTTTTGGTGATTTGAAACTCCAACACACACAAATTGGTTATGCATGTTTTTTCATATGTTTTGATTCACATTTCTTGTTTGCATATTGTCATGTTTGTGTTTTTTGGGCTTGGATTCTTGTGTATTGCAAGTGAGTTATTTTTTTGAATGGTAAAAGAATTGATCTAGTTGTGTTGCATTGTAGCTAAATTCAACTTGTTTAGGCATTGATTTGTTGTTTTGGTCATGTTTTACACAAGAACATGTTGGTGACAAATGTAGTGAAGTTGTGTTTTGTGAAGTGTGCATTTTGGGTTGTTTTCAAATTTGCAATTGGTAGGAGTTTGAACAAGGGGGTGCTTCTTGGTTTACAACAAAGTTGGTGTTTTCCCTTGTTGGGTAATTATTAATTTATTTTCATAATCACAATTTTAAGAACTAAACTAATTTTCATTTTTTTCTGAAAAAATCATCCCTTGTCCAATTGTTTAATTTTTACTTTTCCTCATGGCTGATTGGTTATTTCACAACTAGTTTTCAACTCATTTAGATTAACCAAATATATTAAATTGGTTTTAAAAGTTTACTTTAAGATTTACCATTAATATTTTTTCAAAAAGTTTCAAAATTTCATAGGCTAAAAACAAATCAACATTATAAGCTCTAATATCTAAACAAAAAATATGATAACATAAAAGACAAAAGAAACTAAATTAGGTCTCTTGCAATTCATCTCACTCAAAAGAGCCTTCAAACTCATCTAATTTGTGCTTTTAATCTAATTCAAAATTTATCAATTCTACCAAATTTTAAGGAGCTTTACAACCCACCCTTTCATAATTTGGTCAATTCTTACTCGTAAGGATTAATTTTTCAAAATTGTATGATCATAAACAACATCTTGTCAAATTGGTGAAATTTTCAGCAATAAAAAAAATTCTCTTAATTTCCATATGAGAACTTCCAATCCTTAATATTTGTTTAGTTGAAAAACCAATAGTTGGGAACATGGTTTCATGTTTCCTCCACCACTCCAAAGGGCCATTTGATATTTTTCAAAATATCAAAAATTCTTGATTAACAAGTTCATTGGTGTTAGCCACCATCTAAAAAATGTCCAAGTTGTTATCTTCATCAATTTTGTGGACAAGGGAACTTTTAACCTTCAACAATGGATGCAAATGATGATAAGAATTCAAGAGCATAGAAAACAAGGATTTCCCATCATACTTTTCAACTACTCATGATTAATATAAAAACATATCAATTCCAAACTCTTGAATCTAGGATCTAACATCAAGACCAACATATTATAGATTTTTTTCTCATTGTATCTTTGTCAAGAAGGAAATGAAAAAATAAATGATCCCAATGACTTCCTTCTTAACATTCTTTGCAAAGGTTTGCAACTCAATCTTCAAGTTATAATCATTATCAATAATTAAAACATCCAATAAAGGAAGATGGTTCGTTTTTTCCTTTAACTTCAAAGTCATGGATATAACTACATTCAAAGCATCATTCCATAACTAGTGACCCTTACACTAGTTCAAGATGTTAACAATGATATTAAGAGACATAACGTTTATTATAATTTGTGATATATGTGAGTGTACGGGGAACACAATTAATTTCAAGGACAAAACAAAAACACAACTTGGAAGAAATAAAAGACTTAATAAATAAGGAACTTAGTACTACACAAGAACAAGGCATGATGAAAACTAGGCATGAAATGGACTAATAATACAAAGGTCGCAACTTGCATTGACAAAATTGAAGGGTGGTGCTTTCTAAAACCTCTTTTTATATTATCCAATGGAATCTTCTTAAAGATTGTCAACCTTCTAGAAAGTTTCATCAACTAAATTTTCTCTAAGTTAATAGACAATAACCTTCTAAAAATTTCTACCAACCATGTATTTATAAAGCTTTCATTAATCATGTCTTCTAAAAACTTTCATCAATCACATCTTCTAGAAGCTATAATTAACCATGTATTTTAAGAGCTTCCACTAACCATGTTTTTTAGAAACTTTTGTTGAACATATTTTCTAAAATCTTCTACCAACTCACAAAAGGAAAACTAAAAAAAAAAACTATCATTTATAACTAATTGCAAAAAACATTTGCTACTAAAACCACGAAGTTGGATTGACAAAGTTGCATAAGACACTAATTGCACATGAGGATGAAATCAATAATCAACTAATACTTCACCATCCATATTATTATATGCAATACATATATTATAATAAAAATCAACAATTTACATAATGATTTGGCAAATGAAAAAGGTTTGGGATATTTTGTTTTAAAAATAGATAGTGGAACCTCATTCCTTTATTTTAAATGTTTTAGATTGTGACACATGGCATACTACAATTGTGTCAGATGGCATTTTGGAAATTTGGCCAAAATATATTTAAATCAATATTTCCATAACTAAATTAGATTAGTAGGTAGGTACTTAAGTTGAACTAGACAGGTAGGCAAACATAGGTATCTCCTCAAGCTACCTACCTACTTACCTAAATAACTAGAATTAGGTTGATAGGTAGGTAGGTAGGTAGGTAGGTAGGTGTAGATACCTCATTAAACTCTTTAGGTTGGTAGGTAGATAGGTTAAAGAAGAAAGTAAGCTAGGGAGTTGGTAGGTAAATATTTAAATTTTTTTTAGGTTTAATTTCTAAGGTTAAGCTTCTTTGATTGGTTCATTCGAAATGGCATGGAAGTTTTTTTATATGGAGGTGTAAAACAAAACTTTACCATAGTATAGGGTTCAAGACTTAAGTGAATTCAGGTTTAAGTGAAAGACTAACCCTCAACTTGAAATAACAACCTAAACAACCAAACTTAGATATTTTGAGTTGCAAACTAAATTGTAACTTTAAAAAATAATTCAGATCCTCTATCCTCCTTTTTAATTTTGTAAATTATGTAACCCAAAAGATAATAAATAATTAACTACATAACTAACTAATTATTAATTAAACATGTATTAAATAATTTAGTTAGTTATAAAATTTTAATTAATATTTCATTAAAATATTGAATAATTAATAATTTATATCTAGGTAATAATTTATAACTTGAAAGGAAGGTTGTTCATGTTAGGGTGTTTGAAGTAACCAAAAAGACCCAAAGAAAGTAATATTTGTCATGTATTGTGGAAAGGTTGGTGAGATGGAATTGGACCCATGATCATACTCTTGGAAAGGAAGAGATGTTTTATTTTTGTATACATTTGTCTTGGGAAGAAAGAGGTTGAAATCTTTTAAATATAAGATGAACATACAAGTCCAAACATAATAAAAAGAACCAAGTGCACCCAAGTTGCAGTCCTTTCCTTTCCATTTGACATGTGTCATTCATGTGTTCATATATAATCCCAATTTCTTCATTTGTCATATCTAATTAAAATTATGTGCTAGATATGAATATTTTTCTACTACAACTTGATCTTATATCATATATATTATGCATCCATAATATTTACCACCTGAAAATGAATAATTTTGTTTCAAAATTCATAATTGTCAAAGTTCATTTGAATTAGAAATGTCAAAATGTATTGTAAACATGAATTTCATCAATTTTATAATATTTTTAACGAATCCCGTTTTCCATTTTTCAAATCCTGGGAGTCCCGGGCCTTTCCGAATCTCGTTTTCCGAATCTCGGGAGTCCGGGCTGAGCCCGGTCGTCCGTTCGTGATGGACCCGAGCTTCATCACGGACAGACGAACGTAGTGAATTAATATATAAGATGTGTTTAGTCCATTTGTTTTCATGAGTGCAACAAAGGACCAAGAGCTATTAGTGGCAAAAATTAATCTTGTCATATTGAAAATTGAGGTGTGAGAGATTTTACTTGATGTAAGAAATTGCCTCCTTGTGAAGGTGGGTTGTGTGTTGTCGGTAGATGTAGGGCAACTCGCCACTAGTGGTGAGTTCTAGAAGTAAGTGGGGTGAGCAACCACCCAAGGTTGACCCAAGGGATGTTTACTTTTGGAACTCCCCCACCCAAAGAGCATCAATGACATAAAAAATGATGGGTATCATGAGACAAAATTGGAAAAAATGACAATGGTAGTTTCCGAAAACAAAATGCTCACTCCTAAAAGCATTCCCTTTTTTGAAGTGCTCTCCTCTTGCACACAACCTATTAGACTCTGGGAGCATACCTTAAAATACACTAAAAGAAAAGTTGTGGAGGTTTTTACATTGCAGTGTTGAATAGTTGCTTGCATCCATACCTCATGTGTGGACTTCTAGCAATGTTTGCCAAATCCAACATAGTGTATCTCGTGAGTAGAGTTCTAGCAATGTTTGTCAAATCCAACCTAGTGTCCCCTCGTGCTTGGATTGCTAGCAATGGTTATCAAATCCAACATTGTGTACTAATTATTTTCCAATCCTTGCCAATAAACATGAAAATTGAGAGAGTTACAAGATGCAAGATGATTTAGTGCAACTACTGAAGAAAATCATTTTAGTAGGCCACTCAAGAACATCCATTAGGAAGTTTGTAATGTACATGGAAGTGGACCCAGTTTTCAAACCCAATTGTCTCACCTAAATTAGTTCTCAGGGGAGTTTCAACCCCAGTTTTGGATTTGCATTACCTGCAGCTTGGATTTGACGGCTGCTTATATTCTTGGTTTCAATCCCAGGATTCATCCAAAACAAGATCCTGCAAATATTCGGAACTGATACCCAGTTTCATCATGAAAGGGTACCTAAATTTAGGTCACCTTTTACAAGGTCAAACTAAGGCCCAAAGACAGGGCGACTTTACAGGACAGTCTGATTGTAGGCATAATAATTCCTTTCCCAAAAAAGAAGTCTAGGGAAGTCTAGCTTTGGAAAAAAGATCGCTTGGGAAAGTTTTGAAAATTTTAAGAATCTTGCTATATTTTGGCAACCAGCAGAACCTATTGTCTAAATATGGTGATTTCAGAATTTTTTTGGTCCAAATCTGGTGACTTTGGTGCATTTTTTTCACAAAAAAACCATTGTATAAGTTGCACTAGACCTTTATTTGTTTCGTCGTCAAGTGGTGAAAACAAATGGGTCCTTCAAAAAAATCTTCAAATCATGTCCACAATTTACAAGCTGCATGACAAAGCTTCCATCATTTCAAGCCTAAGAGTGATGCACCAAATGTCTGTGGCTTTGATAACAAAAAAAACTTCCAAAAAAAAAACTCTAGAATCACCTAGAGTTGAAACATGTTTTTAGGGTTAAATGCTCAATGTTATGAATTCATGTCAAGGGTAGGAAAACTCATTACTTTAACCTCTTCAGACATTTGATCATGTAGGGTTTGCTGACACTCACTGAAACTCTTTAACATTTTCTTAATCCCATGATGGTGTTTTTTGTAATGGAGTTTGGCATTAGCAACTGTGAAGAACTTGGTGAGATGTTTTTACGTATACATAGTGTAGAAACCAGTGTTGGGTGGTGATCAAAAGCAGCAACAGAGACCCACTGCAGTTATCCGCTGTTCTTAAGGTTTATAACCATGGTTTTCAAACAATCAAATGGGCTGGAATACGAAGAAATACAAACCAACCTGCAAAACCTCCTCTTTACATTGCAAAAAAGGCATTTTGCTTTCACAGCTTCAGCATGGGGAAAACAAAATCAACGACAATCAAACCATGAACTCTGTCACATATGCTCCTGTGAACTAACACCGCATTCAAGCATCCATTTATATGTTTATATGCACTACAAGAAAATGTAGTTTTTCTAACACAAAAGGCCACAGCTCCAAACACATGTGAGGTAAGCTTTGCGGCTTCATCAAAGTATACAATATGCAGTGTTTATTGTGACACTCAATATATTAAAACCACAATTTGATATTAAGTTATTGCATATGTCAAATAGTAATTTTTATGTAACGTATGCCACAATAAACACCAAATATTCTACATTGTAACGGATGAAACCACAACGTTTACCTCACATGTGTCATGAGCCATGGCCTTTTGTGTGAGACAAACCACATTCTCTTGTAGTGATGTTTGTGGAGACAACAAGGCAAGGAGGTCAATTCAGGGTTGACACCATACAATGTTTGTTTTGATACCTGGTTTTGAGCTCAAAGGTTGAGATGGGTTCAAGTGAAAACATCTAGTTTTAGGTTCCTTCCAAGTCAAAACTTTCAGGGTGTATCTGCTCCTTTGATCAAAAGATTGACCAAAACTATGTGTAATCACTCTCTTGTCAGCTACTGTACAGCTCAAGGGCACAGATGTTCTCATCAGGATTCTGCCCTAAAGAATATTGAATCATCAGTCCAAGGGTAATCTGCAACAACACATTCTCAGTAGCCAGTACTCCGTCAATGAATCAACAAACAGCATTGCTAATATAAATTACAAAGACCAAAGCAGTCCAAGAGATGAAACATTGGTGAGTGCCACACTGAATACCAAGCACTACTTGTCTAGAGGATAGATGTTGGGGAGGCCACAATCTTCTCAATTAAACCAAACCTTAGTCGGAAACCCATCTCCAAAGCGGAATCTCAATCCCAGGAGTCAGAACCAATCCAACACTGATTGTAGCTCTCCTGCACTAAAGTTCTGAGCAGAGATCAAATAATTTAGACCTGGCAAAACCTCCACCAAAATGGTGTCATTCATGTCTGGGATTGCTGTTGCATTGAACGAGTATGCTTGTTTGAAGCCTGGAAATGCCTTTTCAAGTTCAATTGCAGGAAACCAGTCTGGGAATGTTTGGTTAGACCAATCAAATATAGTCATATGGGCACTCCATCCATCAGTGCAATCTGAAATAATATGCCAGTTTATGCTCACCGCACAATAGTCTTGGCATGGTAGTGGATCTGGCAACGCCTCATGTTGAACACCTGCCCAGGCTACAATTTGGTTCAATCGGTTTACAGGAGCCAGTGTTAGAGCTGAGTACAGGTGAAGGAGAGCAGTGCTAGTGGCACTGCATATGGGTTGGGGATTCTTTGGACACCCATATGCACATGTTGTGCATGGGACAATAGAGTCAGTGTAAAATCCAGAGAAAGAGACATGATGCTTTGGTGCCTGTGTGATAGTACTGAAATTTGCATGTCCAAAAACACCCAACAGTGCACAACGTTTTGTCAGACAGACTATAAAATCACAGTCAAAACATATCATATGGTATACATTCCAAAACAAGTACAACCCTAACATGAGATAATGATCTGGTTAGGATTTCACTCTTAGGTTGGTGAAATGTGACAGAACCCAAGATTCTGTGGTTGCAAAAGGAATCTGTGATCAGAACTCTGCATTTAACTTTGAAAACAACATGATAAAGAAACCCCACCTGCCAGGTCTACAAAGCTGATGATGAATGCACAATGTCTGAAGGGTTGGGAAATATGGAAGGGATGCACACTTATATAGCTCATCTCCAAGCCTCCAATTGGCAGGGGAGACCAAATGGATAGTGGCTGAAGTATTTGGCAGAAGTTTAGACATATTTCATTGTGAAAGCTGACTTTGATTGTGAGGGATCAGTTATGGCAGGCAAGATGGTGCCATTGTGACAACAGTACTCAACATGCCTGAGACTGCTATTCAACTGGTTCAATGGTAAGTCAAGAATCACTGGGCTTGCACTGCAGCTTTGAACACTGTTGAGGTTTATACTACTGGAATCCATCATCACTGCAGCTGGTCCCCTTAAGCATACCTCGCCATCTGCTTCAGTTGTTTTGAGCCCCTTGCATGACATTTCTAAGCAGCAGGTGTGTGTTATACTATCTGCAAAAGATAAACCAAAGCCTCCATTTAACTCAGCACAAGAAACACATCAATGTATGTGTTATCATACATCCCTATGTGCTTCCATCTTATTCAGCTACCTACAACAAGACAACAAGAAGGTGATGAATCAGTGATGCATGTCACCATGTAGCAATTACTGTTGTGCAACTTTTCCTTGTTCCAGAGGACTAAACCCCTAAACCCTAAAACCCTCTCCCTAAACCCTTTCCTTGTTCCAGCAGACTGCATCACTCAAAGTGGTGAGTATCAGTTTTCTCAGAGGCCACACAAACTTGTGGATGCTTTTGAGGTTGAACTTGTCAAAACTCAACACCGGAAATTCTGACTACTTGAATTTCCAGATTACAATGATGGTATTTACAGTTTGTTTGAATCCAATGCTTGATGACATTGTTCTTTGTGGTAGGATTCAAAGCAACCCATATAAGAAAATGCAGAGAAGGAGATACCGTGAGACATTGCAAGGTTTGATATAGCTTACGTACTTCCCATATAACTCACAGCTTTGGGATGCTGCAGTTATAGTAACCATCATTGGTGATATTGACGCTCATGGGGATTGGGAAATTTTGCGCAGCTTCTCACCCCAAACTCAGTGGCCTGTTGCTTGTCGCACAACTGCCTGAATGAGATTCAAGTTGCCTGCACAGTTTCAATGGCATTCTTCAAAGTTGCAGCTAGAAAGCCCATGATCACCATCCCATTGCCATCTGGAGCAGGCATTGATGTTCCTGTACCCTAAACCCTGATCTGCCAAAACAATGGGTCAGGTGCTGACACCAAAATCAGTCAGCATCACAGAACAAAGCTTTCAGAGAGGACTTCAAGAGCCAAGACTTTCAGATTCTTTCAGAACATGGATGTGAGTTTAGAGAATGCCCACATGTTTGAGAATAAGCAAGAAGAAAGGAACAGTAAGGAAGTCTAACTGAATGATGCACCTTGATAAGTCTTCAAAACCAACTAAAGTCAAGTTGGGATTTAAATGTATTGCCTCAACAGGTCCAAGCTAATAATACAAGATCATAGACATGGTTCCAGTTGCAGATTCATGCTAATAGACAACCAGGGATAAATTTGGAGATCCCAATTTTGGTTCCAAATCTAGTTCAATGTGGTTTTTGGGACCACATTGGAAACCACTAGTTCCAACATAATTGTGGGTTGTGTGTGTCCACAAGAAGGGGAAATTGAGAATGGGTAAACCCAAGTGCCATGGCCCAACTTATAATGAAAGTAGTGTGCAATTTGTGAAGCTCAATTTCTACATGTTTTGGCATGCAAGTTAGACATTAGGGTAGATGGGCTGGTGAGTGAACACTTTAGCTCTCAGAGAATGTCAGTGTGTTCATTTTTAAAATTTTTGGGGTCACTTTATGCCTTGAGGTTCCAAGAGTCTAGGCAGCCCTCCACCTGGTGCCTCTATAGTTGTTTACAAACCTCCATTTCAGTTTGAAATGAACAAGATAAAACATCCCAAAGTAGGAGGGGCCAAAAAAATAAATAAAATCCAACCTTTTGTGAACATATATCCTTTCATTTGCAATTGAAATACATCCTATAGTTAAACATGTCAACTTCATACACAAACAATATCTCTCCCGTTACCAAATGATGTGACTTTATTTCAAACGATTCCTTTCAGAAAATAGTTTAAAAAATTTTGGGTTTTAAAGAGTTTTGAGTTTTAACATTTATGGCCAAATAGATGATGGAAATGCTCAACTATCAATAAAATTTTATTGCAAAAACTAATTTACCCACTAGCAACCACAAAACAAATATCCGAATGGAAGGTTTTTAAAACCCTAATCACAAGTTTTAAGGACCAATCCTTCCTTACGGTATAAGGTATCACAAAAAGGTTATCAGCTGGGCAGTGTTTGGCTAACTGACCATCTTTTGAACTGTATGGATGTTTGGTGATGGGTGTTTCTACTCTAGATGATACGGGTCCGAGAAAATGATGAATCCAACCAAGTTGGGTTTGAAAAGATAAAGAGATGAAATGAAAGTTGGGATTGCTTGGGAAGAACTGAATCGAGAAAAGTTAGAAGAACTGAATTCAGAAAAGTTGTATATTGAACGATATATATGGATATCATACCAAAGTGCTCAAGGAACAAACCCACACTAGTAATGCACATTCTGATTGGCCAAATCTTTCAGTAGCGGGGTTTGTCATCTAGTGTTGTTCCACACCGACTGACGGCAGTAATGTGCAGATCAGGATCAGAGAAGCAGAATCTGAGTAAACAAGAGCAGATTGTAGTAGCTTTTCCCACACGAATACAATGTTGTGCAACAACCCTCAACTAAAATATGATGTTATGAATATATCTTGGAAACGTCTGTGACATTTATTGAACATACATGTTGGAAGCCTGCAAAAGCTTTGTCTGAATGCAAGTGCAGCAAACAGTTGGTTATGGTATGTTGGGTTAGACCAGAGTCAGAGATGCACTCCAACATTGCTGAAATCTGAAGCAATAGTATATGCCATGATAACTAAATTCAACAACAGACTGTGGTATAGTATAGAACCCAATATTCCAAACTGCAACAAATCCGCGCACTCTCAGCATGCAGAGCAAGTACAAACCACCCTCTAGCCAAAAAACAAGTAGCCATTTCTCCCCCTGCAGACAATAATAAACACATCAAAACAGAGAATAATAATAACAAGTTTGAGAGGAAAATTGAAGATGATGCCATGCAAGGTCCCAAAAAGAATTTTCTTCTTGTAAGGATCTGACATAATCCCAGCAAACTCATCAAAGTTTTCTAGAGCATATATAATCAGCTATCTAATTCGGAATCCATTCAATTGCTATGTCTTGCTGACCCCAACTGCAGCAAGAACCGGACCTGTTGGTCTAAATTGACTGCACCAATTATAGCTCAGGGTTAGGGTTTAGGGTTTAGGGACCCATGTCCTAAACATCAAAGAGCACATGACACTAAACACCCCCTTATGAAATTTGTGGGCGTCTCCAAGGGCATGTTCATAAAGAAGGGCCCAAAAACTGACCCTAGATCGAGGGTGTTAGTAAAATTTTGATGTCAAAACTTTGACATTAAACATTCATTGATGGGTTATTTCCAAAAATTTGTTCAGGTTAGGTATGTTTAGTAAGGTAGCTAAAGCCAATGGTTTTCCATTCAGTTATACACATAAATGGATGTCAAAAATAACAATGAGATTTCAACTCAACTAAACTAGGCAAATGTCCTATTGAAGGATTGGGTTGAGGGTGTCACAAGACTTTATTTTCTATACACACCCACAAAAATAACCTACAATGGGAGAGATTCAATGGTCAAATTTTTGTCCAAATTAAGAAATAGTGTGTAGCCAATAAAGTGTAGCCAATCCTGATGGCTGAATTGGGTTTAAATTTTTAAAACTTCATGGCAAAATCTCCTTGTGAAGAAATTCAACCTTTCACCCGTTGATTGATCTTATGTTTGAAGAGTTCCGCCATGTCTTATGGGGGGTAGAATCTCCAATACAGGTTGAAAACTTTGACCGTGGAATGGTGGTTGATTCAATAATAAGTAAGATTTAGGGTTTAAATCTACCATTTCTCAGAGTCTATCACACCATTTTTTTGCACTAGAATTAAAATGGATTAAAGGGAAGTTTTGAATGTCATTTGTATTGGTAACCCTTGTTGAAGCTATCGAATACAAAAGTGGTATCCACACATTTTGCCTAGTTAGATTTGAAATTTTTTGAGTCCTTATAAAAAACTTTTAAGAAAAGATGTTCTCAATATCTTGCATGCACACAACAAAATACAAGTTAGGTTGGTGAACAATATTTTTTCATTCATTTTTTCAAATGAATTTAGCATGAAGATGCTTAAAAGGAACATTATTTCCTTTTTGATGCCAAGATTGATAATATTTAAGTAGATTTACAGGGTTGCATGTCAAAGGCCACGTTATTGGAGATGGATGTGAAAGGATTCACAACTGGTCATTGTAAAAAACCATGTGTGGAATTAAAATTGTGGTTTTTGTTATAATGTTCATAAGTTCACTCTGATGGGTACCAATAAGATGTTAAACAATTAATCAAACTCATTTACTATTTGAGGTTGGAAGGCATCAACCCATGCTATAGGGTTAGGAACATGATAAATGAAACACAACATCAAAGTTTAATGGGTAGAAGTCTTGTGAAACCCATAAATTGGGTATAAATTTTAATTGTTTGCAACACAACTAAGGAAAAAAGTCCATAAAGATTTTCCAAAGTTATCACTTTCCAAAAAAAATTGATAACAATTACTAATTTAAAAATATTTTCTAAATGATGTCTATAAAGATCCACCAAAATAAAGATCCACCTAAATTGGAAATATTGCCTAGTTAGTTGATAAATTCAAAAGCATCAATCAAGCTCATAGCCCTAGTTATGAGAACTCGTGTCCAACTTTGCAAATTGTTCTAGATTCAATTTGAAGGTCATCACATGTCAAAATGCAACCTAGAAAAAGCCATTGAGTCTAGCTAAAGTGAAGGTTATTTAGTAGAGTCATCTCAAAAAAAAACTGGTGAGTACGATGAAGTTCATGCTAAGGGGAAGAATCAACAATGATGATAAGTTTTAACCAGTGTTAGCAAGTTAACCAATTTGGTGAGTCAGAACTTACATAAGTGCCAGTTCTGGTTCCAGTTAGTAAAAACCAAACTGGAATTGGGTCCGATTTTTGGAACTGATTTTATGAACTGAAATCAAAATCAGATTATTTTAAGAACTGGATCCAAAACTGGGTTCCTAGTTCTATTTATTTGTGGAACTGGAATTGGAATTGAGGTATTTTTATATAAAAAATCCTTTAGAAAAAATATTGTAGAACCAAGGACTAACCAGAGGTAAACTGACAGTTAACTGCCAGTTCCAGTTTGGGTACCCAGAACCAGATCAGAACTGGGTCTGATTTTCACAACTGGAACCCTAATTTATATATTTTTAAAGAACTAGATTATTACCTACTAAGTGTTATGTGCAATCGAAAATCAGTTGCAAATGATAACTACAAAATTTGATTCTTATCTTAGTGTTTGTAGGTAAATGTTGGGATCACATTTGTGGCTTCATGTTGCTCATGTGAAACTTTCCATTTTATAATATTCATTGAGTTTTGAATTGGATTATTGAGATGTATGGTGGGAAGGAAGGGTTTTTATTTTGGGGATTTTTCAAAGTTTTGGTTTTTTTGGTTTTGGGCCAATGAATGTGCCTCACTAAAAATTTCAAGACTATCCACTAATATATAGGAAACAAGGTTCAAGCGTTCAAACCAAGTATACCCAAAAACATTATGCAAGATTGTTGAATACTGTTTTTTTTTCAACTTTGTAATGTTGGGTTGTATGTGAGCATTCCAAGAGGGATTTAACATTAAATGGCGACATATATGTACAAGTTGTCCAAAAACTTTAGAAGTTAGTACAAAAATCCTCCCTCCTCCCTCCCTCCCTCTAAAATCCAGATAGAAATGTGGCCAAAAAATTCCTTCTTTTTTTCTTTTTCAATTTTTTTTCCAAATTCTGATTTTTCTCTCCAAAAAAGAAAATATGTGATGAATTACTCTTTCTTTATTTTATTTTTTGCATTTGGGGAAAGTTTTGCAAGAATTTTTTGTTGCTAAAATTATCATATATAAACACAATCCCAAAAAGAATGATCTTGGTTTAGATGCAATCATGAATGTTTGTTTTCCCATTTAAAACATAATTTTAGGCTTCCAATATTGGTCCCTTTCATTTTTTGTAGTTCCCATGGCACAATCCCTACCTTGAAGTGTTGTGACTTGTGGTGCAACATCCACCGATGCACCACCCATTGGAAATTGTTATGATTCAATTGTTGATTAACCAAAATTGGAGTCCTTAAGGTGGAAAACATGTTTATAAGATAGATTTGGAACCCTTGTAACATGTTTTATATACATTTTACTTGTAGGTCACATTTAGTACATGACCTAAAGGTAATTATAACTACATGTGTAAGAGAATAAACATTATTATATATGTGTTTTTTACCTTCATTTTTAGAACTAAAATTTTAGTCAAAATAGATAGGAGACAAAATTGTCTTTAGTCATATCATACCAATTGTTTTTGTCAAAATTTTGGCTATTTGAAAAATTGAAATGATTGTTCAAAATGATTAAGATGATTAAAAATATTAGTTGACATGAAAGTATCAATTTATTAAAATAATTCAATAACAATTTTATTTTCCAAATTAAATTATGGACCAATACAAAGTCACATAATGAGATTGTTTACATTATTACATCATCATTAATACCATTATTCAGTTTAATTCATTTTTACTTTGAAAATAAAATAATAAATTATTTAAATTTCAAAATGAAACATTTAATACATTAATTTTTTAAATTTTCATTTAATTAAATCCTACAAATTTTAAGAATTCCAAATGGTAAAACATTACATGAATTTTTATACTTTGGTTTGGGAAATTTCCAATTAGTAATTTTAATGCAATTTTACTTTCAAAATCTCACCTTGAAAAATTTCACTTCTGAAATTTAGTAATTAAAATTCATATGTCTTTAAACTTAAATTTAACATTTTTTTAGTTATTTAATTTACCATTTTTCACCTATCATTTTGTTATACTTCAAATGTTGTCCCCTATTTTTATTTTAATGTGAATAATTCTTTTTTAAAATGAAAACATGAAATTTGCAATTTGCTTCCATTTGTTTTGGTGACTTAGTTCATATATATATATATATATAATTCTTATTTTATTTTATTTTATTTTTGCCACATAATCAAAAGGAGCATTATAGTTAGAATTATTCAAGTCTAAACAATTGAGTTTAATAACATTAATTACACTAATCAAGTCAAAGAATTCCATAAGGTGCCACATATGTCTTATGTTGAACATATTGTCCATTTTGATTAAGTAACTAGTTTTTTAAAATAAAAATAAACATATTTAAATTTGATTTTAATAAAACCAAAACATAACTAGTCATTTTAACCAAATGGACTTGATTGTACAATCATCATAATCATGATACTACTAGCAAAAAAACCATTTTTTTAATAGTGAAATATCAAAGATAAAAAAAATTAAAAATGTAATTGGTTTTCTTAAGTAAAGCATTTGGTGGTTTCTAGGTAGGTAGATATTAATGTTGGCAAGTTTTGAAACTCACCTAAATTTAGGTCTAAGTTGTAGGTCAAGTTTTAAGGTTTATGGACTAAAAGTTTCAACTTTTATTGGAACTACCATTGAAACTTTTTGAGATCAAACATTGAACAACACTAATAGATACTAATGTCCCCACAAGTATCAACTTTTTGAACGTACTCGGTGATATCAATATCAAATTTAAAAATAATAATCATACAAACCTATTCTTAATATGAGATCTTTTTTAAAATTCTCATACTAACCATGTCCTGGTATTAGGGTGCAAGTTTGTTTTTTTTTTTAGTTTGTGGTAGGTTTATAATTTTATGTTGTACATGTATATTATCTTCGATATATTTTTAAACAAGGCTATATTAACAATAAAAATTTCCATTGGGATTGGGTTTGAGTATACATGAATTGCAATTTTTGGAAAATAAGTAGGGTTTAAATATCATGTATCATACACGTCTGTTTGGGGTAAAAACATGTATGTATTATTTGTTTATTTAATTACAAATGAAAAAATGTTGCAATACTTAAATGTTACATTTTGGAAGTATTGAAACAAAATTTGAAAGGCCAAACTCAATGGGATCATGCACAAATCTCATGTCAAAATGTGAAAAATCAAACTGTTTGTTTGAATTTTTAATACAAATATGCATATTCTTTTTTGAAAAACATTATTTGTTTAATGAAACATGAAACTCAATTGCCTAATGTTAAACATAAACACACAGACAATGCTACAACAACTAAGGAAATTTGTGAATCAAACATTCAGTTTGTAGTTGGGATTGATTGTCATGTTCAATGATTTGTTGACCCCATATTCCAACAAATTGGTGGAATTGGAAACAATAGCAAATTAACAAATTTGGCATCAACACATCCCAACAAATGAGTAGGATTGGGAACACCCACAAACCAATTTTTGATATATATAGGTTTCATGACCTCCCTACCATAATCCTATTTACCTAGATGTTTAGCACATGTCCCTTCCTAGGTACAAATATGTTTTGCATTTCTCCAAGGTATGGATAGGGTATAATTTCTCAAATTTACATACCATAAATAAGGTATGTGCAACATGTAGTTATCTTAATTTGAAAACAATATTTATATGATAAATAATATACCTTATCCATTCCCAATGGGTATATCCAGGTGGTAAAAGATAAACATGCACAACACTTGTTTATACCAATGTTGTGTAGTTAATTGAAGTGTTTAAAAAACCAGTCACAGGTGCAACTTGCAAGCTAGGGGCATCTATGGCATTCCAAGGGCATGTAATTAAGTTGGTATTTATTTTTCCATAGGTTAAAAAGTTTGAAGATAAAACTCTGACAATTTTAGTAGTTTGATACATGTTTTTGAAACTGAAACTGAAAGAATTCATTGTTCCAAGTACCCAAAACTTGAATGTATTCATTCATTAAAACTTTCTGAAATTGGGTGTGAGCATTGAACCTTTAATATCTAGAGGGACTTTTAAAAATTAGGTCTCTTTGCTGGGTTTTAGCATTTATCATTTCAGCACCATTTTAGCAGTTTTTTGTGCTGGGTGGGGTGTAAAACCTAATGGTGTTCAAAGTTCAAACAAGCACCTTGGATTGCAAAACAAGTGTTTTAAAGGCTTCTTAACTAACTTCGCAGGAAAATTCAAGAGGGCAACAATACCCCTCTAAAATGTCAGCATTTAAAACTTCATTTACTACTGACTTGATTGATTGATTCATTCATAATGTTTTTGCATGACATCTTCTTCTTGTTTGCTCAAGGCCATTTAACCCAATTTTTTGGCTAACTGATGAGATTTGAATACCTACTTGAAAACTCTTTTGGCTGAGAGTAAAAAAAATCCCTTTTGAGGACCAGGTTTGGTGAGAAAAGGAATTTAGCCTGAAGTTTTGATCCTTTGTACTTTTTTCATCCCCTTTTTAAAATCTCATCCCCAGTTTTGACTAAAACTGAGGCTACTAAGCTCCAGTTTTCAGGGACTTTTTTACATGGAGGACTTTATTGTGTGAACAGCTCTGGGATTAGCTGGTAGTATTTTTGTGACTCTTGAGGGAGGCAGTGATGGTGGCCTAAACAGATTTCTGGGATTATGTGACCCAGCATGGACCAGTGCACCATGTATATATAACCCATAGGGAGCCTTGGTAACCTATGGTATAAACCCTCCTAAGTCCACCTCACACTACCTAGTAGGTAAGTATCATAGGTAGGTAGGTAGGAAATATAAGTAGTTACTATACATAATTAGGTAATGGTAATGCACTTGGTTGCTATTAGGTATGTAAATCCATGTGTTTGGTTGGTATGGAGCTGACCACTGTGGTTAGATGTGGGGCAGAAACACTATGAAACGTTCCCCTTATAGGAAAATGTTTGAGGGGGTGAAATGACAAATGAAAGGCTCTTGACAATTGTAGGCAGGCCTTGCGATCTTCGAGCAACACACAATTCTGGATTGTTGTAATTACTTGACCTTTCGATAAATCATGTGATAAATTCAAGTGTCATGTCCAACTAAGACTCATGGCTTTGGACTTGAACTATAGGACAACTATTTGAACTATGTGTCAAAGAACATAGATCCTTTTGTCATTAGCATTGTTGGGGGAGGGGGTTGTAGGGAAACTTGGGTGCCCTCTTGGTACTACTCTTGGAAAGCCTTTAATGAGTGGGACTTTATGGAGGTAATTTCATAAGTTTTAGATTAAAGGCGAAGAAGATATTGAATTTTGAGTATTTTTTTCATTGAAAATTCAAATAAATTATTTAAAAAATGGTTTTGGAAGGGAAAAATTAGTTGGGTAATAAGTTCACACTTGGGCCAAACGGCACGGGCCAGACCAGTGTTTATAAACCATGGAAGTATCCATGCTCATTATTTTTCTGCCTTGTACAAGCAATATTTGGCTGATATGTTGATAGTTCAATCAATTGCATGCAGCAATTTGCTTGGTCATTATGATGTGCTAAAGAATTGGGCTAATGGCCCACAAGTTGGAAAGCGGCATGGCCACAATGGAAGTGTTTTCGTCACGGGTTCAACTCACCAATATGTCATGCTAGATGTCTTTTCCTTACCATATAGTAATATCTTGACCAATCACGGAGCCATGGATGGGATTCATCATCTTATGCCGTGCAATAAACACACACACACACACACACACACATTGATCAGTAAACAGTCTTGCCAGAAAAGCTTATAACTTAATCACAAAGCAACTTGTGGGAGAATGGTCAAGATGGTGCTCGGTCTTGTTCAACTTGTGGTCTTCTTTAACTACTCTCAGTATCATTAACTAGGTAATTCAAAATTTGTTCTTAACTACTGGTCTGATTCCTTAAACTCCAAGACTCCTCATAATAAATTCCTGTAAGTAGTAGTAGTTCCTTTACTGATATTGTGGTGATGGGTCAGATTATGGTAACCCATAAAGTGCTATCCAGAGCAGCCATTTGATCAAACCCTCTCAACACTTGTCCACCAACACGCCTTTCTCTCAAACTAAACTTCAGTCTCATGAGAGATTGTTGTGCACTCAGTCTTCTTGTCCAAACATATTACAACAAAAGGTGTTTCTATATATAAAGTGATTTCACGGAATTTTTAGTGAACACAATGAATAAGATCTAGTGGGGATGTAGTATGAGGATTAGTGATCTGCACTCACATTTTGTAGTAGCAAAGAGGTTTAGCCATCACAAACCCAACTTATCATATCATGGGACCACTGTGAACCTGTCCTCACAAACAGCGATACATTCACCTGGCTAAATTTCTTTTTGTTTTTGGTATGGAGGCTTCTTTGTGGGGACATTTAGCATGGGAAAAGTTATAATTTAGACTTGGTACAGAATAATATAGTAATTAGAAGCTAACCCCGAAAAAATGGTGGACACATTATTAATAAGTGATATTATAAACAACCCAAAAAATTGGTGGGGATTTGTAGTGAATTACAAGCAACCAAAGAAACGGCGCATTCTTTTGTTTTTTAACAGCGGCATGTATCTGGGTGCTGGTTTGTCGAATCCAAGTCATAGGCAACTGGTGAAACTCCACAAAAAAGGGGGCTACAAAATGTCAGGTCCCCGATGATGCTCTTCACCCAATTTATGTGGCGATATTAACAAATTCACATGTTCTGATGTACTTATAACATGTTCTGGGGTGCAGTCTTATGACAAAGCAGGATTCAGCAGTCATCAGGTTAGGCAGGATCCCCTCCACTGATCAGGCATTGAGTACTGGTTACTCGCCTTACTCTGAAGATTTCTGTCAAGAGTTAGAGAAGCACAAGCTTCCTAAAAGCTAATCTGGATCAAATCCAGGAACCCTGGGTTAAACAGCACTCCCTCACCAGATGCCAAAATTTCTGGTAGAAAAGTGAACTGCTGCCAATGTCCATACATCCAGTACTTTTTGTTTGCATAATGAGGAGAGAATTGATTCATGCCAGGGGATACTACTCACATATGTATGCACTGGAAGAAGTCTGAAGAGCCAAGACCATTGGGAGGAATAAGGAACATGTTACTAAGTCCAAGCGCTTTGTAACAAGCTGATCGGAGTGTAACATTATCTTCTGATTAAACTGAATCGTCTAGCTATTGTGGTCTGGGACACTACCTTCTTATTAGGTCAGTATCTGCATCTTGTTTCATCACTCAATGACGTACTCTATGCACATCATGTGTTGTTCGTTCTCTGGATACCTTCTTTTTCTTTCCTTCCTCTGAGTCCCATCTGACCAGGTGCTCTGAAATGGGATCCCAATATGCAATCTGTCATAGGTTTTCAGGTCTACCCAAATGTTGAGCATTGTGCTGAGCTGATCCCAAGGTGTATACCTCTACACATATAGGTCATTGGACACAGGATGATGCACATACATCCTGTTGGATTTAGGCAGCTTTTTCCTCTTTCCAGGGGTTGTTGGATCATGCTGCTGCTCCTTTTTGTTCCCAAGCCAAAACAAGGAGAAGATCGTGATGGTGTGCAACGTTTTGTTTTTGCAAGACATGGAAGTACTCTGAGCAAGTCTGCCTCATGATGTCAACACACACTCCCAAAGAAAAACACACATCCTAGGCCTAATATAGTGGTGGTGGTGCCTTCAATTTTCAAGGTAGGCTAAGTGTTGCTGGTCACAAGTGAAAGATTGCTGTCAAACCCTGCCTTTCAAAGTTAAGGATTTGAGCCAGTCTAGCTGCCTTTTGGATTTGAGTGAGAACTTTCCTTTAACCCAAAAACAAAAAAACCCTCAAAGAAATTTAGCATACAAAATTTCAGAGTTTTATATAAATCGTGTATTGAACATTTCATCTGTACATGTCATATATTTACAACGTGAAGAAACCACAAATGCTCGAGTACTCTATTCCCACAAAACCCTTGGGAACCCTATTAGGGGAAGGTTAGGTAAAGGCTAGGGTTTAGGGTTTTTGCATACTCACAATGGTATTTATTAGTTGGTTTTGTGAAAACCCATTCAGGGTTTAGCGTGGGGATTAGGTGGTGTTAATAAGCTATCTCATTTAGCATTGGTGGCGGATTTCATTTTTAAATTACTCTAGATTTGACCATTGCTTGTTGCTTGTAATTGTAATCAATAACTTTTGTCACACTTGAAGGAAAGAAAACATTCACAAGTACATTACAAATTCAGAACAGCTAAATATTGAGATTTGGGTTCATTTTTGGCCAATACAAGCATTGACATATCATTGTAAGATTCTATTTGCAATTTACATAGATCACCTATTGGTACCACAGTGATACAAAAAAGTTGTGATATTTTTAATATTAAAAAACCTTGCCTAACATATGAATATTAACGACGGTAGTTTGATTTTTTTTATGTTTTGTTTGTCATGTTGAGATATCCCAAACCATGGTGGCCGCCCTCACTATTGGAAAGCCCTCAATGAGGAGGAGTGCAGCAAGGTGGTGTGGCAACATCTAGACTTCCAAGCAAGAGTTATTGAATATTGAACATTTTTTTCATTGAGAATTTCATAAAATAAAAACTAAAGCTTTTAGGGAAATTGAGGCAAGATCTTGGTGTTGCTTGAAAGCCCTTGCTGAGTGGGACTTCTTGGAGGTGATTTCATAAATTTTTAGACTTAAAGTGGGGGAGATATTTGAATTTTGTGTTAATTTTCGTCATCAGACATTAATTTTATTTATTTTTAAAATCATTTGAACTCTATCATGATTCATCAAGGTCTTGTTCACACTTTGAACAATTATGTAATCATGTTCACATTTGGGCCAATGGCACAAGCCACATTAGTTAAAGTTATTTTTTGAAAAATTATCAAGTGGTAAGAGCCCTCTACTATTTAAGAAACACAAAACCAAACCAACACTAATGTAGAATGTGGCCACTTCAGAGTTGATACTAGTGTTGTTCGGTTTTCAATTTCAAAAGGAAGCTTCAATCTCAATTTTGATTTTTTTTAAAAAATTAATGGAACCTTCAAACTACTCTTGAGAGCAATTCTTTTAATTTTTAAAATATTCTGTTTTGATATTTTCACAAAGAATTTAAAACTAATCCAGTGCTCAGTTTCATTTCCATTACACACAATTAAACCTAAAAAAAAAGTGTAATTATTTGTTCAAGAATTCAATGTGTAAAATTCAAGAACCTACCAACATTGGTTCATACTTATGTGACTACTAATGTCAAACAATTATATCTATCTATGAAGCAAGGTAGGTTGTTTGCCTGTCATGTTGAGATCTTCCAATACATAACACTTCTTGCCATGCTCTTGATACCATTGGAAAGCCCTGAAGGAGTAAGGATTCACTAATTTGATTTATTAACCTTTCAACCTATGGTGGAGAAGTTATAGACTTTGAACATTTTTTTCACAAAAGAATCATTTAAATCAAAACTAAAAGTTATATAAGAGAAGTTGGGTATACCTTCTCAATACTTGGAAGTGCAAGTACAATTTGCATAAAAATGGCAAATTATTTCAATGGAAACTCATAAAAGTGTCAACCAAACGGCAAATAAGGGACAAAGGGATGATAGAAAATTTCACAGTCTAGAAATATGATAAAAATTGTAATTCTCAAGACCTCAAACTTGATTTCTGGGACCACTTGTTAAACTTGTTAACAGAAGAGCACAAATCCCTTTGGTAGCATGTGTAAAATGGGGTTTAGGCTGTTCAGGTGGAGAGCAAGGATGCATAGCAACAAGCTAGAATCACTTGAGACTTAAGACCAATGTTCTGTAGTTTCTTTGATTTTGTTAGTAGCCATCAATTACTGATATTTGGAAAACAAAATCAGAATCAAAGAACCATCCGTTGTATAGTTTTATAAATAAGAATCAAAGAACTGTCACTTGCAAAGTTTTAAAAAATAGGATCAAAGAAACGTCGGTTGCATGGTTTAAAACAAATAAGAATCAAAGAACCACTGGTTCCAGTTATTTCAAAGCCTCAACACAAACCGCTTGCTCGGTTGACGAAAGAACCCGGAAAATAACCACCGGTTCTTGGGGTGGTTAGTTGAGTTTTAATATTTTGAGACTATGTTTTAGTTGAGTCTAATAACCGCCCTCACACGTTTCTATGTTGTATACATCATGACAAGTATAGAGGGGAATATTAGATGACCTTATTCACACTATAAAATGTGAATACATTTAGACCTCATTCACACTAAATTTTGAATTGAAGGACTGATTCAATTAATGTCCTTTGGAATTAAAGCCACCTAAATTCTTTTGCCATAATAAGATTAGAGAGATTATTAGACCCCTTTGAAGGGCAACTGGAAGCTAGCAATTTGAAGGACAAAATCTATCTCTTTGCAACAAACAAGTAAGTTAATTTGGATTTAGTAGAACTGGCAATATCAGTGCAGGGTCTAACCAAACAAGTGGGACAATACAATGGTAGGTAACCAACTCCAGGAATACACAAAGTACTTACTTACATGGCATAATCTGGTTCCTCCCCCAAACTCCTTACTCTACTCACTCTGTGTGAGTCCCTAAGTTCGCCCCCCAAAATCCCCATACTTCAGTGTCATAGGTCTACTACTACTACTACTACCATAACAACCATAACAGTTGCTAAATGGGTATTGCAAAGGACCCGGACAATTTCCCCAAAGTATATTTGGAAGGTACCTTATATCCATGAACATCCTCTTAGGGAAAAGGGATGGATATCACATCTACTCCTAAAGAGTGGGAGGGATTAACACCTACATATAGGTATAGGTCCTTACCCGTCTTTAGGGGTAGATGTAAAAACACTCTCCTTCCTATGGTTGGTGGTGATCAACATGTGTTTGGGTTCATATAACCTTTGCCTCATGCTTTATGATGGATAAAGCCCATGAGTGAATGCCATTCCCAAAAGGTGAGGCTAGGCATGGCTACCGTCTCAAGTTTCAACCTAGGCCACTTATTCTGAGAATGCTTTCGCCCTAGGGCTTTACATTACCCTTAGTACTTATGATGACTGGTAGTGCTAGGTAACCTAGGTTACTTTCATGCCTAGTGCTCATGATTTGAACCCAAAACGCCATCTTACCTCCCTTCTTAACCTTAACCCTTACATCTCATGTACGTATGATGAGTTGACCTAAACTCTACCAAGGCAGCGGCCGTCCCACACCCACAAAATCTTAATTAGGGTGGAAGTCCAAATTGAAGGATACCCAAAAAAAAACGCCACAAAAAAATATAGTGGGTGAAAATTGGAACCCTAGAAATTGAATTTGGTTCTAAACAAGAATTATAGAAACTCAAATATTGCACCATGCAAAAATATAATCTTCCAAAAATCCTCTAAAAGAAACCAAAATCCTACAAGATATTATAACTCTATAATAACTAATCTCAAGTTTCAACACAAGCCCAAAATATCATCTTTCAAAAGATCCTCATGTAAAAATAGACCTATTATTATGATTATTATTACCTAGGGGTCAAAATCCAATAAGCTACTATACTCACTCTATAATGAATCTAAAACACAATATCCTTTGCCTGGGTAGGCAAGGCCAACAAGAAACAAAGAGAACCCTAAAAAAAGAGTACAAAAACATTCCCATTTCCCACTTTTGTTAGAAAAACACAAAAGCTCCAAAATGTGATAAAGGTGGGGGTTACTAACTCTTTTATATGCAGGAGGCGAATAATAAATAGGAACAAAAATGAAACTAGTGACCAAACTCAAAACAAAGAAGAGAACAAAAGAGAAGGTAGTTAAGAAGATACTAGTGATAGTGGCAGTGAGTAGCCAGAGCTTTAATGAAGAAAGTGATAAGTTAGCCAGTGAATGATTTGATTATGTGTTGCCAAACGTTGGCTGTGGCGGCTAGCAGTAAGTAAGTGTGGCAGTTACTCTTCGGCTCATGAGGAGCAGCAGGGGGCCATTACTTACAAGCTTTTGCAATTCTCTCCTTTCTTCTTCCCATTATCCAAATCTCTTGTACTAATACTAAAAGGGATGCAACCTATAATTTGCTGCTGCTGCTACCATTTCTGTGATTTCTGGTCAGTTGGTGCTTGTGACAACAAGCTCTAACAGGTACTATAACAACAAGCTCCCTCCCTCCCTCCCTCTCTCCATTCATTTGCATGGGGTGTTTTTTTGGTGTTTCTTTCAGGTCCCTTTTCCACAAATAATATTGTTGGTGGGCTTAGATATAGGGTGAAGGCTCCCCATTGAATATAATCAGCCTGGAGGGTATCTAAACCCTAAATCCTATGGGGATTGTTAGAGCAATGCCACCCATTATTCACACTAACACCTTAAATCTATTGGTTAATTTTGCCAAGTTGTTGTGAAGGACCATCATCAAATGCCAAAACCCTACCCCATGCTTGAATGCCAAGTCCAAGTCTTTCATCTTCATCTTTCTCTCATCATCTTGTGGCCCCACTCCCTCCCTCCCTCTCCTTTTCCATCTCTCTCTCCGTTTGTTGTCTATGGTCACTCCCATGTTGTTGCAACAAAATGTGTAGCTATGCCATGGCTCAAATGGAATTATTGCCTCTGTAGAAATACATTGTTGCCATCCACATGCTTGCTTATGGGATCATTATTTATCCTTGTTATGAATAGTGTTGCACTAGGGAAAGTGCTAGCATGTAGGAGATTTGTGAGGGCAATTTGTGAGGTCCTTGAGGCAAAATACTTGAGACAATCAATAGCAGATGATTTGCAATGCCAACGGGACATTCATGCAAAGAAAGGGCTTATGGGAATGTTTGTTTCTTTAGATTGCATGCAATATAGGTGAAAGAATTGTGATGTAAATTAGGTTGGCCAATGCGTTGACAAAAATAGAAAATAAGTCCATAACCTTTAGAACAATTATTTTGTAAGAGTTTGTGGATTTAGCATGATAACTTAGATTGCTTAGTGGTGGCAATGCATTGAATGTTTAAAGTAAAAGTCCATTGGTAGTTAACGTATTTTTGGGTGCAAGAAATGAATTGAGATTTATGGTGAATGGTGTGGAGTACTTGCAATATTATTTGTTTGTGAATGGCATGTATCCAAAATGGTCAATTTTTGTTTCCACTATTGGCAAGAGGTGCCACTAATGAGAGGTGCCATTTTGAATATTGGCAAGAGCCATGTAAGAAGGACATTGTCTTTTGGATTAGTAAATAGTGGTGGCCATTATGTATGCTTGCCTAATTTTTCATAACAATATGAGTATAGAAGATGATAAGGATTAAAATTTACAAACGTTGTTTGATTGCCCTTAAATTGTATAATTGAAATATGGATCGACATTTACACAATACACATATAAGCCATGCAAGAGATTGAGTATTCCATGATAACCATTTTTAGAAATTAGGAAGAACTTCATAAGATATTTGATGCGATTTCAAAGGCATTGCATATCAATATTGAATAAAAATGTGAGCATTTTTAGATACATCTCATTATTTGTATCTAATGCACATTATTGAAATATATCTGCCATGTTGTCTACTTATGACATATTGCAAGCTTGAAAGTTGATTGTTTTTCTAGATGTCAATGAAGGACTTGCGTTTTGGAGATTGGTAATTGTTATAACAATGAAGGTAGTTGTGTTTGTGCTTGGGGTCATTGTCATTGCTACTGCACTGAAGTTGGCAAAATTCATGCTTGGGGCATTTCTCATTGTTACCACATTGTTTTTCAAAATATGTCATGTTTAAATCATCTTGCCAAAATTAAAATTTGTCATAATGTTTAATGCATTTTTTAAAATGTCTATTTTAATCATATTCATTCCAAATTATGTGACATATTTTTATAATATATCGAAAACATTGTCATAAGTGCTTTTGAACAAATACAACATTAATAAAAATTTGATACTAAAACATGAAAAATTTAGCACTAGTTACATTTATTTTGCCTTCTATAATCGTGTTTGCATCCATATATACATATATGAACATTGTAGACACATGCATACATATTAATTGTATATGTTTTGTTTATGTGGTATTTGGTGTCATTTATGATTTCAAATGTGGTTGACAATGCACAACACCAATTGCCAAACATATTTATGCACAAATGGGTGAAAACATGGGAAAATCAAAAAAAGAAATGGCAGCATATCCAAAAACAAAACAATTAAAAAAATAAACACAAGAATGTTGATTCAAAATTTCTTTAAAAAAATTTATGAAATGTTTTTACCTTCATTGTGTTTATGCCACATGGTAAGCTAAATATAGAGTTTGAGGAACTTAAAACAAATACATTTGAAAATTAATTGGTCAATATGATATTTAGATCTACTTTTATAGTAAAAAATGCAACATATATGTATTAGGTTATGATATAAAAATCATTGTATATTGAAAGGAGTCATCAAATAAATATTCTCTTTTTTTGGTAATTATAACATACTGATACATATTTGAAACAAAAGTCCACACTACCAAAAGTAGTTTTGACAAATATTTGCAGTTAGAAAAGGATTTTTGAAACAATTCAATTTTATTTTTGAAATGCACACAAGTGACCGAATATGTTGTCCTTGATTATGAAACCAAAAAAAAAATCAATACACAACAATTTAGTGATGATACTTGTGAATATTTTACATCATCTTTATTTTTTTGGGGATATCAATGGAATCCACTTGTTTATTTAATCTTGGTTAAACCCTCATAAAATATGAATCATGCAAAAACACAAGAAATTAGTCATGGAAGTTAATAATGGGGTAAAGCATGTTCCCCAAGGGCCTCTTTAATTTGGGGACCATGGCCCCAAACATTATTGAAGGCCCATTGGAAAAGGGCTTTCCCATTGTAAATTACAAGGTTTTTTGGGCAAATGGCAAAAGGTCTGAATATGAATGGCTTAAGTTTCTTAGGTTGATGCATCTTTAGTGTGGGGAGGAGCGTTCAAATACAAAATGACCTTGGACACTTTTTTTGGTTTGTTAAATTAGGGCTCTTGCTTGGCAAAATATGCTATTCCTAAGGTGGGGGCCCAAATTGTTCTTGGTAAGATCTTGCTCTTGCAAAAATTGCAATGGAAGGTCTTAAAACGGAGAGAAATTAGCCATAAGCTCCCTTGTTTCACTAAAATCCTACCATGAACAGCCTTTGCTTTTCACACTAAGGAAAGCCTTGTTGTGAGGCCATTACACCCTTGTGTAATGGGTGTAATGCCGAAGTCCAAGGTGTAAGCCGAGACAACAAGACCTTCTCTTATATGCAAAGCACTTTGAGAGATTTCCTAGGTATATTTGAAGGGCACCTTATGTCGATAATTAATGATTATCCCACGTTACACATATGCCTTAAAAGTAGAAGGGAGATTATGAATGGTTGTAGGTGTAAGTTCCATTCCAGTCTTAAGGAGTAGATGTAAATAAAACCCTCCCCTTACAACACCTTGTGATTTATATATGTTTAAGTTCCTATAACATTCACCATTAGGCTTTACAACGGGTAAAGCCCATGAGTGGGGGATATCCCCCAAAATGCTGAACTCCACTACCACCTCATCCAGCTCCCTTATTTTGCAAACACCCTCTTCCAAGCGCCTTTACCAATACACAATTGAAAAAATCCTAGAAGAACTAGGTTATACGTATAACACACAATAAGCTCCTCAAGACTCATATATACCATAATGTTATTGAGTACAAAATAGGAGGGTTCATTTTCTCCTTCCCTCCCTCCTTCCCCCCCCTCCCCCTAAGAGTGTCAGAGGGGTAATGAGTTTGTTTGTCCTTGAACCTTTTTTTTTAATTTTTAAAATTATTTTAATTATTTTTTTAATTTAAAAAACATTTACTAAAAAACTAGACACAAATAACTTAACAATTTAAAGTTGGTACTTCTTGGTTGTAAGATCAACCCAGGTCCCATGCATTTAATTGCACTAAAATACTAGGGTTCCCCTTAATGTCCTCTAGCCCCTGGGCCCCCCCACCCCCCACCTTGTCTTTGCTTCCCACAAACGGTAATAAGATTCTGGTGCCAGGCCTTTAGGGCCGCACGCCAAACCCAGCACCCACTTTAATCTCCTACACAGCTTGCCTTTTGTCAGCAACTAGCTAGGCCTGGCCCTCACACAAGGTGTCATTAAGTAACTAATTAATTCACTAATTAATTAATTGCTTTGCTCCCGTTACTTAATTGTTTTAATTAGTTCATAGATTTATGGAATTGGATTCCAGTTTTGCATTCTCACTAGTAGGCTGCTTGCTACACACAAAGTTCAAAAAACAATTAAAAATGCTTATCCATTTTTCTTATTTCTAGATTCAATAATTTTAATGCTGAAAATCAGGCATCAAGAGGGGGGAGGGATGTAAAATATGTTTTAGTTCAATTTATTTTTTTGAGTTGCAATTTTTAATAAAAAGATATTGAAATACATATGTGGATATTTATTTCAATAACTAAAAAAATCATTTAATTTTTTTTTCAAATCAACTATATTCTGCCCAATTGATTTCTCCCCTGAATTTTATTTTCTTGCTTTTCAATTTAAATATACACATATTTTCCTTTGATTTTTTTTTTCCCCTTTTAAGCATGAGACCCTCAGAGAGACGTTCCCAATTGAAAGGTTTTTAAAGTTCCAAACTATTTTTTTTTAATATTTAAATATTTTCAAAGGCAATAATAATAATATGTTTGCCAATTCTTTTCTCTCCTGAAATTAATTTGTTGAAAAGTTATGAAAATGAATTCTCTTTGGGAAACTTCTAGCTTTTGCAATATTTGTTAAATTTCATTTTCTTCTCCTGATTTAATATGGTGAAAACTTATAAAATAAAATCTCTATGAAAAGTTCTAGCTTTGCAATACATATAAACATATATATATATATATATACATATATTCACAACTTGTTTTGTCTCCTGAAAACCATTTTGGTGTAGTTATCAAAGACTAAATTTTATATTGAAATATCAATTTTTCTGTGTATATATAATTTTTCACCAAGTGCTTTCTGATTTGGCAAATTTTTGCGACTTCTTGACCAAAATAAAATCTAGTGCAACTGATACAATGGAATTTTGTGGGAAAATGTTGCCAAATTCGCCGGATTTCAAGGAATTTTTTAATGAAATTGCCATATTAGACAATATGTTGAAGTAGGTTGCCAAAATATACTAGGATACTTAAATTTTTCTACTTTCCTCTCTGACCTGTAGCCCAATTTGGCTCATTCCTCTTGTGGATGATCCAGAATGTGGCTACACCACAAAATTGGGGAAAAAAAAAAAAAAAAAAAAACCCCTATATAATAATAATAATATAACTTGTGAAAAGTTTAACTTAATTTATAATATTGTGGTTTGTACCACTGGCCGAAGTCTGAACATGATTATGCAACTGATTGAAGTAAGAACAAGACCCTAACATAGAGCCCAATTGTAGTTTTTAAAAATAAAATAAAAATAATTTCCAATGACCCAAAAAAAAAAACCATTCAAATTTAATCTCTCCAAATATAATATCTCCCCCACTATAAGAGGTTTTTAAAAAAAACAAGAAAATCAACTCCAAAAAACCCTACTCGTAAAGGGCTTTTGAAGAGGTAGTTTAAGTTTGGCAGGGCTGATCATAAAACAAAACACCTCAAACAAAAACAAACAAAGTTGTCCTTAAATATATATATATATATACATAATTTTATAATTTATATTTTTAATTTTTAAAAAACAAAAAAAAAACAGATAGATTCCAATAGAACAAAGAGGGAGCATGAATTGTTGGATCTGGTATCAAGTGTGAACACAGCTGAATTCGAACTGACTAGGTGTTAGGGTCTTCTAAGACCTGGGGTTTAAGATTCTGTTTTCCCGGTCGAGGGTTTTGGGTCGGGTACAGTACACTGCGTGCGTGCAATCACTGCTCGACGCACAGCAGCAGAGCGGCAACCTCGGTTGTTTTTTCTTGTTTTTTCTTGGTCTTTTTTTTTGTCTTCCTCGTTGTGGGTAGATAGACTGCCTGCTCCTTTGCCCCTGCTTTGGGCTTTTGTTGTCAGGGATAGAGTAGTGTAATGTTGTTGGATTGAGTCATAGAGAGAGAGAGAGAGCAAACAAAGATCTCAGTACTCGTAATCTTGAGTTTTGAGCTTTCGTAGCTTCACAAGCTCAGCTCCTCCTGCATTGAATTTTGTATGTAAGCTGCACACACTCGTACTGGTTTTGTGCGAGTTTTGTTTTGTTTTTGTCCTTAGGTTTCACAGTACGCGTTTTGTAGCTTTGGGTTTGGAATCGTGTTTGGCATTTTCGAAAGCTTCTGGAGAATCATGATTTGGGAGAGAGAGAGACAGAGAAAGAGAGAGTTGATCAAATAGTGAGTTTAGCTGCCAGCTTGAGATACGGTAGAAGCTGTCATGCGGCGAGTGAGTTCTTTACAGACCCATTTTCTGCGTGAGGTTCTCGTAGTTCGTAGCTTGATTTTGGTGTGGATCTGTTTTCTGCAGCTTTGTTATAATGATTTTGGAGTGAGCTGCATTTTGGGTTCTAGAGAGGATTGTAGCTGCAACAGCAGCTCTGTTTTGAGCTGCCTGTAGCTTGCTTCAGGTGGTGCTGATTTCGAGATCCATCTAAGTTGCATGCTGTTTGTAGCTGTAGCAGTGGCGTTGCAAGCAATTGAGCGTAAGTCGTGTATCGAAGTCTCTCGGTTAACATTGCTCAATTTGGCGGAGTTGGGAAGGGTCAAAACTTCCGTGCCATGGTGGTCTCATTCAGACCTTCGTCGTCGAACCGCTACTCAAGCGATGTGCCACTGGTGACGAAGAGCCAGGTCCTGCAGCGCTTCAAGTTCAAGGACTTAGAGGCAGCAACCGGGGGCTTCGACAAGGAGAATCTCATCGGCCGCGCAAACCATGGCCAAATCTATCGCGGCGTTCTCAAGGACGGTCGTGTAGTGGCCGTGAAGCGCCCGATATTGGGTCGTCTGTGGAAAGGAGACGACGCGTTCGAGAACGAGATACAGATTCTCACTAAGCTCTTCAGCCGCCGCTTGGTGAATCTTCTCGGCTACAGTTGCGATGGCAAGGTAAGACTCCTCGTTGTCGAGTACATGGAGAACGGTACCCTTCACGAGAAGCTGCACGGTGGAGGCGGAGGAGAAGCTGCGAAGCTCAGTTGGGCGTTACGCGTTAACCTTGCGTTGCAGACAGCAAAAGCCATCCGCGCTCTGCACGCCTCGAGTCCACCCATCATTCATCGCAATGTGAAAGCCTCTAACATCTACATTGATCGACACTGGTGTGCGCGTCTCGGTGACTTCGGTCTCGCGCGCTGTTTGCAGTCCTTAAGCGTCAGTAGTGGAACTTCTGACGAATGCCCGAGGAAAAGCTCCGCTAGCTTGTTATCGTCTATTCCTGAGATGGTCGATAGTAGTTCCCATCTCTGCCAGACGCCGAGTCGACCGTGGTCAGGAGTCGAGGACTGGATCGGTGGCGAGAATGCGGAGCTGGGTACGGATCAGGCGACGGCGGATATCAGCCCGAAAAACGATGTCTTCAGCTTCGGCATGCTGCTGTTGGAGCTTATTACTGGCTCAACCCCAGTTTCCATGGGTACCTAATTCCCGAAAATATCCTCTGGTTTCTCGAGTCTTTTCTGATTTTTCTTGACACAGTTTGTTGCAGAAGTAGAATTTGTGCAGAAGTTTGAAATAGTTGTCGTGCTCTAGATCAAGAACAATTGAACCAGTTTGTTGCTTTGGTCTTTGTCGACTCACAACAGTTCTGTGACGCTTCTTACAGGCGATGACTTCGCACCTCTCAGTCTGCTGGACTGGACGCTACCTCTGATCAAACAAGGAAGCGCGCTGACGATTTGCGATCCTCAAATCTCAGCTCCTGAGAGCACGGCAGCTTTGAAGCACATGGCTCAAGTGGCCGCTCGTTGCGTACGTCCGCTGCCTTCGCGGCGACCCTCAATGGACGAGGTTGTGCAGAGCTTGACGAAGGTAAGCAAGCTCATTCCATTGCCTTTTTGGAGTGGCAGCTCCAGGAAACAGCAACAGATGGGCAGTGAGACGACACTTACGCTACGCCGGATCACCCATCTGCTGAAGCTGCCCTTCAACTTATGGACGAGAATCTTCAAGCTCAAGAAGAAGAAGGCTTTCATTGCGGGACTGGGGAGATTCATAGGCCGCAAGCTGAAGCAGATGATGCGATCTAGATCAAGAACAAGGCCCGTGAGCTCCAGTTCTAGTCACAACACAAGACCCTTGGGGTTTGGATACAGCAGGGCTTCATTGAAAGCCCCTGCAGGAGGTGCTAGAGTCTCGGATGATGAAGGGATGATGAATCCACCTGATCAAGCTGGTGCTTATGATCTGCATGATCACCAGATTGCTACTGCCAGGCTTGTAGTTCAACAAGGAACTGGTCAAGTGCGGCAACGAGCTTATCATCCCGCAGCAGGAGCTTCCCTTCCTCCTCCTCCTCCTCTTGCTTCTTTGAGCTGCAGCAACAACCACAAGCCCATCAAATTCCAGTCCAATTTCACCAGACAGTATTTCACACGGATGCATTCTGCAAGCAATTTTGAGGACAGAACTTAGCAACCAGCTTGTCATTACTAAGTTTTTGTAGACGATTCTACTCGCTCATGATAATCCTTTGTCCCCCATACCTGATGCATCAGGAACCCTTCAAAAGGTGTGAAAGGAATCCCAGGATTTTGGAGTTCTCGGGTTACATTTGCTTGTGTTATGCCTGATTTTTTGTACATTCTGTCAAATCCTCCATTATCAGTTTCTTCATTCTGCAACTTAATGTGACACATTTGATGTCACATGCAGATAAGGATGTAGGTCACCATTCTTTTTGTGGGTTCTCTTGTTTTGCTGAAAATGTCAATAACCTTTATTGTGGAGCCATCATTCAATTCTATTCAGGTCAATTCAAGTGTGAAGATAAGTTCTATGCTTACAAAGAGATGTGTTGATTGCTGCATCTTTTTGTGTGCATGTGTCTGCAAGTAAAGATTCGCAAATATCTTTCTTGATTGATTGAATGTTAGCCCCTCCATAGATGCTTTTTGAGAGAACCATGCCAGGACTATGGGAAGATAAACTCAAGATGTCCCTGAGAAACTCATTAGGACATTGAAAACATTCACATCTTTTGTTAGTCTAATTCAGTGCTTTTCATGTTTCTTTGTGTATCAATTGTTTGCCCATCATAATGAATTTGTGCACCTATGGTAGAACTGCCCATCATTGAACACTTTTCAATATTTTCCTCATTCCTTAACCAAATTTGTCATTGAACATGCAAATTGGAGGGATACAATTGTTCTTTGAGGATCATGGATGCACTTTGCTTGTCAAGTTCACTTGTGTTGAGTATTGGCTGAAGATGGTGCCACTGTTATTGCAATGCTTCCATAGGAAATTCGTATTATCAGAGTAGCAAATGACCATTATGGGTCATTCCTGGGTTATTGGCTACTCTCAAAGGACCAAATAGCCTTGCAATAAAAACAGAACCGATGTTCCTTGCAAGAATCATTCACTGTCAGGCTGTGGGCAGCCATACCGACTAGCCTCAAACCTTGTGTCATTAACCAACCCACTAGGTAGCAAATGGTGCCCTGGATTTATTGGCTCAATTATAACTCCATAACCCTTGCATGATGTTTCATAATCACTCTGCTCAGATGAAAAGAGCATATCTTTATTCTCAGAAGGCATAGCAAGATCTGCTAATTAGCGAAGTGTGTTGATTACCATGAACACTTTTAGTGCTCACATGACTCATAGTCTTCATAGTAACATCAGAACCCACCAAGTTGGCTGATGAATCGCCCACACTCCACATCCCCTGGAAACCAGAGTCGATAAGCTGGTGGACGAACACTTCGGCGCTCATTAAACAACATGTTGATCATGGTTCAATTCGTCTTGCTATTCCAAGATAAAATGTGCCCCATCTGTGGACACACTCATAGTCATTGAGATCATTGAATTTGGTTACCAAGCAAAAGAGATATACCTCCTCAAAGTCAACTAGAAATAATCTTAAATATACATAGGCCCCCTTGATTGCCACACAAATCACAGCCTGTTAATGAATCAATTTTACTTGACATTTAGACAAAATCTGACCTTTTATTAGATTTGATGAATTTGAAAACCATGCCATTCTTTATTCAAACCTGTGCATCATACACCAACGGTCATGGTTCGTTTAGAAAAATCAATGGTGATGGAGGCATTACAATTTGGACAAGCCTACAATTCTAAACATCATGTGGTCTCAGCTTGATTAAGGTTTTGGGTTTTGGAATATGTTGTTGCCCTCCCACTCAACATCAATTCCTACCACATTTGTTGGTGTTGTCGTGTGGTCTCATTGGTTGCAACTGAGGCCACTTTTCTTTGGTCATTGTTGTTCATGAGTGTCTCTTGTTCATTGTGTTGCATGGGCTTCAGCTCCCCCTTCTGTTTGAAATCAAGATGTGCTTGACTAGTTCTTAAATTCTCACTCCATCAACTTTTCACTTGTAAGCACTCTCTAACATTATGCTTCTTGTTTGTTCCATGTGTATGCAGTGAATGTGCGTTGTTGTGGATTGTTTGTTCCATGTGTATGCAGTGAATGTGCGTTGTTGTGGATTTCTTGTTGGTCTCTTGTGTTTGTTTCTGCTTTGCAAGTGGTGCTCTCTCTCTCTCACAAGCTCATTTTCCCTGGCTTGTCAAACCTCGAGCTCATTTCTCATACCGCTTCTCTCTTTCATACCTGGCCACTATTTGATGTTCGATCCTCACATACCCCTTTTCTCTCATACTCAACCCTGCTTTGATGTTCAAACCTCACAAACCTTCTTTTTCTCACACCCAACCCCCTTTCACACTATTAATGACCATTGACTTGTGGATGGGTGACCACGGACAACTAAGTGCTTGAATTAGGAATTGGCATTAGCACATAAATACAAATGTAAATAGTTTACAAAGTCTTATACATGCATGAGGGTGAGCACAAAGGGGACATAAGAAGAGGAATATTGCATAAGAGAAAGATTAGTTTAGAAAAGATAATAGAGAATATGAAAAGGTTGTAGAACAAAGGAAAGGACCTTTCTTGTGCTCATGGTTGGCCCAAGAACCATGTTGATGTGAAGTTATTATAATAAAGTTGTAAGCACGATGTAAAAGCTTTTATTGTGGCTGCCTTTGCATCTTGTTTGAAAGGTTGTGGGTAGAGATAACAATAACTGGTAATATTAGGTTAGTTTGTTAGAAATATCCATAAATAGCCACCAAGTGGGTCAGGCTTCTTGTAAAAAACTTTCTCTTTCTTTGAGTGGCTTTTTAAGAAGCCTTTGTGGAGCATTACTTGTCTATGGTACTACTAGGGAAACAAGTGAAGTGCATAAGATTTTGGTATCAAAACAAGATCTTTAATAGGGAAAATCTAGTGTATACATATATATAGTTCACCCTATGTTTTTTCGTCCTATTATTTTTGGAATTTTCATAAGAAGGTTCATTATGTCAAGTGACCAAGGTAGTGGGGTGTAGTCATATTAACATGTACCATTGGTAGTTGTAACCATTGCTTAATTTTTTGAATTTTGGACTGTAAAATATTAATTAATTAATTAATTAATTAATTTGTATAAAATCTTATTATGAATACATTATGTACATATCATAAGAATTTGGATTCAATTTAATGAGTAAAAATTACACAATTAACATTTTTAAAGATTCAACCACTACTTAAAAATAGTTTTGACATTAAAAGCACAATTTGGAAATATTATGTTATGACATATTTTGGGATTTTTTAGAATATACACCGTAACATTATACTATAAAAGAAACTTTAAATTTTTTTAATTTTGTTTTGAAAGACATATTTAAAAAATTCTAAGAATATTCGTTAAAAACGATAAAAAAAACAATTGTCTACAAGGGCAAGTGTGGATCCTTACAATGTGGTTGGACCTAATGAGGTCCTTTTGTATGTGGGTAGTGAAAGTTAATTACCACTAAACGATTGGAGGCTTTTATGTTTGGTATTGATGATGCGACCCAAGATGCCTAGGCTATAATCTTGCAGGAAGAATTACATAAAGGTTTTGGAAACAAGGTTAGGTTAATTGCCTTGAGTGTCACCCCCCAATGAGCATGACCAAGTGTTGGCAAAGGAAAAGAGACAATCACTATTCCTTGTCACAAAAATAACAAGTAACCATAAACAAGTTTTAATGTATTGAAAGTGTAAATGTTTTTTATTTAATGATCAACATGAGGATAATCTTTAATTTTATCACAATGATGTTGATTAGTCACATATTTAACATGTATTCAAATAAATTTTTAAAAATTAAATGTTCTTTTTTCTTTTTTCTTAAGATGTCGAAACTTGTACAAGTAGGTGAAAGTAAATGCATTATTGAATATTGTCCATTTTCAACATGATGTACCTTTAAAATGTACGTGTAAGTTTTCAATGTTTAAATATTTTAGTATAAGACATCAAACTTCTAATGGAAAAGTATGTTCAAACTCAATTTGATTAGTCATTTTCAAACACACTTGTTATTTACTTTTATTGTGCCAAAGTTTATCAAATTTTGTAATCATTTCATTGTAAACTCAAAGAAAAGCACCATGTTTTTATTATATTAATTCAAATTATTTTCAATCGAATTTCTTCTATTTGTGTCAAAAACTAAATCATTTATTTATTTATTTTGTTTATATACTTTACCATGATTTCAACCAACCTCAAACCAAGCCTTAATCTAGGGGACTCCATAGAACAATGAAAATTTAAGTGATAGAAGAATTTTGATAAAGATAAATACGTTGATTAAGCCCTCAAAATCTCATGCCAAAAATAATACAATTCCAAAAGAAGTTACTTCTCTTTTGGGAATTTTGGAACAACTATATAGTGAAGTTTATAGTGAAATAAAACTGGTTAAACTTACAACTTTGATGTTGCATGGTAAGGCCGAAATGTGATAAGGACAATTTAAGGTGGATTGGGAAATGCACAGCCAACCCTAAGTTGGAATTTGGATAGAATCTAAAAGGGTGTTTGTGGCCTAGTATATGCCTAAAGATTATTCCACAACAATGAAGGAGGAATTGATATAAGTACACAAAGGATGGATTATCGTAGCCAAGTCCAAGTATCAATTTGATGAACATATCCTCTATTTTTCCTCTTTGGCAGAAACTGGACCAGGTTTGTGTTTTTGTGAATGAGTTAAATGACCATATAATGTATATGATCAAAGTTTATAGACATGTAAAACCATTTTGGAAGCTTAAATTGATTGGCCATAAACTTTGAGAACCAAGAAAGGATTCATAAGAAGCCTTCTCGGAAAATAGAAGGTGGCCCCAAGATGGACATTAGGATTCATGGAACTTACTTTCACAAAGGAAAATGGGAAAAACTTCAAAAGACTTGAAAGTCAAAACAAAAGGGCTAGACCAACACAAAAACATCTAAAAGGTCAAATGAAAAAAATTAGGAGGAACATAAATTAAAATGGTTATGTTTTACCTATCATTAGGTTAGTCACTATTTTTTACAATATCTTAAACATTCCTAATAGATAATAGCCATTGCATTAACTAACCCAAAGGAAAATGAGGAATGGGGTGATAATGGAGCAAAAAACAAAGGACCTATTAGTGTATCCAATTGTCATTTAAAGAAAAAAGTGGCCCAAAATCCCACTATCATTTGCATGAAGGGAACAATTGGTGGTAAACCTACATAGGTATTGGTGGACCCAAGTAGCACCCATAACTTAATGTCAAAAACCTTTGTGGCCATTCTAGGATTATCCTTGAAAACCATGGACCCTTGTAGGATCCTACCACCTAATGGACAAATTCACAACATTAACCTTTACTTGGAGGGTGTGCCAATTTAATTTCCATGTTTAAAGACACCCACCAATTATGAAATATGGCCTAGGAACATTTATGATATAATTTTGGGAATGTAGTGGATGGATCATGTAGGTGCATGGGTGGTGTGTAAACTTGGATTAGTTTATGGCACTAAACTAGATGGTACATCTTTTGAACTTACAAGTATGTGAGCCTTACCCAATATTCCTTTCCTTTCAGCAACTCACTTTTTAAAATGTATAATGGAAATGTAAAATTGTCACCCATATACATGTATGAGCTAGTCAAGGATTGTGCGATACGAAATGATTTGAATGGTTTGTTGGATAGTTTGTTAGAAGAATATTCTGATTTTTTTCCAATAGACTTACCAAGGATGCCACCAACTAAAGAGGTGGATCATGCCATTGACCTAGACCGTAATGCAAAACCAATTATTAAAACTCCCTATCATCATTGTTTTATGGGAAATAAAGAAATAGAACAACAATTAAATGATATTTTGGAAAAAGGGTACATAAAACCTACATCATAAATTTACAAGCTTCATAGGTTGTATTGTTTAAAAATGAATGTCATGCAATATTTAAAAATAGAAGTCATGTGCACAATTTTTGTGTGTAAACAACGTGAATAGACATATAACATTTCTGACTAAACAATATAAATAGGCATATGACATTCGTGATTAAACAATGTGCATGGCATCGATGTTCAAACAATACAAATAGATGAATGACATCCATGTTTATTCCATATGAACCTATGAAAAAAAATCACATGACTATTATTGCCAAATTATGGCCCATGAAGTTTATGATGTAGTAAATCCCCTTGGGGTGCCCATGTACATTTTGTTAAAAATAAAAATGGCACCTTTAGATTTTGTGTGGATTACCAAATGTTTAAATGAGGTCACAATAAAAAATAATTATCCCTTAGTAATGATAGATGATCTCCTCAATCATTTTTATGATATTAAAATATTTTCCAAAATAGATTTGAAAAGTGGCTACACTAGATTTGTGTGAAAGAACAAGATATACCAAAAACAACCTTTAGAACCAATTATAAGCATTATGAGTTTATTGTATTGCCATTTGGGCTCACAAATGCCCCAACCACCTTTATGAGTCTTATGGACTCCTTGTTTCAAAAATACCTAAGTAAATATGTGTTTGTGTTGTTGGATGATATATTAATATATTCCAAGTCCAAAGAAGAACACATGGAGCACTTGAAGGTTCTATTTGAAGTCCTAAGAACTAATGAGTTATTTGCAAAGAAAAGAAAATGCAAATTTGTTGTTATCTAAGTAGACTACCTTGGACATGCAGTCTCGAACAAGGGAGTGGTAACAAATCCTAGAAAGATCAAAGTTGTGATTGAATGGCTAATTCATAAAAATAAGATGGTAGTGAGAAGCTTCCTAGGTTTGGCTAGTTATTGTAAGCAATTTGTGAACAATTTTGCCCAAATGGCAATGCCTTCAACTAAATTATTAAGAGGAAAAAGTAGCTCCCAAAATATTCTATGGAATTCAAGATGTCAAGAAAGCTTTGAAGCCTTGAAGAAGGATTGACATCCACTCATGTGCTAAAGGTCATTGACCCAAGAACAAATGGGATAGTTTTATGCATTGATGTTAGTGGTTTGGCCTTAGGTGTTATATTGATGCAAGAAGGGCAAGGCATTGCTTGTGAATCTAGGAAATTGAATATTATAGAATTAAACTACCCCAACCATGAAAATGAATTATTGGTTGTGATCCATGCTTTGAAAATTTGGAGCTACTATTTGTATAGAAAACATGTTACCATTGAAATAGACCATGAAAGTTTGAAACACATAACCACCCAACCCAATTTAAGTAGAAAATAGTGTAGGTGGGTGGAAACATTACAACAATTTGATTTTAGATTAGCTATGCATTATATAAAAGGTAAAAAAAATGTTGTTGTCAATGCCTTGTTAGCAGTTTGCCAACGCCATCTTCATGGTAAAAAAATCATGATGGAGGACATTAAAAAATATTATGTCCAAAATGAATGGTTTAAAGAACCTTATGAAAGCCTACTATAAAAAAATGACAGAAACCACGAAAGGGTGAAAACATGAATTGGTGGACAATTTGGACTATCATAATTTATAATTTTTTTAGATTACATTCAAACATAAAACTTAAAGCCATATTCAAAATTAACATTTTCAATTTTTTAATTATTCATGTTGTTATATATTTTAATGGGAATCATCATTAAAAAATTGGATGAATTCTAAAAAGATTATGGACTTGTAATGGATTTTTGAAATGACAACATTACATTTGACATATAGAAAAAATGAAAAAAGTGAACTCAAAAAAATGTCAAAATAGTGTCAAAATAAAAAATAAAGCATCATCAAATGAAGAATTTATTGATAAAATGCATTGAAACTTTCCATATATATATATAAGTTTTTTAAAGTTTTAAATGATGCAATTGTTGTAAAATTTTATTCTTGAAAATCCATTTCACATTTAAAATTTAAATCTTTTGCATGGATTTTTTTATTAATCACATGTTTAAATATATCCATAAGTTAGCTTATTAATATTTATAATTAAAAACAAAAGGGATAATTATAAAATTTATGGTATGATAATTGCGAATATTGCAAAAAAATAAATTGCTAGTGTTAATTATGGGCTTTCAAACACCATGTTTGAGTCATTTTAGCATGCTTTCACCCCAAAAAATCCAAAAGTATATGGCTTATACTTTGGACAATTGGGTGTTGTTTTATGACTCAAAGGTATGTATCCATCATTTTGAGGATTTTCATGTCTTTATCCTTTATGATTGTCATAACAATCCCATTGTAAGTCATTTAGAGTTTCAGATTGAAACCTATATGGTTGTAAAGAAAAATCATTTTTGGCCTAACATGAAAAGGGATATATGTGAATATGTTGAAAAATGTTACATGTGTTAAATATCCAAAGTTGAGCAAGTTAAGATCCCAAGGTTATTACAACATTTAGGAATACCCAATAGTATGTCCATAAGTATGGATATCATTCTGGGATTACCCATGAACCAATTTGGACATGATAACATTTTGTGGTTGTTTATAGACTCACAAAACAAGTTCATTTCTTGTTTCCAAATCCATTATGTTGGCCACATATGTGGCTAGATTACTTTTATGAAAAAAATTCAATTACATGGAGGGCCCAAAGAAATTGTATGTGATTGAGTTAAAAAAAAGTGTGAGCCAATTTCGGACTACCTACTTAGAATGTTTGGCATTAAACTCAAAATGAGCTATGCCTATCGTCAAAAAATGAATGTGCAAATTAAAAGGATTAATTGTACCTTTTAAAAAATCTTAAGAATGCATGTTGGCCATTGGCAAGGAACCATGGGAACAATATTTATATTTGGTGAAATTTGCATATAAAACTGGAGTTGGCATTCCTCCATTAAAATAAGCCCATTCCATGTTTTATATGGGCATAAATGCTTAACTCCCCTTTCCATTTGAACACATATTTCCAAGATAGATGGTGTAAATGAAATGATCGCTAATATGTACAATATTTCGAAATTGGTCAAAAAAAAAATGCAAAGTGCCCAAGAATAAGCCAAGTTCTATACTAAAAAAGTTGATGCCCTAGGGAATTTGAAGTTAGTGACAAAATGTTTTTGAGAATCAAGCCCTTGAAAAGTTGCTTGAGGTTGGGGAAATGCCCAAAATTGTCCCTTTAATATCGCGGCCCATTTGCCATACTCAAAAGAATAAACAAAGTGGCCTATGAATTAGATCTCCCAAAAGAATGAAAGATCCATGATGTCTTCCATGTCAACCTACTCAAGAAGTATGTGTGTCTAACCCTAGCCATTTATTGCCTAAGTTATAAAAACATTGAATGAACGAAACACTATAGTTAAACCAAACAAATATTTTAAATACAAAACTCCAATGATTCCAAAAGAAAACTTGGAAAATGTTTTTGATAAAATGGAAACATTATCCCATGGATGATGCTACATGGAACATGTTAACAACCACCAACTTGCGGATGGGCAACCATGAATAATTGGGTGTTGCAAGTAGAATTTGGCACATGAATACAAATGTAAGTAGTTTGGGAAATTTCATACACGCATGGGGGAAGCACAAGGGGGGGATAAAAAGAGGAATAGGGGAGAAAAGAAAGACTAGTCTAAACAAAAAGATGAAAAGGTTGTAGAATTGAAGAGAGGACCCTTCTTATGCTTGTGGATGAATAGAGAAAAATGTTGATGTAAAATTATTATAATAAAGGTGTAAATACAATGTAAGCACCTTTGTTTTGTTGCCTTTGAATCTTGTTTTAGAGGATGTGGGTAGAGAGAACAACAAGAGGTAATACTAAGTTAGTTTGTTAGAAAAATACATAAACAACCACTAAAGTGGGATGGGTTTTTTTGTAAAATTCCCTTCTATGAAGGAAACCAGTCCATTAAAATGGTTTTAGGAAGCATTTGTGGAGCATTGCTTGTCTGTGGTATTGTAGGATTGGAGGAAACATGTGAGGTATGTAATACCTACCCTTTTCCTTACTAATTGATCCTCTCATACATTTTTTTCCTACTTGGCCCCCTTTTGTACCCTTTTCCTTGATGTTTAGTCCTCTCAAACTCTCTCTCTCTTTCACAAACATTCCTTTCAAAAAAACATTCATAGATTATCTCACTTAGATTCTCATGTTTCCTTTCTTTACGGCCCTACCCCCACCCTTAAACCTTTTTTGATGGTTATTTTATTCAAGGTTCTTACAACCTTGTGCTAATATGTCCTTTGGCTTTCATTTTGGCCCTTGTCCTAGCCTTGGTTTCCTTGTGAATTAATGATGTAATTTTGAGGTTGACACCTTTATAACCTAAATGGTGAGCTTTTAACCTTGCCTATAAATTATGGTGGAATGTGTCCCTTACATCCTTAATTGTAATTACAAACCAAGCAAAAAATAAATTTGCTCTTGCATGTTTGTTAACAAGCCTTTGAATTGTTTTTTCAATGATAATCATAAAATCAACCACTTGCCTAGACCTTTTTTCCTCCCTTTCTTTTCATTTGTGTTCTCAGATTTTGTTTACTACCTCCTTGTCCATGGTTTTTTTTCCAAGGTATGTGAGTACTATTTTGAGGTTACAATATGTGATTGGTTAATGTCAACTAATGGTTCTACTCCCTTTGTTTTCCTTGCAAGAAGTTGTGGCATGGACATCAAGTTTGCAAGACATGAAGGCTTTGGAGTTTAATTTACAAAAATTTGCACTTCATCCTTTGATCCACAAATAGGCCCATCTAGATTGTCTATAATTCATTGCCATCTTGTGTTGACTTTATTTCTTCAACAGTAGGAAGGCTCTTTAGCATCTTCATGAAGTATTTTAATTTTGGTTGAATAGGCTCATTAACATAATCTAGTGTTTTTGCAACTTCTATTGAGGCTAATATGTTCATTAAGATTCCTCCCATTGTTAGTTACCTCTAGTTGCTTCATCTAAATCGTAATTGTTTTCATGTACAATGTTGTTAACTTTTGCTATGTATATTTCACTAGGTTTTATTTTGTCATCGATAGCCCTCGGATTCAATGGCTAGATTATTGTAACCCTAAACCTAAATCTATTGTGTTGTTTAGTCAAAGGTTTTTTCAAAGTTTTGTCTATCTAGCTAGCAAGTGTAATCTTATTTGGTTCATTACAATTGTTTTTAACCATATGTTTTTTTTAAAAATTTATGAAGGTTGTTTTAAATGGTTTGAAGCAATTTACATTTAGGGGCTATAAGGCATGGGAAACATGTGAAAGCAAGGTGATCATATTTAACCCAAACTCTTGTGCCTACTCTATTGCTTCCAAGGTTACATGTGAACCATGTTCATCTAAAATTAAGAGATGGTGATTGAATGAAGAGATGTCATTTGGAATTAACTTTTTGAAAAATGATAGAAATTCTTTGAAAAGAAAAAGTTTGATCCATGCCTTTTTTTGCATCACCATGCATGTTCTTGGTTTGTAGTTTTTTGTATAATCATATTTAATATTTTCACCTTTGAAATGTAGAACTTGGAATAAACCAATGTTGCCTAAATATATTTTAAAATTCTAAGTATGAACCCGGATAGTACCCGGATATGCTTGTAGTCATATTTGGAATTTGGTTCTTTCAAATATTCATCCTTATACATATTTGACATAAAACATTCATGCAATAACTAGTCCTCATGTGTATACGGGTGGGAATTACCCATACTGGTATGCACATCCAGCATTCATGGATGGATATGCCCAGATATGCATATTATGAACATGCATATGCATATCCAATGCATAATGATGCATTCCAGTCTATAATTGGTTAGGGATTAGGGTTAGGGTTGGATGGAGATGGAGATCGCGGCATTTACGCTTTAGTGTTACACTTTGCAAAGTGCAAAGTGCAAAAGTTTTGTTGGCAAAATTCTATGTGTAATGTGTAAAGTGCACATCTTTTGCCAACTTTGTGTTCCTTGTGATTTGCGATTTTTTGCAACAAAGTTTGAATGCAAAGTGTCTTATTGTCTTTTCTATGTTGTCTTCTTGTCTTCCCTCTTCCTTGTTTCAAGTGTAGCTCTTCAGAAATGCATTATGCTTGTAATGTATCTTGTGAGTTAAAAGTGTGAATGTTTTCTATCAAGTGAGAATATGAGCAAGTTTGAAGTGTGAACGCTTTCTTTGAGGTGTGAGGTCAAAGGTCTTTCTACGAGGTTGGAGGTGTGAGGTCAAAGGTTGAAGGTCAGAGGTCTCTATGTCAAGTTGGAGGTTTGAGGTTAGCAATTTGAAATGTGAAACTCTTTGTCTAAGGTTGGAGGTATTTCTATGCAAGGTTAAAGGTCAAAGGTTTAATGAAGTTGGAGGTGTGAACTTTAAATGTTCATTTTGTGAAATTTGAGGTTTAAGGTCAAAGTGCTCTATTTGAGGTTTAACGTTTAAGTGTTTTTTGTGAGGTTTGAGGTTTGAGTGCTTGTTATTCTTTGTGAACTCTGAGGTCTGAGTGCTCATCACTCTTTATGAAACTAAAGTATGAACATTCAATGTTTTTTGTGAAATCTCAATGTATAACATTTTGTTTGAGGTTTGAGGTTTAAGGTCTAAGGTTTGTGAAGGTCTGTGAAGCAACGTGAATGTGAATGTGCGAGGTTGGAAATTTGAAGTGTGAATTATTTAAATTGTCTAAGTGTGACCTTTGAAGTTTTCTTGTTCTTTTCAAAGATTTTGTGTTCATGACCTTATTGTCCATGGTTGCTATTGATGGTTGTTGCATTTGATGTAGCATTTTTCCAATTGGAATGCCTATAGTTTTGGTGGAAATTCCAAAATTTTGGTTTACAGCAACACCTTTACATCAACCATTAATAAGCTAAATCTTTAAGCTCCTCTCCTAAATTTCATGTGTCTTCAATTTTTCTGCTCTACATTTTCTATTATACTCTACATGTGTCCATGAACCTTTTCCAATTGAATTGTGAGCTTCCATGCCTTGCCTTAATTTTAAATTTTTTTTGCACTTTGTTGGTTTTTTGGGTTAGGTTGTAGTTTTTGATTTATAGCCTTGAACGATGGTTGAAAATGATGATGTGCAGTTGGTTAAGTCCATTGATGGTATCAATGGAACGCTACCAACATCAAATGTTTAGAATGTGCATATGCATGGTTTTGTTGGTGTTAATTTTACTATTGTTGCTTTAGATCCTGTTAATATTGCTATTATTTCAAATTATGTTGTTGTTTCAAATTTTGTTGAGGTTGAAATGCAACAACTTGTAATTATACAAATGCAAGTTATAGCTTGGAAACCACACAATTAAACCTCATTTTGTTGAGTTTTTTTTGCTACAAGTGACAACTTATTTGTGGACCTTGAGAAGTCACAAATGTTGTGGTGCATTATTTATAGAACATAGCAAGTTAGTGCTATTGGTTTGTGGCAACACTCTACTTTACAAAAATGCTTTATGAAATATGGTAAAATTAGTGGGATCACTCCCATGGGGACCCATGTTGAATCCACGCATCCAAAGTTGGTTGCTCCCAAAAAATTGACCATTGTTGAGGAACTTGCTATTATTGCTGCAAGCCATAGTCGATAGCTTAGGAGGAAGTGGTCTAGGCCATCTAGGTGTGCAATCACATCATATTTTAATGCTAGAAATCCTTACAAGAAGTTTGATGAAACACAACAACAATTTCTTGAAGACCTAGTCCTATATACTTACAAGGGGTACATGCCCCTTCCCACTTGTGACAATATTTGGTTGAGGAGGTTAGTCTTCCGCCTTTTCCCACATGTTGGTTTTCCTTCTTAGGTTAGTATGAAGGTTGCCCTTGGTAGTTTACAGAAGACAATCACATGGACAAAGAAGTCAAGAAAGGGAAGGCATGAACGAAAAAAGACATGTGTTGAGAGGGGGTTGCGACCTCGGAAATTGAAGACCTTTGTGAAGATAATATTTGCTAGTAAAGTAATCATGTTTGAAAAGGTATTGGAATTTAAAGAGGCCATTTTTTGGTGTTATGGGTGGTAGAAAATACTTGGTTTGTAGTAAAGGGTTTGGAAAGCTAAAGTATGGGCAATTGTAGAAGCACTCACATTTGTTTTGAACAAAGTTGCTTATGTGATGAATTGGTCATGAGGGCATTGATTACTATTTAATGCTTTTAATACATGTATTGATTTGACACCAACTTTGGAGATTAAGGGTGGATAGGCTACTCATGTTTTTGATGCTTTAGATGCATTTGATGTTAAACTTATCATCTTTTAGAACAACATGCGGACAAAAGTTGTTAAGGTCATCAAACCTTTTCTACAATTTCAACAAGCCTATGATTCACAACAAGTGCACAGTATGGTCACCCTTATCCTTAATCCTAGGTTCAAATCTTTAAGGGTTGTGGAAAATTATGTGGGTTGTGGGGCTTATATTCATCTTGCTATAGACTATGATGCTAATGCAATGATCTTTTTTTTACTGACCGTGTTTGAATACTAAATCTTATTGTCCAAGCATGTGCAGTAAAAGTTGTTGGGGTTGTTACTAGATTTGGTGACTATATTGAAAAAAGATAATAATACATTTGTTGTTGGGGAGCTCTATATTTGTTCAAGATGTTATAGGTAACCCTTATTACATGTGTTGATCCCTTGGTTTGGTGGCAAATTCATGAAACCCAATTCCCAAATGTAAGTTTCCTTGCCAAATAAATATTCGGAATTTTGGGGTCATAGATTGAAATTGAACATGTTTTCAGTCTTAAAATAGGCCAATTGGTGTTGTATTTAGACAACCAAGTTGTTATCCTCCTATCTTGCAATCTTGAGTTTTCAAAATGAACTAAACATATTGACTTGCATACCATATTGTCAAAGATAATCAATAAAAAGGAGAATTTATTATATTTTACACCCCAACATCATCCCAAGTTGTAGATATTTTCACTAAAGCTTTACCACCTAAATAGTTTATAAGATTTCACAAGACACTAAAAATCACTTAATGACAGTGAAAGTGAGGATGTAATAATAATTCACATTCAGTGAATGAGAGTGTTATCAAATACTATTGGGAACATTGTTCCAATGAATAATGGATTACTATTATTAAAATATTTTGAATGTGCATGCATTATGACATATAGTTAAATAGATATTCCTCAAGCATTTTTAGAAATGGTGCTACTATTACTATGTATTATGTATTAGTTTGATGCAAGTTATGAAGAAAAAGAAAAAGAATATGAATACAAGAGATTGTGGATATAAATGTTATGTTGATTTTGTTATAGTGTCAAAGTGCATGTGTTTCTTCACCACCTACTATAAATTTGCACAACACAACTTTCATGATGATAAATACATGTTAAAATAACCAAAAAAATATCAAACATTATGTGTGAATGGGTTATAGTTTAGCTATTAGATGTTAGTGATAAATTAGTACCTAGGTATTAATGTCGTGACGTACAGTGTTGTAAGGGTGTAAATCCATAGTCAACTCTACTAAACAAAAAGACTAAAATTAGTCAAAGGTAAAAACTAATCAACCAAAAAGAAATGCACGCACATATATATACAAATGCACAAGAGGAGGCTGAGATGAAATTTTCATGTATAAATTACAAAGAAGGAAAGAACATGTAATGTATGTAAATGGTGGCCGCATAATGGCCGTCATGAGCATTTATAAATCCTATATGAGTATGGAAGAAATTCTCTGACTATGGAGGAAGCTTTCCTTGACCAAGGAATTCTAGAAAAACTAAAAGGAAAAGGGAAGGGCTTGACCTTTTGTATAACCACTAACAAGTTGAAACCCTAAACACCTAATAATGTACAATCACCTAAAAACGTCCATTAACCCTACAAACGTACATTAACCCTAAAAGGCATGATAGGCATGCCCGTAATCGACCGTCATGCATGAGGCCATGCATACGAGCATGACAATTGTTGTGACATGTAGTGTCATGACGTACGGTGTCATAAGGGTGTAAATCCATAGTAAATTGTGTGAAACAAAAAGACTAAAACCGGTCAAAGGTAGAAACTAATCAACCAAAAAGGAATGCACACACATATATATACAATGCACAAGAAGAGACTAAGATGAAATTTTCATGTATCTTCCCCCAAACCTGAGTTGGGAAAAGCGTGGCATGGTATGAGTAAAAATCAAAGTGGTGCAAGAGAACATGATGAATAATACCAAATGCTAGCGGGAACTTGAGTGAGTTCCAACTTGAGGCAAAATAAATGGTATCCACTTTTACAATTATCGTAAAGCAAGATTTGATCAACATCATCTGTCTTTTAACATACCTAACATGGATAGTCAAGTGGAGGAATCCAAGTTGACGTGATGATGGTAGGATCTAAGTTCAGCATGTGACAGGGCGCATAGTTTTTGGAGTGATCCCAAATTATGCGTCCGTCAACTCCTTGTAATTCCAACACACTTGAAAGCTTGATCACCTTAATCCTCAAGATAATGCGACTAGAAGAAGTGTCTAAAGTATCATTAGGTTGTCGTTGGAGATACACAAAGTCACCAACATCAAATTGTCTCACCTTAGGTTTGTAACTGCCAACTTGTGTGTGCGCATATCGTAAGGTGTCTCAATGTTGTGCAATGGACAAGTTCTCCATGGCCATGGGCATAACCTTCTTGAATAGAACAACCCTATCTGCGATAACCTTAGCCCAAGTGGCCGGGGAGTCCAAATCCACAACTTGGTTTATTTGAGCAACAATGGAAAAAGGTGGAATGGGATGTCTTCCAAAAAGTAGAAAGTAAGGAGGAAAATGATACAAAGAAGCATGTTTAGACATCATGTAACCCATGGTGATGTAAGGTAGGGCCAAGCCCAATCCTCTTTGTTCCTAGTGAGGCAAATCTTCCAAAGTCCTTTTTTGCATGTCTGAACCATCTTCTATGCAAGGCCATTCGCTTGGGGATGATCCTTTGAAGTCCGGCGATGGTCAATGAGAGCATGGTCAAGTAGGTCTTGGAATTATCTTTTGAATTTTTTCCCTTGATTAGTAAGGCATTCGGCACAAGCCCCAAACCTACTTAGGAGTTGTTGTAAAAAAACATGGCTAGTGTTGTGTGATGATTTGTTTGATAGCACAACAAGCTCGACCCACTTTGAAAAATGTTTAATGATAATCATGACGTATACATTACCCCTGGAGGTCTATGGTAACTCTCCAACTAAATTACATGACCAGCGATAGAACATGCCCTAAATAGGGAGTGGAGGAAATGTGAGCTGTCAAGACAAAAATGAAGTTTTCACTCTATCACATTATTCACACCTAGCAATGACGTTTCGAACTTGAGCATACATACTTCTCCAATGGTAATGAAGAGCGAGAAGTTTATAAGTACGTTTGACTCCAAAGTGTCCAAGCTTTGAATGTACCTTTTGAATAAAACCAAATCATTCATGTGGTGGAGGAACCACTTTGTTGCCTTGTGGTAAGCATCAGACAAGGTGATTGTCCATCCATGAATCACATTTGGACCGTTGTTGTATGTGATCCTGTTGATTTGATGTAACTTGGGGAGGGAATTCCCCATGATGAAGAAACCTTAGAGTGTCCAAGTCCTCCCATATATCCACAATGGGCTGTTCAACTAAGTTACATTGTAATAGTGCAAGATAACTAAATGAATAAGATACATGTGTTATTGGAATTTGATCGAAGTCTTGCCTGGCTTCTGAAAAGTTTTCAGAAATAATAAGAGGTCTCCGTGACATGGTATCTGCATTCCGATATGTAACACCAAGTCGGTGAATAACCTTGAACTAATATTCTTGAAGTATATGCACCCAACAAGTTAACTTACTAGTAAGCTTGTCGTTGGTCATCACTTAATAGGTTGGATGTCGATATACAAAGTGAAGTTGGTGCCATAAAGATAGGGCTTGAAATGTATGACGACCCATACAATAGCAAGACACTCCCCTTTGTATGAAAAGTAGTTGTTCACAACCTTGTTGTTGCTTTGAGATGCATAGGCAATAAAATATTCCTTGCCTTCCTCATCAAGATGGCCAAAAATAGTACCAATACCAAGAGCACTCCAATCAATGTGTAGAATGAAAAGCTTATTGAAATCAGGTCTCCTCATAATGGGAAACTTTGAAACTTTTCCTTGAGTGTGTTGAAAGCTTCATGAGAATCTTCACTCCATGTTTAAACAACATATTTCTTTAACAATGCATAAAGATGATGAGTAATAGTACTAAAGTCTTGGACATAAATCCTTTAGTAATTACATAGTCTAATGAAGCTCTTCAAAATGTGAACATCAGTAGGATGGGCATCTCCAAAATGGCTATTATTTTGGCCCAATGAACCATAATACCATTTGGCAAGATTCTGTGTCTAAGGTAAATTACTGAGGTGACAACAAACTCACATTTTTTAGGATGGATCTTCATATTACTTTGTGGAACCTCTTGAATAACTCCTCAAGATGAACCAAATGTTGCAAGAGTCCCTTGCTATCCACTAAGACATCATCTATGTAGCACTTTAGGAAATATGCCCTTTCAAGAACCTGGTCCATGATTCGCAGAAAGAAGACATGTGCATCTTGAGGTGTAATTATTTTCAAAGGCCTGTAATCCCTGCACATCATTTTTTCGGTCCATAATCCAATTGAATCCTTCTTTGTTGGCCTTATTGTAACGACTATGAAATTAGAACTTATTGGCTGAATGAAACCAACATCATGGAGTTTTTTGCATCTTTCAACTACCAGTTCCCATTCATGTTTGCTCAACTATGCCTCCTTCGATAGATGGGTGTCTCATCTGTAAGGTCTATAGATAATTGCATGGTCTTACACCTTCCTAAATTTTTCATTGAAAACACGAACACATTTTCATATTTAATTAGTAAGTCTATGACATGGTCTCTCTCCTTCTTGGTGAAGTGGTTCCCCATAACGAAAAGGTAGTTGGAAACACATGGAACAGAGTTGGAAAGTGTGTTTGAAAAACATGGTGTATTAAGTTATCCACTATCCAACTGAGCAGATTCGTAAAAGGTTGTAATTGTTTCTCCAAAAGCTGATATAGCTTCAGGTGTATCAAAAACAACTTGAGTCAAATTACATGGTACCTCTTCCCTCCCAACACTAAGAGTGAAGTGTAGAATGTTGAAAATAGGCAAGTGTATTTGGTCAGGGTGCCATGTAGTCGCATCGCCATAATTGCAAGTTGATTGAATTAGTGTTGGTGTTGTGTACATTTGAAAAAAACATAGGTTACCAACAACCATTTAAGGGAATTCAAGTCCATGCTTCTTCCCAATAGTGCGTTACGCTCCAATCTAATCACCTTAGTGTGATTAGTAGTGCCAGCTTGGAACCCCATAGCCCTTTCTTTTTTTCTAGGCTTGGTTCATCCCAAATGGTTGAAGCATGACGATACACCAAGCTTGGTCCATCTCCTTGAAAGGCGTGTGCTCCTAGGAAGGAGACAAAAGTGGGCCAAACACCTCTTGGTTTTCCTATTGTGTTCATAGGAAACTAAGGAGGTTTCTCTTACCTTGTAACTAGTTGGTAAGAGCCTTGATCATCCAATATGTGAAAAACCTATAGGTTGGGGTTTCTGATGGTGTATCCCAAAGCCAATTGCAGAACTGAGAGTGGCGTAAGGTTAGTGCGCATAGGAACCGCATTATGTCGCAACAAGTAGGAGTGGCTTTCCAAGGTAATGTTTGACCAACGTGTAATGCTCTTGGAATTTCTCCCTCTGGTCAAAGTAAGGAGTGTTTTCAATTGCATAACCAAGCGTAGGAAAAATGAATTGGGCCCATGTGATCAATTGTACCATGTCTGTAAAAAGACTGAATCTTATGTCATTCAAGCCTTCTCCAAATCCAGTCATTGAAACTCCTTGACATTCCCAACCTAAAGTGATGAGGTCCACGAAACCAAGTAATTCCATATGCTTCTTTTGAATTAGTTGTATGTCAGAGGGCAAGAACGTGAAATTGGCCTTCCATGCAGTGATTGCAAATTGTTGTGGAAATTTGGTTGTGAGTTCCATCATTTTCGATGTCGCCATTTGCCTTGCATTAGGATCAATGTCTACGTAGAAATACTTCTGAACCACCATCCTTGATGTAATAGGGCTTCGAGACCTATACCACCAAAGAATTATAGTAATGTAATCCCCTCCTGAAGCGGTGTCTAGGTGATTAACTAATGAAGTACTGGCTTAATCGGTTCACCATGGCTCTCCATGTTTTCAAAATTAGACAAAGATTTGACCAAGGGCTTGCGGGCTACTTTGAACTTTTGTAAAACCTCTAGTCCATGTTGAATGTTAGTAAGAACCACCTTCAAGCTTTCAGTAGTTTGGGCATAAGTTGTCTCCTCTTCATTTTCCTCTATCCACTCATGGCTAGTTTGTTAGATGTAGGAAATGGTGTGTGATTCCTTGAGCATACAATGGTGAGCCATATGAATATGGTTCCCATGTAAATCAAAGGGTATGTATCCTAGGTGGTGGCCATCAGTTTCTTAATCGACTTGGTAGTATGCATGCTCAAACCAATTGTCAATTGTGAAACATGGTGGAAATAGGGCCTCTTGCTTAGTGAACACATTGTAACTAGTGGCATTGGTGACTAAACATTTGACTTGTAGGCAAAACTCATGATTTGTATCTTCATTGAAGTTAAGTGCAATCAAATTTGAGCTCTCCCCAAGTACCTCTTTTACACTCCCACTAATGGTGCAAATTTGCCACATAGATTTTCGTAGTTTGGAATCAAGCATGCCCATCTTTTTGGCGAATTGAACTTCAAGAATCACTAGTTGGGCACATGTATCAAGAAGTACCACTCTGGGTGTATGTCCTCCCACCTGGATTGTTGACTTGGTATTGACAATGACAACTTTGGTGGTGATGGAAGTTCTTTCACTAGGCACCACCTTGGGAAATGAATGAGAAACTTTGAGGAGAAAATGGCTATCCACAACGCCTTTATTAAAATCCACAAGTTAGGTGTTCTTAATTCCTTTATGATATGTGAATGTAAAATCAGAGGTAGGAGAGCCCACAAGTTTAGCTTGGTTAGAATTAATGACCAGATTATGATCACCATCTGTAATAGGTGAGTTAATCAAGTGTTTTTCCAAGGTGTTGGATGGGACCCCTGTTGCATGTGGATTCAAGATTGGTAGAGAACTGATGTAGTGTTCAGGGTATCCTTTACTACTACAATTATGTGCCTGGTGCTTAGCTTCAAATCTTAAAAACTAAACAACGATGTACTCACAAGCTTTTAAGCCACTTCATGCATTTGAAGTTGGCACTCCATAAGTTGATCGGTGAAAAATTATGTGTTTTCTTGATGTACATGTATTCTTAGGACATGAGAATTTGATGCCCTAGCAACTTGTGGTGTAGTAGTCTCCTCCCCTTTTGCCAACAAGGTGCGTTCCTCTTCCTTGTTGAGAGGACGAAAAGATTGTGGCATGACTGTTCGAGCTCCTCTAACCTTGATAATAGGATTTGAACCAAATGTCCATCAATTTGAATTACTTGCCTAATGGTAGAAACTCTAGGTGTCACATTAGCCTCTTGTGTCGCAAAGCAATAAGGGCAAAAAAAAGTAGCAAATTCCGGTGCAAGACTTGAATTGTGTGCACTAGAAAGAACATACTCCTTAACCATGGCATCGTGTGAGAGGCCATGGAATGACCTAGGAGGCCCCTCCTGTGATCCTAAACCTTGTATAGGTTGGGCATGATTAGCTGGTTGCGAAGACTTGCCTTTTGGATTAGTAAGTTGGGCCTTTAATGATTTGAGTTCATTCTGTAGAGTTTGAACTTGAGCAGCATGGGCTTGAAGCACCTCCTTCTTATCATCATTGTGCTCCTTCTTCTTAGCATTCTTACTTGAATTATCCTTAGTGGGGAAAGCTTGAGTTGAAGGCTGAGGTGCCTTGGCTTTTGGTTGAGGGGCAATGGAAAATGTTGGCAAATTTTGCCATGGTAATCGGAGTTGTTTTCGTTCCGGGAACTTGGCAAAACAAACAGCTTCTTGATGTCCCTCTTTCCCACAATAATCACAAAAGAGATCCTTGGAAGGGATGTTACATTCACTAGCTTTGTGTGTAGGATTGCAACAGTTGTTGCAAGAAGGTTAGGATGGGTGTACTCGAATGCATCGCTTTAACCCTTCAAAAATGTGATGATCTGGTTAACACAGCTGGTGGAGGTTGAGGCCTTAAACGTGATGGAGGCCTCATAGTATTGGCCTCATAATGTGCATGAACAAGTTCCAACTTTTTAGAAATGTTGTACACATTTAACAAAGTGTACGAATCTCCAAATTTTGTAAAAAAACCTGTTGCAAAACTTGTGCATGGAATGTCGAAGTACTTTCCAATGAACAAAAATTCCGACGAGTACTTTCCAAGTCTGTGATGCTCTCTGAATATCCTCTTTAAACTAAAAGCCTCCTGTAAAGCATTTTGAGGGTTTCCTTTTTTTGCCAAGAAAAAGTGGTGAGATGTGGAATTTTTTCAGAACTTTTAACCGAAAATTCCAACTCAAGAATTCGAAAAAATTCCCCCAATGGATTAGCAAAAGATAGTGCATCGTTGGTGGGAGGAATGTTTGCGGTAGCAACAATGAGTTTTTGAGGAGAAAGGTTTACTGAAATAGGTACCAGATTTGGATTATTGGGCACATTCCCATGATGTGCAATGGTAGCTTGCAGTGTAGCTTAAGAAACGGTGGCGATGGTTATGGCATAAGTTGGATTAGGGATATGAATGACACCCAAAATCTTTAGAGAATGTTGCTCATAGACATCCAATGCCTCATAGTGCACATAACGGGCTTGTTGTTTGAATGTAAATGCCTTGACGTAATTAATGTTGTACTTGAGCTCCAATTCACGAACCATAGTTGAGAAAGTTGCCTTGAATACCCTCAAAGAAATGGTACCATGCCTTCTACTCAACTTCTCAAATTTTCCAAGGGAATTGTTGACCTCCATGGTGTATATTTGTGTAGAGGTCATCGCTTGCAGCGGAATATATGGTGTTGGTGTGCAAGCAGGTGCAATAGCAGGTGTACCCCATTGATTAACCCCTCCAAATGGACTTTGATGTATCATTGATGTAATGTAACATGAACATGAATTCCTGGTAGGAGTTATATTCGATGACGGTGGCCTTATAGATGTTTGATGATATCGTTGTGAAGATCGTGAGTTCAAAGAAATCGGCTTAAAGGATTGTGTGTTACTTCATAATAGATACCTGGGCTCTAGCTAAGCGGTAGTGCTTTCATCATTGGAGGACATGGTGTTGTCCCATGCCCCAAAATTTTGTAACAATACAAAACATTAGTTATAAAGTTCTAACACAATGTACGATTTAAGGATTATGATGCATTAACATGGATGAACAATGAATGGATGTCTTTGAACGAATGTTGATGGATGGATGGAACCAAATAGACAAATGGTGACGGACGTCAAATGGAATAGTGACGAATGTTGAATAGAACGACATTACCATTGGACGGAATGGAACTGTCATCAAACAGAACGGAACTTTTGTCAAAAGTCCAACGAAAAAATGACAAACGTCTGATGAAAAATGAACGAACGTCTGACGGTCATCAATTGTGATGTCAAACGGACGTCGACTACACCGGCCAGCGATGCGATGTTCGATGATGTGGCGATTGGCAACTACGGCAGCGTTGTGATGCAAGCTTTGGAGCGATGGTGGACGCTAACATGACGGACACCACACTGCAACTCACAGTGTTACAACTCGCAATGCTATAGATCGCGGTGCTACGCTGCAAATGTTTTTTTATAAAAATGTTTACTTCACACTACACCTAACTACAAAGATTTTTGAGGTGAAGGCCTTTGCACGATAGAGAAAGCATGTCTTTGTGAGTGAGAGAGTGAGAGAAAGAGAGAAAGAGAGAAAGAACCTTTCTAGGATGTGTCACTCCCTCAATCCTGGCTATGTTGGTTGGCGGAAGTGTAACAACGCAAGCTCCTTTCGATAATAGTAACACCAACAGCTGCAACAATAGTATCAGCAACAACACCAGCAATAACAACACTAGTAACAACACCAATAGAAGAAACTCAAAAACTCAAAGCCAAAAGAAATATGCCACTTTCAACATTAAGCAACAAAGAAGAGTTTTATTAAAATTAAATTGCAAAGAAGGAAAAAAAATGTAATGTATGTAAATAGTGGTTGTGTAATGGTCGTCGTGAGCATCTAAAAATTTTATTCGAGTATGGAAGAAACCTTTTGACTATGGAAGAAGTTCTCTTTGACAAAGGAATTATAAAAAAACTAATAGAAGAAGGGAAGGGCTTGGCCTTTTGTACAACTGCCAACAAGTTGAAACCAACATCCCCGTAATTGGCTGTCATGCATGAGGCGATGCATACGGGCATGACATTAGGTTAGTTAATTAGTAGTACGAAGGACTACAAATTTAATTTTCCTAGCATTCGGACCATTAATGTCTTAATCTAATGGTGACATTGAAGCAATGTTGTAAAAAAAAGAAGAAAAGCTATTAAGTACCAATTGTCGAGCTTTTCAACTATAAAGTTTTGAAATTTCTCAATTTGGAAAAGGCATGTATTTGATTTTGTTAGGCCTACTTTACACTATGAGTTATGGTCGTTGTTTAACCCAAATGAATCATTCCTATTGGTGCAAAAGTTGAAATTGGCAGTGGTTAAAGGTGCGGGTTATCTCATTCATAGACCCCATGATGTGGGTATTGTTTGCTAGGGAAGGGAAGACATAGTTGGGGTCGTGCGATGATTTTTAGGAAAACTCAATAATGGGCCAAAACAAGTAAAGGACTTCTTAAGGGTTCACCCTACTTTGTGTTTGAATATGATTCAATAATGGTGACCCTTTCCACATGCTACCCATGCTGGTAGTTTAAAAAAAAATGAACATCACAAAACAACTTGGTAAAGGGGACAATGTTTTTGAAAGGCCCCTTGGCATCACATAACTTTTTAAAAACAACTTGAAAAACATTATTAAAAGCGTTTTCGACATTGACTTGCATCACAACCCAATCAAGGTGTAGGTCAAGGAAGGTTCGAATGCCAAAAAGGATGGCTTCATAGCCTCCAAGGGTTGATACTCCAAATTGATGGGGGGATAGGTGTTTTTGAAATGGCCCCCAAAGTTGTAGGACAATGGAACAATTAAAAAGTCAAAGAAACACTTCGCCTTCGGCAATATGACGAAGACCACTACTGTCCTTTGCCATTGCCAATAAATTAGCCCCTAGCAATAAGGTCACCGACTTAGGGATATCCCCATGAGTAATAGCAACAATAACGTGGAATAAATCCGAAAACCTTGAGGATGGGTCTTTTAGTATGAAATATCTTGATAGATGCTCATATACCATCTTCGAAAGCCCACCCAAAAACGAATGGGGAGTAGTAGTTAAAATTTGGCAAATAAAGTCCTATCTAAGAAAGAATGTTTGGGTTGATCATCAAAAGTAGGTGGAAGGACAAGATTTAAAGGAAGGGGGTGCAGTTCACATAGGGCAACAACGATCTTTTCCAAAGGAATAGCTAGCGTCATGGGTTGGAGAGATCTGACAACATGATTGTATTCATTGATTTTCTTTAAAATTAAACATTAACACAAATGTGTGGTCGAAGAATCTTCCCATGAATGGTGAGAACAGGGCACACATGAGGCATGTGAGAAGACCGATCGCCTGCCATAAACCTCCTAAGGTGAACACTTGAACGACCTCTTCAAATATAACGCAAACACCAATTGGGCAAAAGGAGGAAAATGAACCATGTTAATTCATCCATCAAATTTCGAGCAATTCAGTCAAGGGATAAGCGGAAAGCGTATTCGACTTCATCTTGGATGGCTTGAGGGATCTTATAAAACAAATGAGGGAATGTGAAATGAGCTTCAAGACTGAATTCGAAGCCAACCTCAAGAAACAAGAAGAATAAAATTAGGGAGAAACATAAGAGGGGATGGCACCTACAAAGATTAAATAGCTTGGTTAACATGGGAAACAAAGTTAGCAAGAAGGTGAACATTCTTGACATGCTTTAAGAGGCCAGTTAAAATGTAAAAGCCAAAATAATGAAGATAAGGGGTATCTTGAATTGACAAGGGATGCAAAAAAGGAGCCATAAAAAAAAATTTAAAAAAAGAAAAAAAAAAGTTACACCCAAAACCCTAAGGAACCAAAAACCCAAGTAGGCCCCCCCCCCCCCCCCCCCCCCAAAGAAAAAAGAGAAAAAAAAATCCAATAAAATAAAAAAAAGAAAAAAAAGAAAAAGAAATCCAATAAAAAAGAAAAGAAAAACAAAAAACAAAACAAAATAAAACCAAACCCTATATATATATAAATTTTAAATGTTTTTAAAAAAAAAAAAAGAAAAAAAGGATGAAAACTTTCTTGAAAGAAGGACTTTCCTACTGTTGCAAGAGTTTGCTAATGATGGTGGGTTCGGTTGTTGCAAAAGTGCAACATCAAAGACTATTGTTCGTTTTTGGTGTAAAGTTTTTAATGTTGCCATTTGATTTTTCCTTAGTTATGACGGATGCTACTACTTTGCGCCATCAAGGATCTGTTGGTTAACTTCCTATTGTTGTTGCTCCTTTAGATTTAGTACCAATTGTTGCTGATCTATCTCCAACTTTGAGTATCAAATGACACAAGCTGTTGTTGTTTGCTATGTTTGGTTTGACCCCTTATTTGCTATTGTTATGCTTGTTGGACATGGAGGAGTAGATATTGAAATCCATCCTCAAAAACACCCAAAAAATTCTTTGTATTTTGCTTTGTTGATATTAGAGTTCAAAGATGATTTGCAGAACTTCAGGTGGCACTTTTATAACATTTTAAATCATTTTAAATGAACAATAAATGAGAAATTTATAAGCTTTGAAAGTAGGAGGGGTCCAAAGAGACGGGAAAAAAAAAAGTTTTCTGAGGATAACTTATTTTTCTTCTTGCTATTTTTTCATTACTCCTTTTCCTTTGCAATTCAAAAACGTTCTTATAACATTTTAAATCACTCACAATGATGCATATTGGACAAAAATCTAAAGAAGTGTTTGGTAATGAGCAATTCAATTAGTGATTGCAAATCACAAAAGTTCAAAGTTGATGCATTTGACTTGTTGCTAAGAAGATAATGACCCAACAACTAACCTTTAACAATCAAGGAATTATTGCGAGTGTATCGCACATTGCAAGCCACAACCATTGTTACATAAACCTCAAAGAACTTGACAAAGTTCAATCAAACCCTAAACACAACAAGACCAAAAAAACATGGTGGACAATTCTTTTGACCCTTGATTACAATCAGTCCCTACAATGCATGGTCATCCCAGCTCTTCCCCATCTGGCAAGTAAATGGATATATAACTGGGTATATAACCAGGTTATATGTATGCACTTCTATATAATTGCGCATATCTTTGTTGGAGGTCTGTAATTGTTTTTGATAGCAACACCTCCAAAGAATCTCATGAGTCCCCAAACAAATCCTATTGGTAGAAAAGTCATAGGTAAAATCTGAAGTGGAGGGCATTGTTAGAATAAAGCTACAATCGGAGTTGGTGTTAGGTTTTGTAGTGTTTAAGTAATCTAACATTTAAATAACATCATATAAAAAAAATTGACCTATGTTAGTTAGCATTGACCTAAAAGCTAGTTAAATGTTTTGATACTCATTCACATTTAGGAGAATCATGAAAAAACATTTTGTTTAACTTAAATTGACTTGAAATCTCCTTTTATGGGCAGTTAGCTTACATTTTTGTTTTATTTGGAGAGTTATGATTTTTTTGAAAAATTTGATGTTAAGTTAACATTCACATAACATCAACTTAAGAACCCACTTAACCATGTGGTTCACTATGGATTCAACTCAAGATTTGATATGTTAGCAAACATTCTTCTCTGAATGCAAAAAAATAAAATAATTTTTTTTGCTTCTCTTAGGCCCACTTTAGATAGTGTCCAGGGTCCAAATTCCTAGAAACCATTTTGCACTCACTTGAAACAAATTGATTACTTGAGTTGGACCATGGCTTGGACCCTAGCTTGCATCTTGGTTCTCCAAATCACGAGCTCTCCTTTTGAGCTCTTTGTTTTTTTCTTTTGAATATGACCAATTGATTTTCCTTCCAAAACGGTCATCTAAAGGTCTGTGGGTCGAATGTATGGCTCTTAGCCAATAGGGTTTCTCTATTTCAGGGGACCCTGGACCTTGAACCCTAATTGAAAGTGGCCCTTAAGATCAAGTTAGCATAAGGTGAGATTGGAAAAGAAGGGGTTAGGCCAGCCAGCCACACCCACACACCCCCTCCCCCAACGGCCTTATCACGTGCAAATCTCCGCTGTTGTCCGGCAAAGGCCATTACTGATACCCGGAGGGTATAAAGGCAAGAGGACCAAAAAGTTACTACTTATGAAGGTTACCACGATGCCATGAATCATCATGGCCCAAGAGCGACAGGAGTTTACGAAGCCCTAGAAGACACGGTCCGTACAAAGCCTATCTACGTGCGCTCAGTAAACGGAATAAGCTTCTTTCTCTGTGCGCCTTCCTCTTTGTGCTCTTTGGCGTTACTGTTGTAAGAGGGGTTTTTGTGGCGTTTGTGCTTCTTTGCGCTTTGGTTTGGGATTCTTTCTCTTCTCTGCGGATTTTTTGGTTCTTGGTTTGGAATTTTTTTTTGCTTTTTTTCCTCGCGCAGTAGCCATGGTGGAACTTGCGGTGGAGAAGACGGTGTCCGGGCGAGAATACAAGGTCAAGGACATGTCGCAGGCGGATTTCGGGCGTTTGGAATTGGAACTGGCGGAAGTGGAGATGCCCGGGCTCATGTCGTGTCGCAAGGAGTTTGGGGCGTCGCAGCCGTTCAAAGGCGCGCGTATCACTGGCTCTTTGCATATGACTATTCAGACTGCTGTGTTGATCGAGACTTTGACGGCGCTGGGAGCGGAGGTGAGATGGTGCTCTTGCAACATCTTCTCCACACAGGATCACGCCGCTGCTGCCATTGCACGGGATAGCGCTTCCGTGTTCGCCTGGAAGGGCGAGACGCTCCAGGAGTATTGGTGGTGTACAGAGCGTGCCTTGGACTGGGGCCCCGATGGCGGACCTGATCTTATCGTTGATGATGGCGGCGATGCTACTCTCTTGATTCACGAGGGCGTCAAGGCCGAGATTGCCTATGCCAAGGACGGCACCTTGCCCGATCCCAGCTCTACCAACAACCCTGAGTTCCAGCTTGTGCTGACTCTCTTGAGGTGAGGTCTGAAAGCAGAACCGTGACCAGCGTATATTGGTGACATTCCTGAAACTTCTTCCGTCGTGCTCTCTACTGACGCTGATTCCTTGAGCATTGTCCCTCATATGTGTAGTAGACGCTGCTACATTTTCAGCGCCATCTGGAGACTTTAGATATGACCTGCATCTTCCATGACTTCAGGAGGTGGGAACTGTATGATGTGGTTCTTTATCAAGTAGGAACTTCAGTTTACAGCATCGTATGCCAAACTGCCGTTGATCATGATGATGTCTCTCACCTTTGTGTGCCCGTGAACTTCTGGGTCCTGTAGGGATGGGATGAAGGAGAATCCCAAGAAGTACCACAAAATGCTGGAGAGATTGGTTGGAGTTTCTGAGGAGACTACCACTGGTGTGAAGCGTTTGTATCAAATGCAGGATAGCGGATCTCTTCTCTTCCCTGGTATCAATGTCAATGACTCGGTGACCAAGAGCAAGGTTAGGTTTCGTTTTGTGTCTAAGCTTTTTTTAACTCTATGGATATGGCAAATGTGTGTTGTGTTCACTGTGTCTGTTATTTGCCTGTCATTCTGACACTGCCTTGCTAACTGCAGCATTGTCTCTCTGTTGTTTGTTTCTTGGTTATTGTTGATATTGGGAGTTGTCATGGTCTTGTGTCTTCTTGAGTGTGGGTTTGAACTGTGATTGCTATCCAAATTGTGGCAGGTCTGACAATCAACCGTTCTTTTGTCTGGGTTGTTGCATATCATTGTTACTTTGTGTTTCAATACCCATAATGTTCCTTGGTGATTTGTAAATGTGATTCTGGTCTCAAGTCTGGGATTTCAACATTTCTACTCAAGATCTACCCAGGAACCATTTCTTCCCGTTTCATGGTGTAAAATCCAAATGATTGTGGTGCCTACACATCACTGTGTCCTGTTCGTGTTCTGAATTGTTGTTCTTGGACATGAGGGCTCCCTTTGCATCACATTGCATGCTGATTTGTTTAGATCCTGTGATCTTCAATTGTTTCTGCAGGGTAGTGAGTGTTGAGATTCTTTTCCTATAAAGGTTCCATGCTATGTCGATCTATTTGCGCTGAACACCCAGTGAGTAGTGTGGCCCATTCCTGTAGCTGCATTTTCAAACTTTTCTTTTGGGTACAAGATAAGAGTTATGATTCATGAGTTTCTGTAGGTGCAAGTGTGTCTGTTATTGTCCCTGTATGTGCTGACATGCACATTAAGAAAAATATGGCAGGTTATCTTTGAAATTTTCTTGCTGCCTAACACCACTTTTTTTGTTAGTCTCGGTTCACTGGTGATGTAACTACCATCACTATTTTTGTTAGCTACATGATCATCACCAGGGAACAAAGTTCATAATGTAGCTGCTCAAAATGTCTGGTATTGATGCAGTTTGACAACCTGTATGGGTGCCGCCATTCCCTACCTGATGGTCTCATGAGGGCAACAGATGTGATGATTGCTGGAAAGGTGGCTGTTATCTTTGGCTATGGCGATGTTGGAAAGGGATGTGCTAGTGCCATGAAGGCAGCTGGTGCCCGTGTCATTGTCACTGAGATCGATCCTATCTGTGCACTTCAAGCTTTGATGGAGGGCTATCAAGTCTTGAGGCTTGAGGACATTGTTGCTGATGCTGATATCTTCTGCACCACCACTGGAAATAAGGACATCATCATGGTCAGTGACATGAAGAAGATGAAAAACAATGCCATTGTCTGCAATATTGGTCACTTTGATAATGAGATTGACATGGCAGGCCTTGAGACATACCCTGGTGTGAAGCGTATCACCATCAAACCCCAGACAGATCGTTGGGTCTTTCCAGAGACAGGCAGAGGTGTCATCATCCTAGCTGAAGGACGACTCATGAACTTGGGCTGTGCCACTGGTCACCCTAGCTTTGTGATGTCTTGCTCCTTTACCAATCAGGTGAGCTTGTCATCACATACTAAATTATATGTGCATATATCTAGTTCTATTGATCATAGATAGTTGTCAGTTTGCTTACTACTGAAAACTGCAAGGTGTCTGGCACTAAGGGCATTGTTGTTACTTTTATCAGGTGATTGCTCAACTGGAGCTGTGGAATGAGCGCAAGTCAGGAAAGTATGAGAACAAGGTGTATGTTTTGCCCAAGCACTTAGATGAGAAGGTGGCTCTTCTCCACCTTGAAAAGTTGGGTGCCAGACTTACCAAACTTTCAAGTGAACAGGCTGCTTACATCAATGTGCCAGTGGAGGGACCCTACAAACCATCCCATTACCGCTATTGAGAAGCTTATCTCTGTTGAAGGCTTCATTCTATTTTGTGTTGGGGTTTTGCCAAAATATGGATGAGTTTCTGTCTGATAGCATCCTGCAGGGTCTGATCCACAGTTGGTCCCTTGGGTTTTTGTGTCTAGGCCTACAAAGACATTTATAAGTGGGACCCACATGGTGCAACCTAACCCCATCAAAGGTGAGATATTGCTTGAAGGATGACATTATTCTTCTTGTAATTGGAAGATTTATTCTGATATTTCTCTTGAAAACTTGTTCAAGCAGGCTTTTAGCAGACTCACATCTCATGGTGTTTTTCAAGTAGTTTGCATCTTATTGTTGGAATTGCTGTCACATGACAAAAAAATTGTAGATTTGGGTTAAAACAGTTCTGTTGTTCGGGGAAGTGGGGACGGGTTAAACAAAATCTCAAATTAGTCTTCTACACAGCACTTTAACAACATATAAAGCAGAGTAACTCTGAAGTATTGCAACAAATCTTCATGAAATTTTACTACAATGTGTAATATTACAGAGATTCAGGGAACCACTCCAACTAGAATGGTCCAAGTCTGAGATGTTGTATGAGATGGTAATTACACAAGCCCTCTACTTGAGTGTGAAAACAATGAGTGTAAATCTTGACAGTTATCGAACAAAAGACCCTGATTTCTTCTCCTTCTTTGCAAAGTTGTCAGATATCTCCAGCATCGATCCACTTGTATTTGCTAACTCCATATCCTCTTCACTCTCTGCAATGCAGGAGATTATCAGAACACACTGCCACAGAAATGATAGACTAGTAGACTTTGAAACCACATTCAAGGGCTCTGCAATTTGGATGCTGTAGTACAGTGCATTTACTAGGGTTGAATGGAGCATCTTGAGGCAATCGCCTCCTATGTAGCACCACTGCAGAGTATAGAAGCTTTACCTTGAGCTAGCTTCCGCTTCCTAGACCAGATAGCAGCCTTAAATCCACGTCTTTCACCCCTGGCAGCATCTATAAACTCTTCAGTCATGATTTCATCAAGCTCCCTATCTGACATTTCGAGCAGTGTGGCCACTGTATACTTGCTGGAGGCCAATTTTTTGGCAAAATCTCGAGCTGTCTCTTCTTCCAGAAAGTTATGAAGCAAAGCCTCAATGTTGTCCTCTAAGGAACCTGCCATTAGGTCCTGATCCAAACCGTCTTGAAGACTAACCACTCTTGTCAACTTCTTCTTAAGATACACACTTGGTGAAAGAGCTGCTGCACATATTCCCCAGCAAAAATGAATCCAACCTTCTCAGAAACTCTCTTCTCCAGCCCTACTCATCAAATCCTAACACCTCCAAATAACTCAGGTTTGCTGATATGATAGTATTCATGTCCGCAACCAGCCATCCAGTTGACATGATGGATTTCTAATTCACAGTCAATGTAGTGAAGATGCATGGGATCCTGATGAGAAATTCATCAGTAGGAACAGGCCAATCAAAGATCCCAAGAAACCAGAATAAAAGAGATAGAAATCCAGCACATGAATCAGGTTGTCCTTGGATATTAGCAAACAAAGTACAAAAGAACAGCAATTATGAGCCAGGACTGGACAAGAAACCAAAGCGAGGACAGCCACAGCAGGGAGAAAGATAGAGACATTTTCCACACCTCCAAAGTAGGGAGTATGCACAACACTTAGGGGTCGAGCTGGGGGAGGGGAGCAGAGGAAGCGAGCCTGCTTTCTAGCAGATCCAATCCGTGACTGCTTAGGACTGCCCCCTATCAGATCATCTAACACATCAAACCAGGGCCATTTACAGGGAATGTTACCAGCCAGTTTGTCTTTCTCCTGCAATGGTTCACAATAAAGAAGAATCCATCAATATATACCATATATGGAGCACAGCATATTACCAGCACACACAGATCATGAATTGTGTTAGATTTCCCATCAGCCTACTGAAGTCAATGATTTGTCACTTACAGTACCAGAGAATACAATAACAGCTGCCTTCAAGATATGACTGTTTGTCACAAATACTAAGGCTTCAAAGATTATATTTCATACAAGGTCCCTCAAGTAATAGCCACTTCTAGGACCTTACAACATTCAACTGAGATTGACAAGCCCACCACTCATTGCAGCCAGCAGGGAGACAACCCTGTATATGGTGACAATGTTGCTAAGATTTTATTGAGTTTTACTGGGAATTGGCAGCAACTGACATTACCATTCCATCACTTCTTCCAACACAAAAAAATTCTCCCTATTCTATTGTTGTCTCAATACCTGACGGTAGCGCTTCTTCAGGCTGTCCACCTTCATGCGACATTGCTCCTGTGTTTTGGGGCTCTTCTCATTCACACATTGTGCATTGACTATCTTGGAAACTTCTGCCCAGTCTTTGCTCCGGAAGTTGCTGCGGTCCAAGGCATGAAACTTCTCCCTGTTTGGAATTAGGGTTACAGTCAGCGACAACAATATTCATGTCTTGTAACACTCAAATGCCTCCTGAAAAATTCAGAGCCTCACCTAAGCAGCATGAAAGAAGACCATTGATCTCTCTGCTAAGCCAACTCAATAGTTTGCGTTCTTCCAATTCTTTTACCCAGTTCAATCTAGAAGCAGACACACCCTGAGTTTAAGAGAAACCGAAACACACACACACCACAGCCACATTTCTCTCAGTTCTCAGCTCCAATGCCACAAAAAGAATACAGACAAATGTTGTGAAATCATGGCCAGCTAGAAAGAAACATTCCTCTTTTCCCAACTGACTCGGATCCAGCCAGGTTATTACAAGCACCCTAATTCTTGCTCGCTTTGAGGAGTCGATGATCAGGACACCGAAACTGCGCAGTCATGAAGAACATATGAAAATTGCTAACAAACACATTCGATTGGAGTGACGGTTACCGTCCTTTACCTGAAAGCAGAAATCAAGACCGAAGTTGCGGCCTCGCTCCACTCCGTAGCCGGCTCCCTCCCCGGCCCCTTGTGTGGGCTCTCGATCTTGCTTAACACGTGCTCCTCCTCGAACTCGGAGTCTTGGTGATCGGGCTGCTGCTGCTGCTGCTGCAGCAGCTCGTGGCTGCCCGACGTGCCTATAATATCATGATGCTGCTGCAGATGGTGGTGGTGGTGGTGATGGTGGTGGTTGTGAGCGTCCCCCACCAGTTCCCCGCCATCGCCGCCTCCCCCGCTGCTGTCGTCCTCCATCGCCGCGTCCGCTCCTCCTTCGTCTTCTCCACCCAGGCTCCCACCCGAACGTCCGTCCGTTCTGGTCTTCCCTTCCGTCCGTTAGGCCCTCTTCGTCAGCGTGGCAGTCTGGACGACCGGGGACGAACTCCCACCCGCTGGTTGAACTGCACTTCGAGAACAGAGTTGGGAACCGTACATGCAAATGATGGGAACTCCAATTGGGAACCGCCAAGGAATAAGACCAAAACAATAAATTACATACAAGTATTATTGTAATTTTATTTTTATTATCGTGCATAGTACCAATATACATAATACAGGTTATTGCATTATTATTGGAAAATTTTGCCAAATTCTCAATAACAGAAAATTGGAAAAAAAAAAAAAAAACCTTGATTGGGATGAATCTGATTGCTACTTAGTATAGATAACTGTAGTACCTTTTTAGGTTCAGCACTTGGGTGCCAAATAATTATTATATTTTGTAAATTTCACTTCGGCAATAAAATTTTTTTAATGAAAATTTGCAAGAAATATAAGCAATCTTGTTGGACATTGAACCTCTAACATATTGAGACATTTTATAATATATTCTATTGCTTCTTTTTTGCAAAAATGGGGATAAAATAATGTTCTACCAATTAGAAGATAGAGGAATGTTGTGAATTATTGGAAACTTGCTTTGCTATGGTGCATTGGCCTAGCAAGAAACTCCCAGGTACCAATTTTTGTATTTTGCCCTCCCTTGCAGTTTTCCTAAATTTTGAGATTAGAAACAGATAATGTTTTAAAAAATTCAAAAATTTCTAAAAATAATTGAATTACTGCTGAACTTGAAAAGGTATTATAATAATGTGGCTTGTGTTATTTGAGCACATAGTTTTACAAAGTATACCTATACATTTGTGTGAAATCCAATTTCCCTAGGAAAATTGAATTAAAATTTTATTGAATTCCAATGACAAAAACTATTAAAAATCCAATAATTGGACTGGACTATAGGTCTAAAACTTATGAAACTACCTTGGTGCACCCATATTCATGAAGGAGGTTTTCCAACCATCTGAACAGTGCACCCAAAATTTCACTAAAAATTATAAATTGATTTTTATTGAATTTTCAATCACAAAAATACTCTAATTTTTTATAACTCTTACATTATTGTGTGAGTGTGTGTGTGTGCATGTTTATTGGAAAATTTGCACCACATTGAAAAGAAAAAGCACGTGTGAATTTGTAAAATAGTTTTTTAGATTTATTTTATTTTTCTTGCTAAAGTTGTCACATTTTGAGGAAAATAGTTAGAACTCATCACATTTAGACATTGAGTTCACGGAGGTTGCTATAAAAAAATGGTTCTGATTTTTTTTAATTTTCATGCCTAACCTCTAGCTAGATTTGGCTAATTGTTCTTGTGAATAATATCTAGTTCACCTTCTTGAAAAATTTGAAAAAAAGCCCTAATCATAGGCTTAATTGTTACAAAATCACCTTAATTAACTTGTATTCATTATATGCTTTTAATTGGTACCAAAAACATGATCGTGATGGACCTTGTGGTTTGGGAGATCTCAAACATGTTTTATTTTTTTATAAAAAATCATATAAAAAATTGGTGAAAATTTCCAAAACATTAACAAAATTTACACTAGAAAACATTCCATATTTTTCCAATTTTTTTTTGAAACAATGTATTTTTAAAAAAAAAGTCATTAATCTTTAATTGACAAAACAATGAAAAATAATTAAAATGAACAAACTACCTTTCTATTCCAATTAAACATATGGATCTAACTTATACATTCAAATTCTAGGCCACAATTGTTGTTTGTGTAAATGTTAGGAGTTAGAACAATTGTAAGGATGGTAAAAATAAACATTAATTCACACAAGCAGAATATTATTTAACAACAACTCTTAATTAACAATTGATATGGCATTGAAATCAACTATCTTATTATCTTGTATATATTTGAAAAATGTACATTTTAGACCTTAACATTCACAAACTCTAGGTATTGTTTCAAAAAATGAATGATTATTTCAATTTTAACACTCATCCTCCTTTCCCCTTCTTTTGTACTATGTTAATATTTCATTGCTTTTTAAAACTCTATCTATTCTGGGGCATGATGTGTTGCAATCGATTACAACAAGATTACAATTCAACAATCTTGTATTGAACAAGATGTGTTGCTTTGACAATGGACATAATGTGTTTAATTTTTTTAACATCATTTGAAACAAACATGTTGCAAATGGGACTAACATGTCATCAATATTGATAAGCATTGCAAGAACAACAAGTGTTGCAAGTGGCATTCCACTGGCATTACTAGTAAACTAATTTGCAAGTTGTGTTCAAAGTGGATATGAAAGACACTTGAATTCATCAATCATTTTTGTGTAACTTACAAATTCAATTTAGTTATTTCATAATAATTGGACAAATATCATGAAAGACATAGCAAGAATTATCTTGATGGAAAAAGGTGGAATGCAAATTTATATAAAAAAGAATTTAAATTTATAAAAGACATTCTTATAGATTTGAACACATTTGAAAATTTGACACCAACATTCATGGTAGCTATCATTCAACAACTTGTGATGATAAGTAATACTAAAATGCATCACTATTCATAACGCCAAAATCCCCAATCCACGATTTCATCCAAAATTGGGTTGCTAGTCATTTAGGACATCCATGACTACTTGGTTATATAGTCAAGTAGGACACTATATTTAAAAATGTTTTTAAATTTGTGACTATATTCATGAAGGCCAATGTCTTTACAACTACAACTTTTGTGAATACAATTATGAAAGAAATCAAAAAATATTTTCTCTTAACCTACTAGCCTAGGTTAGATAAAAGTAAGGTTTGTTAGATTAAAAACCTAGCATACATGCTAAAAAATAAGCCCTAGTCTACCTAGGAATGTAAGTTAACCTATTTAACAATTTATGTTAGGCTAGGTACTTAAGCAAAGCGAGCAAACTAACCTAGCATAATTAGCCTTACAACACTAGGTTGCAATTGTTAGGATTTGAACCCCTCACGTTCACATTGAGGGATGAAGTTCTTAAGCCATTGCATCACAATTTTTTTCATGATAAAAATTGTCACCATATTATCATAATTAAAAAAAAAACTTATATAAATAGCCTAGCCTAACTACTTAATATATATAACTTAGTTAGTAACCTAATAGGTACCTTGGTAGGTTTAATATTAGGTTTAATAGGTACCTATTAGTCATTAATCTAGTATCTAATACATACATACTAGATGATTAATAGGTACGTACTAGGATGAAGGTGCCAATTTGAGTACCTTCACAATAGCCTTGACCATTATTATTTTTATGTTCCACTTTCCTTGCCACAACCTTATGCTACAATTTGTTATCAACATGCCATGTTTAAATGTTGTTAGTATGTTACTAATGACGCCAAGGTAGGTGTTGGGATGTGGGAGGTTTATATTAAGGATGAATGGTTTATTTTCTAGAAGATTATTACTTGAGCTAAAAAAAGTGGCAAGGGGTAGATGGGAGTGGGCCAAGGCTTGCAAAAATTCCAAACATTCCCCTCAATAATTGAAAATTCATGTTTAAATTAGATTTGCCTCCAAGGTGATTCTATTCAAAGAGACCCTTGAATTCAATGACACCATAAACCTTTGTTATTCAAGGCAAACCATTGCCTTGCAGAGTAAAATTTCTATTTCAAAGACATGGGCTATGGTTGAAAAAATATTAGAGATTCAAACACCAATTGTTAGCCAATGTGTTCTAAATCAATCTCATGGGCATTGGTTGTTGCCCAATGCCATTTTTGTTATTATATCCATGATTGTTGGCATGTGCAACATTAATTTTGTTGCAACAAATGTGATGCAGGTTGTATGTGGGCCAACAATTGTGTGGTTTTTTTTTCATCTAAATAAAAAAAATAAAATTTAATTGTTTGATTTTATTTGTTGAATTGTAGGCTAGAAATTTTGATTCAAAGTTATTGCATCTTGGGCATCACATGCAAGTTGAAGTGATGTTGTCTTGAAGCCATTTTTGGCATTTGTATCATCATTTCAACCTTGTGTTGTTCATAACATGTTGGTTTTTATGCTTGACCCTCATTTAAAAAGTTTGTAACTCATTTGAGATTATGTTGGCCTTGAATTGGCCATGCAAGTTGCTATAGACTATGATTGTAAAATTTTCTTGCCATTACTTTTGATTGTCTATAATATTTTGACCACAACTCTTGTCATTGTTAACCAATCTACATTTATTGTGTTTGAGCTAGGTGTATTTGGAAACTTGGCTTTTCCTAAAGAGATTGCCTTGGGGCTTTTAAAAACTAATTTCTCACTGTTTAGGAAAATTATAGTGCCCACATATGCCTATAGTCCTTTCATTTGGTGGGCAAAACATCAACAACAATTTCTAAACATTGGATATCTTGCACATCAAGTGATGGGGATTGTCGGGTCACAAGTTGAGATTGAAATAATCTTTAGTATGGTAGGTGTTATCACTAGTTTGAAATGCTATTAGTTTGAGATTAACAATCTAGAACATTGTTGTGGTTGTTGTAGGTTGTCTTTTGATTTGAGATCTAGACCCATTAGTTATAATGATGAAAAATTGCCATGATGATCCCAAATTTGGATGCACAAATCCCTAGCCTAAGTCAATTGAAGGATACATTGACATTGAAAGTAACATGGTTTCAGGTTATGAAAAATATTTGACTTCAATTTGTTCAAAGAGGATTAATTTTTTGTAGTGTTGAAAGGTGTAAAATATGAGGAATGAAAAGTAAGTACCCATGAACATCCATGTTTTAGTTTCCACTATTATTCTAATTTGTTGGTTGTAGGTACATTGATTTTAAATGTTGTTTGTGTTTCTTTAATTTTTTGGTTGTAGGTACTACTTTAGGGCTAAATTGGTTCAAAGGAGGAACAAAGGAAAAATTTGAAACTCTATGAAATTTTCTTAGAGCTTTGCAATAGGTTAAAGGGTAGATTTGTCCAATGTCATTTGGATTGCTTGCTCCAAGGAAATGTCTTGTCTTTGTGTCAATGTTTACATGAGTCACTATTTTTCTATTTTTCAGTTTTTGTTCCCATTTGTTAATTGTTGTCTAGTTAAAGGATGTGAATGTGGTTGTTATGGGTTGTCTTCCATTTTTATTCCTAACCTTGTGGTTTCTATGGTTGTTGTAGGTTGTCTTCAATTTCTATTTTTAACATTGGGGTTTTTAGTTTGTAAACAATAGGGGATTTGATGTAGGTCATATTGGATGTTATTTTGGTATGTATATAATTAAATTTTTAGGTGTTGGAAACACAAGGGTTGTTGTTAACATGTAGAAATTTTTAGACTAAATAGTTCCATAGGCCTGCTAGTGACTATTAGTTACTACTGGTAAACTTACCATCCTTTACCCCTTGGTGGAGGGGTAATGATTGGGGGTCACAATTTCATCGATTAATAGTTCTTAAAATTGATGGTGAGCGTGGCCAGCTGTGTTCTAGTTTTAAATCGAGATTGAATTACAGGTTTTGTGAAATGAAATGCAAACTTGTTGTTGGTCAAAGTTGCTTGAATCAAATGGTATTCTAAGCTATTGATGTTTGGTGGGGACACTAGTGAAAAAAGGTAAAAAATACGTGAGTAAAAATATAGAGTGCAACATATTGGTTGTTGGGTAATACTTATAATTTAAAAATAAGGTGCAAATAATGGTTTATTCAAATAATCAATTTAATTATAATATAAAGTATGTAATAATATGAAATAGTGGATTATAATTAATATAAGACGACTTTTATATATATATATATAAGTTAATAATAGGGTAATAAAAAATATAGGTTGAACAATTATCTAATACCCTTCTAACAATGGTCGTTTGAATCCTCTAAATGCCAAACATTACACACTGTGTCCCTTCCCAGTGTTGATGCAATTGTGTTCATCAATTGAATGCAACATTGTCGGTTTGCATGAGCTTGAGTGTCATTGCTTTCTTGTGTGTGTGGTGTCTAAAAGTTAAAAGTTTGAGAGTGCACTCTATGTCTACCACCCAATCTCCTGTCAACTTGCTAAGATTGCAGCTAAAGGCAACTGGTTACCTATGACTTCAACAATTCTTGTGGCAACCACAATTCAAAGTTCTGGAATGTTAGGGTATGATCTTTGCTAGTTAGCAGCAGGATTACATTAGAAAACCTGCAGTTTCAGTTGTTTGTGATAGTTTCAGTCACATTTGTGATCTCTGGATCAATCCACTTGGTTTTTTTTTTTTGAAAACATTACACCAATTTTGTCAATTTGCATATGCTTGGGTTGGGTTTATGTGATTTGGGCATCACTAAGCTTTCCATATCTATTATGCATGCCCGTCTAGAAAAGATGTCTTATGTTGATGCCCGATGAGCTTATAACCAATTTTGTCAATGCACATGCCCGGATTTATGTCTGATGGGCATCATCCTTTTCCATATCTATTATGCATGCTCGTCTGGAAAAAAAAAAACATGTCCTATGTCTATGCCGAGCAGGCTTCAATTTGTCAAAAATACATTTATGCTCAGGCCTGCCAGGTTTCACATATGGTTTTTTTGGTTCATACCCTGCCCGTCGGGTATTTCAGAAAGTAGATACCCGCCCAACAATGGTAGACACCTAATCGTATTTTGGCTTCCAGATGGCAGTTTCCCAAGGTGCACCTCCAGTGTGAAAGGTTTCAGAGACATGGAAACCCACTTCCTTTATTTAACCATATCAAAATAGTTCTGCAATAATGTGTTCGTGGACTTCATGGGAAATCACCCTGCGCGTGGAAATAAAGGTCCAGCGTGTGTATGAAGCAAACTTGCCAAATGTAACTGCCGCAATTGAAGCAGCACCCACCAGCACACCACGAAGGATGGATGATAAGTGGTCAGGAAACAGTATTCTGTTGGGCTCCAGTTCCCAAGCTAACCATGGTGGTTACCTCAGTTGCTTTTTTCTTCCCCTACCTACCTACTAATAACAACATTAAAAACAGGTTGTTAATAGGTAGGTAATGAAAGCAGCCCTCACCTTTGTGAACCATCTACTTACCTAGTAGTTACCTAGTTTCCTACCTATCTACCAATATATGGGACCTATTTTCCAACAGAATTGTTTACCAATGTGAAACCAAATATTAACTCAGTTCATGTTCATCCACAAGTGAGTAAAAACAAGCATCCAGTGGATGGTGCGCTGGTGGGTACTGGTTCACTGTGGCGCAAACAAACGTTTTCAAGTTTTTGCAGTTTTGTAACACACAAGTAAGAAGTCAAAGTGGAAAAAAAGTAATAACACAAAGTACATATAAGTCCTATTAAGCTTGGTTGTCAAACATCTAATTTAGTAGTGTCCTTTCACTTCAACAAAGCAACTTTTGTTGAGTAAAACCAACCCAAGCTTTCAAACTCAAAAGTTTCCAATGACTTTTGTGCAGGCTGTGCTCTTGACTGACACACAAAAAGCAAGTGAGAAATTATTAGAATAATACCCAACTCAGCTACACTGTAAGCAATAATAATAATAATTAATAAAGTTCTGTTTTTGGGGGAGTTGGTGCCAGTCACTGGAGTGCAAGGGATTACTTAGCCTCATTCCTACAAAACTGACTTAGCTATTCCAAAAAACAAATTCAATTCACACCCAAAAAAATAGGGGCTGGTACTAGTAGAGATCATTAAATAAATGCTTTAAATTTATTGCCTCAATTGATATAATGAATGAGTAAGGAGCATCGAATCTAAAGCCTGGATTTTTATTTTTTTAACATCTCTTCAACTACCAGGCTAATTGTTTGCACCATGATTCTGTAATTCCATTGCTTGAGTGAGAATTAGTGATTGCAGAAAAAAGCACAACAATCCAAAAGAGGAGAGTAAGCATGGATAGGATTTCGTAAGGGAGGACTGTCCACGACCACTTTGGTAAGCCGTCTTCGGGTGTGAACTGGGGCACGCCGTTGGCGTCGTAGCGGAGGAAGGACTTGCGTCGCTTGGCTCTGATGTTGCGTCCCGGAGACAAAATGTACACCACTGGTACTAACATGTGTGCAGCAGTGCTGATGAAGAAGACTCCCAAGCCAATGACTAGGAATTTCTCTGAACAGTTTGCTGAGATTCCGCTTGCATGGTAGAATCGAGCCAAGAGAACACCCAAACTCACGATCACGTACATCAGATGGAATCTCACTAGCTTCAGTTGACTGGAATATAATTCCTTCAGATAGCTGATCCAGTTGCGTTTGTGAGAGCTGCCGGCGGATTTAAATCCAGCTGCACTTGCTGCTGCACTACTGTCAATGTTGCTGGTGGGTACAAATGAGAAGGAAGCGTTGAAATTGAAGATTGAGTTTGCACACGCTTGCATGTAGTATGGTGTCATCCACCAGAACATGGACTCGTCGCGGTTGCGCATTTGAATGGACTGCGACATGTTGGACCAAAGACAAATGAATGTGATTCTTGATGCAATCAAATTCATTGCTAAACACCCAACTAATTGCAGAGCTTCTTGATCCGTCCCCACTGACAACTTCAAGTCGAAAGCAAGACATGCAAGTAAGACAGTCGCAAGAATGGCGTTGTTGAATGCCATGAAGTAGAATGCGGTGTGGTGAAAGTAGAGTACTTTCTGCACGAAGTTGAGTTTGCTATTCTTGCCGAGACAGGTTTTCCAAGAAGCGGCAAACTGCTGCATTGCTCCTGTGGTCCACCGCATCCTCTGTTTGACGAACCCTTCGAAAGTCCAAGGGGTGAGACCAAATTGTAGCTTCTCATTGATGTATACAGACTTGTAGCCCTGGTTGAACAACATGTACGCGGTCATCGTGTCTTCCGTGATGGATTGTGGCTGGAAACCACCAATTTTGTCCAAGCATTTACGCCTGAAGAGCGCACCTGTGCCCACACAGGTGGTGGTTCCCAAACTGTCCCGATGAAGTAACACCCTGTTGTATCCCAACACGCAAGAGTCATGCAACGGATCGCCAATGGGTAGATTGTAGAATGATTGTGGTACCTGCACAAATGCCACATCCGGCGCATCCACGATGTGCGGCAACGTTCGCCGGAGAAAAGAAGACTGCAGGATCATGTCCGCATCCATCATCACAACATATTCCGCATTCGAATGCTTGAGGCCATTATTCATGTTACCGCATTTGAAGTGATTTGGCACACCTTTGACTTTGATGCGACGAATGTACTCGAGTTTTCCCGCGGCAGTCTCGACTTGCAATGCCTGACAAAAAGCTCGAAGCTCATCGTCAGCGCCATCGTCCAACACAAAAACCTTGAAACGATCTTGTGGGTAATCTAAAGCCAAGGCTGCCTTCACACTCTCGATAGGGACGTCTGTGGGCTCTTTGCAGCAGGGAATGAACACGTCCACCGTCGGACACTCCTCATTACTCCTAGTTTTGATATCAAACAATCCAAGCTGAGGCCGCCTGCTGGGTGGCAAAAGATTGTCAACCGTAGTCAAGAGGGTACAGCAAAGGTACAGACATTCACACAACAAAACCAACAACAACCAAGGTCGGGACAAAACTTCAATGGGATATTTTGCGTAGAGGTAGAATCTAGAAACAAGGTAGTAAATTTGCAAAGCGACGGAGATGATAGTCAAGAAGCTGCACAACAGATAGTGCTTGAACAGCGCCGCCTGTACTGAAGTTGCAGAGGACACACTAGTACACTTTGGTATACTATTCAGTTCCTTACTGCACCAAACAATCCCATCCAATTTAGTGGGGTCTATGAGTCCATTACACTCATCATCCTCGTTCTTGACTGCTTCATACTGGATATCTAATCTGGGCTGCAATGACCCCATCTTCAAATCTCGAGTACTGAGCTACTGAAATCAAAAACCAGGATCCTCTCAGTTAGATTTTGCCACTAGAACTCTTCTTTGGCTGACTGCAAATTACCCACTGGCACGAATGAATCAACAGAGGATCTAAGTGTCTCTCACAATAACAATATCATCATCATCATCAGCAACTCATGAATTTGCAACTAGCGCGACATAAGATGTATCATGACATCCTGTTTCTTCCTTATATGCAACAGCAATTTTCACTCTAGAAAATATACTCAAATTAACTGACAAAGCTGATCAGTGCACAAATCTTCTCATCACACAAAACTTGGAATTCCTCAAGTAACCACACTCCAAAGAAACACAATCACGAAGTACTCCAAGATTTCACTCAAGAGAAAGAAGAGAGGACACAAAGAAAGAAGGCCTGCGCACATGAGTTTTGGAAAAAAAGCCTCTGGGCGAACGTCATCTTTGATGCTCGTTTTTCAGCTGGCGATAGCCTTTTTTTTCTTTAATGGCTATATATAGTCAAAATGCTGTTAAAAACGAATTAAAAATAAATAAAAAGAAAAAAAGAAAAAAAAATTGCAAGTGCTAAAATCAAGGGCTTTGAAAGATTCTCAATAGCCATAATTATAAATTTTTAATATAGAAATTCGCCATATTTTTATACCAGGTTCAAGTCCGTAGCAAAATATATAGGAAGATGTTTTCTTTTTCATAAAATTAGTATTTAGCTTGTAGCCAAATGTGGCTAAATCTTCCTATATGGATCATCGCCACTTTTGACTACATCATGCACATGCAGCCCAAAGCCTGCTGTTTGTTGCCCTGCGCTGCCCATGTGGGGCTAGAGTGAGCCCAGAAGCTGCCCGGTGTGCCCACCTGTGGACGATAAAAGTGAGGTGCTTGTATGCAGAACATGTTGAGGAACGCATTGTGAACTTGGGGAACATATTGGGAACCCATTAGGAACTTAGAGGGAACACCGTGAGAACACATTGGAAAACATGGAAAAATGGAAAAAAAATCCTTCCCGCCCCCCCAAACTTAAAAGGAAAAAAAGCAAGGCACCTTGGGCCTTCCCATTGGCCGAAATTCTACTGTTCGTCCGGCTTTGGCGGACCTGCAGTCACAGCCAGTCAGCCCCTCTCCCGTGCCCAACACGCACACGACCTGCAGGAACTCTTCCGTGCCCAGCCCGCCCCTGCCCTGCTGGCCACCGTCACAGCCAATCAGCCCCTCTCCCGTTTTTGCCGGGCCGTGCCCGGTCGTCTGTCCGTGACGAACCCGAGCTCAAATATTCCTTTTTTTTAAAACACCAAAATTTTCCTTAAAATCACCATTTTTCTACACATTGTTCAAGCAAGTAACCAGGATACAAAAAAGGATTATCTACTTTCACAGCTGGTCTATAGCCAAATATGGCTAAATCTCCTTGTGCATGATAGGCAGTGCCACAACCTCAAAAAAAATTGTTAAAAAAAACACACTGATCGGGGCTTGTCTTTTTGCACCAGGTTCAGAAAAATGTATTTTATTTATGCCTTGGAAATAATTTGCAGGGCTTTGTACAGGGGAGCACTATTTATGTCGGGTATACAACTCGTCGGTACTGGACGCTTGTTACGTAATTCTTCAACACAGTTCATTGAGATGGGAAGCAAAAAAGTTTCTCATCCTACTACTTGGCATCCACATATCTCAAATCACCAAAGGGTCTGTACTCAAGCGTTCTCTTATACTTATACATCCACAATCTATCGCTCCCTATCTCGAGCTCCCTGCATTATTCTTTGGAATCGGATTATCAAGCAATGAGACTTCACCTAAAAACTTCTGCAATGTGTCAAAGAACCGGTTTTTTTTCTCTATTCTGCTTGGCCTCACTGTTTAGGTTTGTTGACCTTCGGGCCATAGAAGACTCTACGGCAATTCCGCTAAGCTTCAAACTCAGAAAAAAAAACTTTTGAACAATCCGTGAAACAACACGGAAACACTTTTGCAAGGGCGTAAAGCGTGTCAGAGGAGAAAACTGAAACTTCTCAGAGGAAGGATTTGGGACCCACAGAAGCACGCGGCCCTTGTCCAGGATTCTTCCAGGTCTTTCACTGAACCTGTTCAAGCTTTTCCGTTTTTTCTCTTCTTCCAAGCCTTTCGCGCAACCTCTTCACACGTTCCCTTTTCGTCTCACGCTCTACGGCTTCGACAAACAGCTTCGTTTCTCTCGCACTGTACTAAGTCGGTACGCTGTGTTCTCGGATTACTCCTCTCTTGCTACCCGACTTTTATTTTATCTCTTCCTCTTTGGTTTTTCATCTCCATACCTCTCGTGCTCTCTTATGTGTCTCTATCATCAAGGTCAAGCAACTCTAAGGGGCCAGCATCGTCATCTCACCTAACTTCTATTCTTAGGCCACAAGCCTATATGCAAGTCCGGGAGTGCCGGGCCGGCCCGGTCGGCCGGACTTGCACACCCGACCTTTGTCACGGACGGATGCACGCACACCCGACCTTCGTCACGAACGGACGCACGCACAGATTACGTGAATTTATATATAAGATTTTGGGGGCGGGGTGGGGGGCGGGGTAAAGCACGAATACGAAATTTCTATAAATAAAAAATTAAATTTTAATGAATTTGACATTAGAGAAATAATTATATATTTATGGATTAATTTTTCATTCCCCTTCATCACTGATTATCCACTCAAAACAAAAGCCCCCATTTTAGGGTTCAGGGCATATTTAGGGTTTAATTGTCAACTATATACATATTTGTATGCAATGTACTACTATGGGTGGTTTTTGAGTACTGTAGTTCATGGCTGACTTTGGCATAAATTAAATAATTTCTTAATTTGTCAAAAAAATTGGAGAAATTTTTAGCCCTCTTGTCAAAAATTTCAAAAAAATTGAAACAAGAATCTGAAATCAAATCTTGGCCTAGTATGGATGATGAGCACATTAGTTTTTGAACACACTGCCCAGGAGGAAAACAACAAGAGAACTCTGAAATTGAGTTAGTATTTAATATGTAAAAAAATAGCCTTATACGTCCAAAAAATTTATAAAAAAAAAAACTCACATGATGAATCTTAAATTTTAAGAGAAAATAAATTATTGGACACTTGTGTGCTGAACTTGCCCAGGTAATATGATGGTATGTGCCAAATATGTGTTCTGAAAACAACCTGCTACTTATGTACTTGGTGAGCTTTGCCTTTGCATACCACATTCACTCTAACTTACAAGCTTTTGAACTCAACATTCTATTTTAACTTAACCCCATTTGAACTTAACATTCTATTTTTTCCTAAACAAAATAAGCAAATTATTGTGCATGGTTTGTCTGAATAAATAAATAAATATATAAATTAGTTTTTGTTTGAAGTAATGGTACACTAAAAATGAAGACTTATAACCGCCTCGCCAATCTCATGACAAGGCTTGATTTGGATAAAAGCTGCAAGAAATTATTGTTGCAGCTTGCCTAATATTGAGTGCTGCCAAAACCTGAGCACAACTGTAGCACCCAACTTGGGAGTTGTGTTTTTCACATGCCTCTCTCTCTTCACTTCACTTCACTTCACTTGTAATTTTGTTGTGCTTGTTTTAATAGAAACGAGGCATGTGGTGTGACGTCCTGTGTGACTATGTCATCTTGGGTTAACCAGCACACACACTCTTCTGCTACCATGGTGAAAAGCCCTCAAAAAATTCATTTAATTTGCTTCTTAAATATTATAAATATTTCATGCTTGAACTAAGCCCTCAAAATTCATTTAATTTGCTTCTAAAATATTCTAAACATTCCATTCTTTAACTAAGCCCTCAAAATTCATTTAATTTGCTTCTAAAATATTCTAAATATTCCATTCTTTAACTAAGCCCTCAAAATTCATTTAATTTGCTTCTAAAATATTATAATTTTCCATGCTTGAACTAAATCAGGGCCTCTGACTCCAAATCTAACATTTCTTGGGTTTAATATGTGCCACTAAATAGGCCTGACTCAAGAAGGTGAAGGTAAGGTACTACCAGTGTATAGGTGGTACTGGTTTCGCCCTGGCCTTCCAGTGTCCACCTTCCAAATAATACCCGTAGGTGTATTTTGTAATTTATTTAGTTTTCCTTGAAGATTTAATGTTTTAATACATCCATATTTAACATGTTATGAAATGGGTTACATTGATAGGTGTCGAAAAAAAAATCATCCTATTAATCTGGACTAGTCAATTTGGAGCCACTATTGGGATTAGGATAATTTATTTACTTGTAAAGCAAAAGATTGTTTGTTTGGTCATTTTGATTAATAAAAATATTGGACTATTTGATTATTTGAGATTTTACTTAAATTGATATTTTTAAAGATTATTATTTCTAAAAGATGTTTTAAATAAGTAGGTCATAAAAAGATAAGTAGGTAGGGAGGTGATAAACATAATTGATCCTAACTTATCTAGTTTAACTTATTTAATTTTTTTAATCTAGTTAGCCTACCTTAGTTTTTCAAGCATGCACATGGGTTACCAGTATAAGGAATTGAATCCTCATCTTCACAATGAAAAGTCGAGTCCTTATCAATGGATTACATTTTCAAAAATTGAATACTTTTGTCAAATTTTTTATATCACATATTTATTTCACATTATCATTTATATAGATAATTAAAAAGTTAGGTAATTAATAAGTAGGTTGGTATGTAGGTTGCAAGATGATAGGTTGGTAAGTAGATAGGCTTTAGTTACCTATTTATTTAAATCTACCTCCCTAACCTAGGTATAAATTAGTTTAGTGATTAGCATAGGTACATAGGTAGACCTCAACAATTTACCTACCTTAGGTAATAGCTAACTAACTTGGCATATTAACTAACATAAGATGTCCTATTTGATTAACTAGTCATTGGTCATTTTGATTAAGCATGTCAATTTGCTTTGTCCAACTTGACTAAACGTTTCACTTTGAAAGATAGTCAAATAAGTCATTCTAATCAACTTCATTAGTCAATGTGGATAGAACAGTCAACTTGAAAAACCTTGAATTGTAGTAATGAATGTGGCAAAGAATTTATATTAGGATTTTTAAAAATATTAAAAAAACCAAAACTAGTTAAATTTTTTTTAATAAATGATTGCCACTTTATTTACATTGAAAGAAAATTAACATTGGTTCACATTACTTAAACATCATGTTTTTAAGTATGCTTGTAACCAAAAAGAAGGTGGAAGACAAGACAACAAACTTGACTACATGTATGGGTCTAAGCAGAATTGGATTTTCTGGTATCCTACAGCAAACATCTCTTGACCCTTTCTCTCGCTCTATGTCACAGAATACTCTTGCCTGCATTCACTGATCTTCAACAGAACCAGCTTATGCATACACAAATTGGCAAAGTTGTTACAGAATCCAGAACTTACGTTACATCCATTTGAATGGCCAGAAACTACTAGCTACCTAACTCCAATGCATATCATCAAAAATCAAACATCTATTGAAGTATGGCCTTTGAGGTCAGAACTCTCAAGGTTCACTCGATCCATTGATCCGCTAACCCATTCCCCATTGAATGCAACAATGCAGCGTGCTTCCACTCTTCTTGTCTGAAAACCTAAGACCTAGAGACTCTTGACTCTAAATGCATTTTGAAACACTTGATTTTGAACAGTAAATACCAGGCTCACTTAGAGCCACTCAATGGGACAGACTCTTATGCAAGAATGAACGATAAATTTTGTGTTTCAAGTCCTTTCTTCACTCTTATTCTGTATACTCATTCAGTCCACCTTAAGGATACCCCTTGAGGTTTCTGGTACTCACTCAGATAACTGCTTACAACACATATGCAAGGTAATGTAACACAAACTCCCCATTCCAGATGCTCACTTTCTTCAATATGCCCCCTAGTTCTACGGCTCGGACCCCTCAGTTCTTCATCATTCCTCGGCATCAACCCTTCATATCTATTCCTTCAAAGACATTCACAACTACTCAGGTAAGTTATTGGCACAATGGAGAATTTCAACAACCAGCCAAGTAGTCCACAAACAACAACCACTAAACCAAACACCTTCCCCCTTTCTTTCTTCCTCATACTCCCTTTTATGCTTGCTTCTGTCGTCCCTTCCACCAAACCATCTTCAATGCAGCTCCCTCCTCCACCATCCATCGCGCAGCGTGATTCCCTATACTCCATAACACACAAACAAACAGAATAGCCTACCCATGCATTCCTTGCAGTAGTGATGGAGAGATTCTCGCTGCAAGAATGCAAAAAAAGGTGACGGCTAATGAAAACAATAAAACAAAACAAAACCCTAAAGACATGTGTTCACACTAGTGTGGTGATTTGCTGTTTGGTCACATGCTTTTCAATAATGGGCCACACATATTCATAAGATGAATAAAAAGTCCTTGCATTTTAAATTTATGTATAAATTCTTTTTTAAAATCCCCAAATTTGATGTGGAAGTATTACCTCGTTGTGGGAAATATACATTTCTGATGATCTATTTGCCAACAGCCAATATTCAATTTCCAAATTACAAGTAAAATGGTGAACTTTGCACTAGGTTGCCTTTAAAACCCCAACTATACTAAGAAATTAACAAACCATAAATACATAAAGAATATATATTAAAAAATGTTTGATTCAAAAAATATCTATTTATTAAGGGAGTTAATTTGTTTCTTTTGTTTGTTTATCATGTGCAAATTTGCCAGACCACAGTGTTCCCCACCATGCACATAGTACCATTGGAAAGCCCAAATGAATAGGGTTGTACTAAGCTAGTTTTAGAATTTGTTTAAATCTATGGTGCAAAAGTTATGGAATATTGAACAATGTTTTCATTGAAATTCAATAAAATCAAAAATAATGTTTTTACGGAGATCAATGCACACTTTTGACATTGTGAAAAAGTACTCAATGAGTAGCATTTTATGGAGGCAATTTCATGTTTTTAAGACTTAAGGTGTTTGAGATATTGAATTTTGAATAATCATTGTCATGGATAAAAAACATGTTTGGTGCTACCACTAGGAATGTCACACTTTCATTTTAATAATTAACCCACTAATATTAGTTAATATATAATTAACCCACAAAACACTTCAATAAGGATTTTCATTAAAAAACTTTGGCAGGTACATTTACCAAGTTGTATAGAATTTGAAATTTCAAAAGGATAAAAAATATTTCAAAATATTTTTGATGTTCCTAACCATTACATTTATGAATCCTTTTTGGAATGTAAAAATGTTTACTTTCCTTGAACTTTTTGGTTGCAAACACAAGTTTGAAACATGTTTTGATTTTTTAATTAGGATATAATTTTCTAAAATAAATTTCATGACATTTTATTTGTTTTTTGAAAATTAGATTATAAGGTGTAATTTAATTATGAAGCTCCAAAATTTGAATGCTTCATTCTAAAAAAGGTCATTACAATTAAATGAAATTTCCTTAATAATTCCCATCATTTTTTGCCATAATATATTCTGATATCCAATGGATAAACCTGAAGCATTTAAAAAATTGTTAAAACATTTTTAAAAAGGGATTAGGAATATTATTAAATAAGTTTTACTATTCATTGAATTCCTTGAGGTGGTTCCTAATGTTTCCATGTCCCAAGGGTGCTTTCGACTTCAATGGAAATTCAACTATTAAATTGGCAAAATTAATTTTGGAAAGAAAACTTAGTTGGGTAATGATTCTGTGCTTGGACTTACAACATAGGTCACATTCATCAAATATGCAAAAAATGGCACATATAAGTAAATGAAAAATGTGTAAGAAACTTAAAACCTTGAAACACATACATCACTAGCATATTCAAATATTTAATTATAGATGAGTCAAATCACAAGTTGCCTCAAGGCAAAATCATGGTAATGTAAATAAGAAATTTGTCTACCCAAAATTCAACTTACAATTTTTGACATAAACATAAAAAAATGGATTGAAAACTTTTGTAAGTAGATATATAAAACCATTAAGGGGTGCATCCACAGTAAAATGAGTCACAACCAACTCCTTTGTTCATTTCAGAAAAAGGCAAGGACTTGAAATTGGAAATTTAGATGGCATGCAACCATTACACAAAATTTATGGTTTAATCACATATTTGACTTGCACAATATATTCTTACAATAAATTTTTTTTTGGTGAACTTTACAACTAAATTTTATATTTATTCAAGAGTTATTAAAAAAAAAGTTATAGATTTTAGATTTTACAATTTATTTATATATCAATTCCAACGATGATCCGAAACCATGTGAATTCTAATAATTATTCAATCTGTATGCATATGAAAAATTTCCAAAAAAATCTACATTCATTTTGATCATTCTTATGTGACTTACTGAAGATGTCAATATTGGTTACAAGTGTTTAATTAATCCTTTTTCACTCTCAAATGTTGATATAATTGACTCATATGTTTATCTGTCATTCTTAAATGTATTTTATATCACACTATGTAAATTATATGAAAAAAATTTAATCCAAAGTGAAATTAAAGATTGGCAAGTGTGTTATTTAAGAACAATTACACTTGCAATGGCTCATTATATTGCGGACTTACCCTAAGGTCCTCCATTGAATTTGTGGTACATTGAATACAAAATTTGAAAACTTTAATTTCATAGAAGTAAGCAAGTAGATTAGAAATAACAAGGTCAATATAATGTTTGAAATTACTTTTACATTAAAAATCACATATAGTATGACTACAATATGCACAATTTGAAAGTACATAAATATTTTAAATGTTTGCTTTAATTTGAAAATAAGACATAAACAATATTTCATCCATATTTCATTTACTTGCAACTTACATTGTAACGTTAAACATCATGGCAAGTAGATTCATTTTAAAAAAATCTACTTCAATGCATATTAAAGACGTGGGTTGTCAATTTGATTTCAATAGAATAAAATATTATCACCATTTTCATCATTAAATAAAATAATATTTATACTTTCAAGACAAGTCAATTTATGGTTACTTGTCATAAAAAATGACAAGGAACACAAATTGTTGACTTTACCATGTTAATGCCCGCCATACCAATTGAGTATTTAAATTGACTATGTGCAATACTAATATGATATACATAAATTGACTACTTAGGGGTGATAATTAATTTTCTTTTTGTTCTTGGCAAAGCCTTGCAACATTTTCTAAAAATGGAATGTTATGTCCCAAATTCTTTGTTTAAGAAAATTTTAATCCTTTTAAAGGAAATTTCGCCATACTTAGGGACATTTTTGACTTTGGGGCACTTTTTGACTAGTCTTTTTACAAACTTTTCACCAATAGCAAACCAAAGATCACTAGCAATGTTACATGTTAAAAAACTAAAAACAAAGACATTGATGATGATCTAAGTTGACATCCAAAAACATTAGTGTTAAAAAAATCCTGAATTGTGGAAAGGGGGACATTACAAATGGTGTAGAGAAGGTTCTCGAGTCAACCAAGCTTTGACAACCAAACACGCTGAATGAAGTAGGAAAAAGGTTCAGATCAAGTCGACCTTTAAAAAACGACATTACCAAAAAGTGTTGAAAAGCGGTGTTTGATCATCAATCCACGCCAACTCCTCCAAGTAGCATTGAAGGTTTCTTTTCTTGGGGATACTAAACAATTGCAAGAGCCAATCTTGAATAAGGTCTTGTCACATAGTTTGTGGACACATTTAGCAAGTATCCAATGTTGATAGGTACATTGGTGGTAAATTTTTTGTATTCTAATTTGGGATTGTCCAAGCCCAAAATTTTGCGGAGTGAGGTATTTTCATTGTTTGATTCTTGGTGCATGAAAATAGACCTTCACTTGGTCACATGAATCTTTTGACTATGAAAAGTTCTTTGCTTTTTAAGGAGTCATCAAATCTTATTTCAAAATTTGATTAAATGAATTCAAACTCAAAAGAGATCATTCAAAGACATCAATATTGATTAAATAATTCAAAGAATTTTTTAAATGATTTCATGGGCCATGGAAAAAAGTAGATTCGCATGTCGTGATAGTAGCAAATTTGCCTTCTTCTTGTGTCCTTCTAGAACTTGAAACAAAAAAGACCAAAAACAAGCTCCTTGGATTTTTTCTTGCAAATGCCAAACACTTGAGCCTTTGCCAACTCCAAAGAGTTTTATCTCTTAAATTTTGAGCTAGAAAAAGAAGAGAAAAAAAAAAAAAACTGCAGCTTCACAAGTTGCAAAAAAAATAAATGTAAAAAAAAAACTACATCCAAACTTCAAAGAGCCTTAATCAACAAGTTTTTTTTTGCAAACAAAATTCAAAAATTCAAAATCAAAAAATAATTTAAGACAAAAATAACCTCCTAATCTCTAATAAAGAAATTGAACAAGGAAAAAAGAAAAGAAGGGGAAAAAAAAAAAAAAAAAACAGGATGATGACAAAATGCCAAAACAAAAAAAACTTGAAATAGAACTTAAAGCCAATTTATGTCCATCTCAATGTAACTTCAAGCTCCAATGTTGGGTGAGGACCAAGCTCTTGTTGCAAACAATGCTTGAAGTCAGGGTCATTTTCATTCCTCATGACACAGGAACCAAGTAGATGGTGCCTTTGTTTAAAAACCTAAAAAAGTTGACATATGGTGTGGTATGTCTAAAACTTGATCAACACATAATGTATGTACAAGGTTTGTACCTACTAGTTGGTCCCTGGTCCCTCCTCTGAGGCAATTGGATTAAGATTAAAGTAAAACTTTCTTACTTTAGAGATCTTTATTCCATATGTTCATGGAATTTGTATGTTACATTAAAATACATCTATACATTATGGACTCAAAATGTTCTAAAACATTTTTGTCATTTGGTAACCCTAGGTATTTAACCCCATGGGTAGTGACATTCCTAAAATGTGAGACTACATTTAACTCCCACCTCATTCTACCTATGCCTTATTTTGGGGATCTCCCTTCACCAGATCTACCCTACAATAATATAAATTAGTGTTCGTCAAATACCCCACATTTAAAGGTTAAGTTTAGGATATCAATAATGCATATTTTGTGAAAGCAATATACAAATAAATATGCATTAAAATTTTGTATTAATTTATTTGTCAAGATGGACATCCAGATTCAAGTTCAATTTTGATCTTTTAGCAGAAATGAAATTGTTGGTTCTTAAACTCAAATCAACTAAAAATATTAATTAAAAAAAATTCCACTCACACTTGTGATAGCATACACATTCTTAAAACTAAAGTAATTTATGAACTAAAGTAACTTGTGAGGGAGTTGAACCCTAGTTCTCAAAAGAACTATGCCAATTGCAACACAAGTTACCTGCCCCCAACCCCACTTCAATTAGCCCACACAAAAACACCCCCACTTTGATAAGATCTTGCCAAGATAGGATAGGATCCCATGAAAAGTTACCATTAGATATGCATACACACCATATAATGATATACATACACATACGAATATACACAGGATCTAGGCCTGCCAATTACTTACAATGCTGGATATGAGAAAACAACCAAATCTAAGATATGTATACATTTTCAGCTAATATGCATGTTGATAACCGACATGTACCCACACCTATATATATCCAGCCAAACACTTTAATGGACCCCCACCCCAACATGGCTAACACATGTGCACAAAACAATGACATGAAATTCTTGCATCATTGAATTACATAACATCAAAGTCCCTAGACTAAATATTATCAAATACTTGACTACTAGAAGAGCAAGTGCATCCAAGAAGATTTCCTACAAGACTTGGTAGAAATTACAATAATTAATGTACAAGGGAATGACTAGGCTAGAGAGCATAATTAAAAACAAGGGCATTGAATTATTATTATTATGTTTTAATGATGCATAATTAATTAATATTATTTTCTTGTAAAGTTCTAACCTAGTAGGCTTGTTTTGCACCATTTTGTGACTCCATTAATGTCTGAATGGCTTTTCATTGCCAATATAAGCACAACAATCCAAAATAGAAGAGTAAGCATGGACAGGATTTCATAAGGGAGGACTGTCCACGACCACTTCGGTAAGCCGTCTTGGGGTACGAACTGGGGGACGCCGTTGGCGTCGTAGCGGAGGAAGGACTTGCGGTGCTTGGCTCTGATGTTGCGTCCCGGAGACAAAATGTACACCACTGGTACTAACATGTGTGCAGCAGTGTTGATGAAGAAGACTCCCAAGCCAATGACTAGGAATTTCTCTGAACAGCTTGCTGACATTCCGCTTGCATGGTAGAATCGAGCCAAGAGAATACCCAAACTCACGATCACGTACACCAGATGGAATCTCACTAGCTTTAGTTGACTGGAATATAAATCCAGATTCAGAAAGCTGATCCAGCTCATGGGTTTTTGAGATCCTCCGGTGAACTTGAATCCAGCTGCACTTGCTGCTGAACTGCTGTCAATGTTGCTGGTGGGTACAAATGAGAAGGTTTCGTTGAAATGGAAGATTGAGTTTAAACACATTTGTATGTAGTATGGTGTCATCCACCAGAACATGGACTCGTCGCGGTTGCGCATTTGAATGGACTGTGGCATGTTGCACCAAAGACATATCCATACGATTCTTGATGCAATCACGTTCATTGCTAAACCCTCGATTAACCGCAGATTTTGTTGATCGGTCCCCACTGACAACTTCAAGTCGAAAGCAAGACATGCAAGTAAGACAGTAACTAGAAGAGCGTTGTTGAATGACATGAAGTAAAATGCTGTATGGTAAATGTAGAGTACTTTCTGCACGAAGTTGAGTTTGCTATTCTTGCCGATCAGACAGGTTTTCCATGAGGCCGCAAACTGCTGCATTGCTCCTGTGCCCCACCTCGTCCTTTGTTTCACGAATCCTTCGAAAGTCCACGGGGTGAGACCAAATTGTAGCTTCTCATTGATGTACACAGACTTGTAGCCCTGGTTGAACAACATGTACGCGGTCATCGTGTCTTCCGTGATAGATTGTGGCTGGAAACCACCAATTGCGTCCAAGCACTTACGCCTGAAGAGTGTGCCTGTACCCACACAGGTGGTGGTCCCCAAACTGTCCCGATGAAGTAACACCCTGTTGTATCCCAACACGCAAGAGTCATGCAACGGATCGCCAATCGGTAGATTGTAGAATGATTGTGGTACCTGCACAAATGCCACATCTGGCGTGTCCACGATGTGCGGCAAAGTTCGCCGGAGAAAAGAAGACTGCAGGATCATGTCCGCATCCAACATCACAACATATTCCGCATTCGAATGCTTGAGGCCATTATTCATGTTACCGCATTTGAAGTGATGTGGTACACCTTTGACTTTGATGCGACGAATGTACTCGAGTTTTCCCGCGGCAGTCTCGACTTGCAATGCCCGACAAAAAGCTCGAAGCTCATCGTCAGCACCATCGTCCAGCACAAAAACCTTGAAACGATCTTGTGGGTAGTCTAAAGCCAGAGCTGCCTTCACACTCTCGACAGGGACGTCTGTGGGCTCTTTGCAGCAGGGAATGAACACGTCCACAGTCGGACATAGCTGCTTATTTCTCCTGCTGGTGACATCTAACGAACCAAGGTCAGGCCGTCTGCTAGGCGGCAACAGATGATCAACCGCAGAAAACAGAGCACCGCAAAAATAGAAGCATTCACAGAACAAAATCACCAACAACCAAGGTCGGGACAGAACATCAATGGGATATTCCGCGTAAAGATAGAATCTCAAACCAAGGTAGTAAATGTGCAAGGCGATGGAGAGAATAATCCAGAAGCTAGAAAGCATATAACATAAGCTATATAACATGAATGCCTTTGAAGCTGTTGGAGTAGAGGACAAGTACTGCACACTATTCATGGAAGAATGCTTCTTTGCATGATGATTCATGCGCAGCTTCGACACCACTTTTTTCTGATCCTGCGGTACTGCAGCATCATTAACTTCATCGTCGTTTTTCTTGACTGCTTCATACTGCACATAGAATCTCATGCGCTGCGATAATGACCGCATCCTCACAATTTCTCAAGTACTGAGCTGAGCACTAGACTGAAATCAACGCCAGGATTATCAATTAATGATCAGCCTAGTCTGAGTTTTATCTATAACCCACTAGATTTTTGTTTTTGTTTTTGGTTGATGTAACTTAGTTGCAAATCACTAGCTGCAGCATGAATCAGTTCACAGGATGGTAGAACTCTGATCACAATTACAATATTATAGTATCATCAGGAACCCAATTTGCAGCAAGGAAATTTCAGTCTAGAAATCAGAGAATTTATGTACCAGAAGAGAACACAAACTACACAAACAGGAATTACAGAAAGCACATTCTTGAGTGCTAAAACATTGGATTAACTTTGGTAAGTACAAGTTCACATTGCCAAATCATGAACTAGAGGGCTGACTATTGATGACCAAGCAAAGGAAGACAGAACCCTTTAATGTTAATAGTTCATGAAATACAACCCTGGAGAATCCTCTGAATCCTCTTTTCTCACCAAAGATGAAAGATGGGGGGCTGGTCAACCCATAAGCAAGTTGCTACATTTTCAGTTATAAAATATTGCTAGTGGCCATGATTCACGAAGCATTTCACTATTTGGGTTTGCTTCTTCTTGATCAGAACAGGATTATTTTATATTCATATGGACTGTTTTTTCTGGTGTCTATTAAGCAATCAAACTCTCCATCAAGTTGGTCATGTATTTTCCAGTGTTGGCCTCTTCCTAGTATCAGCTTTGATACCAAGGTTGTTACCAATCTGGTATGACATGAGGCAATACCAGCCTTGTATCAATATCAGAAATACACCAATTTTGGGAACTTGACCTTCCAGGTATCCCTCCTTTGAATGCCCACATGAAACCCAGCCCTTAAGACCTGCCTACTTAGGGGATCTGGGTTGGACCTTAGAACCTTATGACTAGCATCACCATGACCTTGTGAATACCTTGCACCAAGTGTGGCACTTTTTTGTTGCAAGGTTTTGGATATTTGTAAGGTTAAAGGGTTTTTTAGGGTTTAGAGTTCTTTTTACACATTGCTTTCTCCTTTGGTTTTGCAATGTGGAGTTTTTAAAAAAAAAATTCTTTTAGCCTTCTTTTTATGCTTGTTCTTGTTTAGTGTATAGAATGTAGTGAGCCTTCAACAAGTGAGAGATGTCATGTTAGCATTTCTTTTCATTTTTCAAGGCCATCACATTTTTCCTATCTCCCCTTTTCTATTTGGGGGGTTTTTTAATATATATTATGTGTTATTTGCTTCTATTACACATTGTTTTGTTTAATGTGCATATTACACTTCAAACTTTCATTATTGTCATTGAGTTGTTTTTTCAAACTCGTCATCGCAATGGTCCTCTTTCTAAGCTTCATCATTGGTTGAAAAAACAAGTTTGATTTTCACCATCATGAGCTTCACTAAATGCTTCTATTCTTGTCTCTCATATTCCAAGTGCCATCATCATTTTCTTTCCTTTTTTTCATTTGTTGTTGATGCAAAAATTGCTAAGGCAAGACCAAGGTAAGGTTTATTTCCTTTTTTATTTAATTGTTTCTTTTTTTTCATCAATGTGGTTGTCAAAGGATTTTTGCAACAATATTCAAAGCAAGAGCAAGGTAAGCTATATTTCCTTTCTATTTTTTATTTTAATTGTTCTTTATTGTTTTCTTGTTTTAGTCATGGTTCTTTTTCTCCCTTGGATCCCTTTTTGTATCCATTTTGTCCTTCATTTTTTTTCTTTGTCCTCTTGTGTGTGTCATGTAGGCATTTGTTGTTGCATGTTTTTTTCCCCCTTTACTATTTGTTCTTGTGGTTGTTGCACAAACTTTGTTGGAAAATGGTGGAGGTTTAATAAAACTTTGCAATTATATATTATTTCAATTGCTTCAATTTTTTTTTTATTTATTACAATGGAACAATTTCAATTCACAACTACTCTTTTTCTTTTTCTTATGTTGGAAAAAATGATTTGAAGGCTAAATATGCGGAATTTTGAAATAGTTTCATGGTTGTTATTATGGAAAAATAATAATAATTTGTAATAAAGATACAAAAAATAATAATAATAAGTGGTGGATGTGCCAAGCAAGAAATGTTTTTGGTAAATGTTGGAGCAAAAAACAAAAAGAACTACTTGTGACAAGAAGTGGAAATCATGGGTTGATGTACTAAGACTTCCCATGTGTTTTTTATTCCTATTGGTTCCTTTCATTTATAATCCTTTTGATATAAATAACTCCCACACACAAGGTGGAACTTTGTTTTTTTTGGGGAAAATTTTAATATTAAAGATTTTACTTGGAGTTTTTGGTGATCCATTTTGTAACAATTTTTTTTTTAATGACCAACAAATGTGTCAAGAGGTTTTGAGGGGAGAATCTAAATAGATTATGTGTCACCAATAGATATCATAATAATATTATTACTAGCTTAGTAAGCAAATTTTGAAAATCTTATGCATTTAGCTATAGTAAAATCTTTGTGACTATTGTGATTGAGAAAATGTTTGTAAGACTTTAATATCCAATCTTGCGTTTGCCAATCGTGAAAATGTGTTATGAATCTTGTCATTCATTTTCTTTTTCTATATTAATGTTTTTGTTTAATGTGGCTACAAGAAGTTATAAGCAATTAACTATGGTATTTTTTCTTTGGATACCAATCATGTCACATCTTTTGATCATTTGTTATTATTTACTTATTAAGCTTGAAGACTTTGCTACCTTGGCTTCAATTCAATCCTTTTTATTTCCTTATGTCCTTAGAATTATGAAAATAAAGCTTAATCATAAGGCTCTTCATCAAGTTCAAAAGACATGTGCTAATGCAGATGATGTGGTCACATAGTTATATAGTCAAATTTGTAATGTTGGATAGAAGGTTGCTCTATCTTTGCCTCATCAAGGACATTGGCTAATAGTAAAAAAATAATCTAGGAGTTTGTTACAAGATGAATAGTGGAGAGAAATGAAAGTAATGTGAGAGATAACATGGACAAATTGAAAAAAACATTTCCAAGATTGCAACAAAAGGTGTGGAGTATGATCAATTCAAATCATTCTTATTGAAACTCCAAACATAGTACAACATTTTTCTTGAAATAAATGATATGGAATCGATTCAACTTGTGTACACCAAAGTTTGATTTCCACTACAATACTGTAGTGAATTACATTATGGGTTTGAATCTTCATGCCTAAAATTAGTTGGTTAACTTTGCAATCTTATGGTTTGAATTCATGTCAATATTCAATATTTGTTCAAAAACTTCTATGTGTTTGATTTGAATTTTTTAAAAAGGTATTTAGCATTTAAAATTGATCTTCCACTTACAATTAAGTGTTATGCATGCATTGTGGTTTATTCATAAGTTGTAATTGACTTTTAAATCCATGTTGGTTATTGAAATCATAAGTGTGAGATGTGAAGGTTGGTAAGGAATGGTGTATATATGTTGTTCCTTTGGATAGATAGTTTAAAGTTTGTGTTTTCCCTTGTGCAAATTTTTGTTTCTAGAAATTTTGATTTGTAATGATGAAGGACAGGAATTGTGTTAACAAAAAAATTAGACACATGATTATGGTCAAAATGGTAGTTAAAAAATCAAAATGGATGTGTTGAAATCTTTTTGTCCAAAATATCACTTAGGTCAAGTTGAACAAGGGGGGTCTGACTATTTTTTCCAATTACAATTACTATGATTTCTTGTAAGGATTGTTTTTGGAACATGACAAAATATTGAGAAGCTAAATTTTTTGGCAAAATAATATAGATTCTAACATTGACTATGATTTCTTTAGGGATTGCTTTAAAAATATGACAAAAGACTCTAGATTCTAACATTACTATCCTAAGGTAACAAAAAAATTTAATGACCTCACTTTGATTGCCACAAAGTGATCCAACAAAAAAATTGTGATCTAATAGAATAATTTAAGCAAAACAACCCAAAGAACTTATGATAGCATTGTGGCCTTATTAATGGTCATTCATAGGTACATTGGGTGATCACGTGGGTGATATGATTGGGTAACATTGACATATCACCCATTGAACAGGTGGTGGGCCATATTGCTTTCAATTAAGACTAGTGGGTGCCCGTGACCTTCGGCCACTGTGAAGTCCCCCTCATCCTCCACAACATTTGCCAAAGCATATGGGATAAAGTGAAGTGCTTATATGCAGAACATGTTGAGGAACACATTGTGAACTTGGGGAATATATTGCGAACCCATTAGGAACTTAGAAGGAACATCGTGATAACACATTGGGAAACAGGGAAAAATGGAAAAAAAATCCTTCTCCCCCCCCCCAAACTTAAAAGGAATAAAAGCAAGGCACCTTGGGCCTTCCCATTAGCCGAAATTCTACTGTCCGTCCGGCTTCGACGGACCTATAGGGACTCTCCCGTGCCCAGCACGCATAGGACCTGCAGGGACTCTCCCGTGCCCAGCCCGCCCCTGCTGGCCACCGTCACAGCCAGTCAGCCCCTCTCCCGTTTTTGCTAGGCCGGGCCCGGTCGTCTGTCTGTGATGGACCTGAGCTCCGTCACAGACGGACGGACGTAGTGAATTTATATATAAGATTCAATTGTAGGGTTTAAGGTTTAGGGTTACAAAGTCTTTTGTAAATTTTATTAATATTTTTGTGGAATCATATGTCACTAGTAGGAATGTGTCCTTAATTCACTACAAGTTTCATCAACCATTTAGGTGAAATCATTACTAATTTGTTAGATTAGAAAATTAGTGAATTCGCTAAGCCACTTAATAATAATCAACAATGGGTTGATATGGATAGGCAAATTCATTAAAAATTAATCAAATTAAAACTATCACATAACATTTATTATTTGAATTAAATTTTTCTGAATTTTTTAATTATATTATTAACAAAAATGTTATTCATATATACATAATCAAATACAATGTTGTTGATTATTTGGTCAACATACACCATTCACCACATGGAAGTTTTTACCAAGGTTTGAACTTTGGCTTTCAAAATAATAAGCCATTGCTTACACCATCCAACCACCTCATTTGACTTGAAACAAATGAGGTGATGATTGTATGTAATACTTTGTTTATTCCAAATGTTTTGTAAAAGTCAAGTTTAATAATAATAATTTTTTTCATATTATGTCCAAATGAAAAAATAATGGGTAAATGTAAGATTGAGTGTCTCACTATTGTGACAGTATGGATTTTTTTCCCAAGGCACCCTTAGTTCATTTGCATTTGGTGATTAATATCTCCCTAGATTTATTAATTGGGACTGGGATTTTAACTAACTTCGTTATGAAGTGAAATTTGTGGTTATTTATTGATAAAAAATGTTAGTAATAATGGACTTTTGAAATCAAAAAATATGGATTAGTTCTTTGACTAGACCATGACAAAATGGGAATTTTATATTGATTCACATTTCAAATTTGTCATTAGGACTAAATATATGATGTAATACAAGATGATAAATTCATATGAAGAATGTTTTATTTAAAAAGCTTAATTGTTTGATAGTTAGGTATTCTTGACTAGTTAAAATTTTACCATATTTTCATAAGTTCATATGAATTGTAATTTTTGTTTGATTTTCAATTTCTTTGTCCCAAAATCACATCTTTTAAAGATTTTTTTTCAAATAACATAATTTATGAATAAGTCTATTTTTAAAAACTTTCATTTTCCCTCCAAATATTTGATTGTTGATAAAGATATATATTATTATATTACAATTCTCCACATTTTAAACATATGTTTAATCAATATTAATTATTTAATTATTTAATAATTGATTTATATTTTAATATTTAATTTATTAAACACATAGTATTATTATTTTTAAATATTTTGTAATGTTATATAAAATATTAACGTTATGTAAAATATTAACATTATATGTAAACTTTTTAATTAATTTATACATATGTAATTTTTAAGATGATTATTCTTGAAATCCCTTATTTTTTCATCACCCCCTAATCATCAACCTTCAAAGCTATTGCTAAAACTTATTCCTAATTGTTGAAGCACATGGTGTAACAAGGATTTCACTACTTCAACAATCCGGAGCCACATTGCATAACTCTATATTTTATTTATCTTAGAATAAAAAAATTCCACTTATATTTTCTTCACCCCAAAACTTGCTAAGGAAATCAAACCTACAACACTCCTCATAGCTCCTCCTTTTATCCTCCTCATCTCTTCCACGTTCTTGGTTGACAACCATCAAAATACCCATGCAAACATAGCCACACCACACAAAATGCACCCAATGAAAACAAAGAAACACAATAGGCATCATCACCCATAAAAGCACACATAGTGCACATTACTTGCATACAAACAAAACTACATGGAAAATAGTGACAACATCAAAAACTTTCAAATGCCAAGAATGTGTTTGTGTCATTTTCTACTTTCAATAGTTGATGACACTATTCCATCCTCTTTAGGGTTTCATTTCATATGTCTTCATCACACTTGTGTATACCTTGCACCAATTGGGGCATTTTTTTGTTGTGAGGTTTTGAATATTTATAAGGTTAAGGCTTTTTTTGAGGGTTTAAAGTTCTTTTATCACATGTTTTCTCCTTTGCTTTTGCAATTTGGAGTTTTTTTCTTTGCTGCAATGTGAAGAGTTTTCATTAATTTCTTTGAGCCTTCTTTTTATGCATCTTTTTATTTAGTGTATAGAATGTAATGAGCCTTCAACAAGTGAGATGTCATGTTAGCATTTTTTCAATTTCCAAGGCCAACACATTTTTCCTATTCCCCTTTTGTATAGGGGTTTTTTTTTTGGTTGCGTGTTATTTGTTTCTATACATTGTTTTGTTTTGTGTGCATACTACAAACTTTAGAGTTTCATTATTGTCATTGAACTTTGTCTTCTCGAACTCATCATGACAATGGTCCTCTTTGTGCGCTTCATCATTGGTTGAGAAAACAAGTTTAATTGTCACCATCATGAACTTCATTGAATGCTTGTACTCCTATCTCTCATATTCCAAATAAATGCCATCACCATTTTCTTTCCCTCTTTTTATCTTTTTGTTGATGCAAAAATTGTTAAAGTAAGCGAAAGTTTAGTTTTATTTCCTTTTTTAAAATTGTGGTTGTCAAAGTTTTTTTGCAACAATCATCAAAGCAAGAACAAGGTAGGTTATATTTTCCTTTCTATTATTCTTTTTTTTTTAAATTTCTTGTTTTAATCATGGTTCTTTTTCTCCCCTTGATCCTTTTTTTGATCCATTTTTGTCTTCATTTTTTCCTTTGTCCCCTTTGTTTGTCATGTAAGGATTTGTTGTTGCACATTTTTAATTATTTTTCCTTCTTATTTGTTGTTGTGGTTGTTGTATGAACTACTTTTTTGAAGAATGGTGGAGGTCTAGTAAAACTTTCCAATCATATTCCTTCTCAATAGCCTCAAATTGGTTTTTTTATTATAATGGAACAATTTCTCACAACTATTCTTGGAGTTTGTTGCAAGATGAATAGTGAAGAGAATTGAAAGCAATGTGAATGGATAGCACTAACAAATTGAAAAAAACATTTCCAAGATTGCAACAAAAGGTGTGAAGTATGATGAAATTGTTTATATGTTTGAAACTCCAAACATAGTACAACATTTTTTTGAAATAAATGACATGGGATCAATTTAACTTGTGTACATCAAATTTTGACTTCCATTGCAATAGAGTAATGAATTACATTATGGGTTTGAATCATCATGCTTAAAATTAGTTGGTAATATCTTTGTTTTCTTATGGTTTGAATTAATGTCAACATTCAATATTTGTTCAAAAACTTTTATGTGCTTGACTTTGAAAATTTTATTAGATGTTTAACATTTAAAATTGGTCATCCACTTACAATTGTGTTTTATGCACGCATTGTGGTTTGTTCATAAGGTATAATTGACTTTTAAATATATGTTGGTTGTTGAAATCATAAGTGCAAGATGTGAAAATTGGTTAGGATTGGTGTATTTATGTATGTTCCTTTAAAGTTTGTGTTTTCCTTTTGCAATTTTTTTGTTTCTAGAGATTTTTGTTTTGTAGTGATGAGGGATGGGACCATATAATTGTGTTGACAAAAAAATTGGACATATTATTATAGTCAAAATGGTAGTCAAAAAACCAAAATGGATGTGTTCAAATCAATTTGTCTAAAATATAGTTTTGGTCAAGTTGCACAAGGGGGTGGAGGGGGGGAAGACCAAAAGGAGGTCCTTTTTTTAAAAGTGTGATTTCTTGTAAGGATTGTTTCTTGAGCATGACAAATAATTTGAGAAGATAATTTTTTTGGCAAAATAACCTAGATTCCAACATTGACTATGATTTATTGTAGGGATTGTTTTTGGAATAGGAATTTTTTTTTGAAAAGCTATAATTCTTGACAAAAGATTTTAAATTCTAACATTACTATCCTAAGGTAACACAAATTTTTAATGACATCACTTTGGTTACCACATAATGATCCAACAAAACAACCCAAAGGACCTATGAAGGCCTTATGGCCTTATTAATAGTCATTCATAGGTTCGTTGGGTGATCATATGGGCGATATGGTTGGGTAACCTTCAAATAGCACCCATTGAATAGGTGGTAGGCCATATGGTTTTCAATTACATAATTCAATTAAAGTTGGGAATTGCAAAGTCTTTTGTAAATCTTATTAGTATCTTTTTGGAATCATGCGTGTATATGGAAATTTTCTATAAATTTTGTTAACCATACATTGGAACTATTGTCCTTTCAAATTCTTTTTCTTATGTGTGGGGCTCTAGGAGGTCAATGTAGTCATATTATTTTGTAGGTCATACTATTGAAGTCATGTGTTGAAGCCCCCTTTTTTTTTTGGTGTGTGTGAAGCAATCATGTTTTGATTTGTGATCAAATTTGTTGCTAGAATTATGTTGTTTTCAAGGTTTCCAAGCCCATTCTATTGTCATTTGTCATGTGCATTATTGAAATTTATTGTCATTTGTAATGTGTAATATTGGAATCATATGTTTGTTCAATTGGATTGATGTTTTGTCTAATGTTAAATAACCAAAAACCTAATTTTCTAAAGAAGAATATTGTTGCATATACATATAACAAATGGGTAAACATTAAGCATATAATTGTTGCAAGTCGGTTGAATTCATTGTTTTCAAACCAAAACAAATGCATTCTTTTGCATGTACTTACCTTGGAATTATAATGATCATATATATTTTTGGACAATATAATCCTTAAATGTTAATTGCTACTGAGATTGACCCCTTATAAAAATTTAAACCCTAATATTCAAAATGCCCCATGTTTGAAAAAAACACATTAAGGTGCAATCACCCTAGAACATGTCACAACAAAAATAATGTGTGCTTACTTTTTCATGATTAAAAATGGTAATTTAATTTCGTGTTGAAAACATCAGTTTTTTTATAGTTCATAATATATCATTAGAACATGTGAATTAATTTTAAAATATTCGATGAATAAAAAGTTTTCAAAAACATTCATTAAGCATTGTAACGCATGTTTTCAAACACTAAAAAGATTTGTAAATAGACTTTAATTTGAAAATTACTTATATTGGTATCTTTTCCATAAACCTTGATATATAAATTTTATTTTTTTTAAGTGAAGATTTTTTTTTAATAGTTTTTCAAAAATATTTATAAAACTATTTTGTCAAAAGCAATCCCATGAGCAATTGTGTGTGGTTCATGTTATCATGTTTACACCCATTAACCATAATTGAAAGGTTTACATCATAACCTTACTTAAAGGTTTTTCCAAAATAATTAATAATATAAAACTAACCTTAAAGGTGAATTCAAAAACTATATAGAACCACTAAACATTAGTAGTTAGTTTTTGAATTTCACAAGAACTTTTTGGTTCATGTTTTATAAAAAGTCATCTTATAAAAGGTTTATTGTAAAATGGAAAACTTTTTGGTTCCAAGTCCTATAGGGAACATTTTCAAATGAATACCCACATATTATAGACTTGAGTCAAATTTTCTTGACCAATGGTTTTGAGTTCAACAAGTTCAATCTTTATAAAAGTCTTGAATTCCAAGTTTAAGTTTAGCTAATTCTATGTTACAAAATGGGGTGCAATCACAATCAAATGAACCAAAAAGCACATAAAGCAATTGCCAAAACTCTATAAAAACTATAATTTTGTTAGATATATTTTTGTGGTGCCATTTTAATGCCATGGAGTGTAGTGCTAAATAACTAATATGAATGTTGAAAAATTAAAATTTTAAATTTTCTTTAATAATGGTTTTGGTTTAATAAAGGACCTTTGAATTGGAGCAACAATTGCACCAAAGCAATCAATTTTGTAAATTACTAAGCTAAAAAATCTTTTTACAAAAGAATTTTGATGAAAAAAATTTGAGATGATGTTAATTGATTATCCACATTAAAACAACATTTACAATTTGAAAGTTGTCTAAAAATTTAAAATCTATTGAATAGAATTTTAAAATTTCAAAAGTCCGTTAACACATTTAAATGGGGTGTAATGTACATGACATTAAAAAAAAGAGTTGTGGTTTATGAAACAATAAAATAAATAATTAACATTTTTTCATACAATTTGAAATTAAGATAACTAAAAATGAAATAAAATTGTACATTTAAAAAAAAGGTTATTCATGAAAATTTAATACAAAAAATGTGATGTATTGAAAAATTACATGTATTTTTAGTAACATATTGCAAAAGATTTCATTCCAAAAGTCCTTTATAGGAGAAAATGAAAATGATCACAAAAGGATTGCAATCCTTGAGTCCTTCATCCTTGTTGGCTCATTTGATTGTGATTGCACCCAATGATTTCTAAATGTTTTGATTTTTTTGAAATGTTGGTGTTTCCAAAATGTTCCCACCAAATTCCCAAACAATTCACACAATATTCCCATCAAGTTTAATCCTAAACTTTCTAATGGGTTTTCAAAATGTCCCCAACATGTTCCCAAAAGCAATATTATGAGGATATCATGTGTATTGTGTTATTCATATTCACTAGTTAAAAGCACACAAAGTAGTTGGGGGGGGGGGGGGGGCAACAAGCCTCTTGATTGGCCCATCATTCATAAAACAAAATAGACAATTTGTAATTTGCACTTTCAAAACATGAATTTAAATTTTTTTTCCTTTGGCTGCCTTTATAATTTCAACAAATAAACTACGAGATGAAGGGGTAGTGAGAAAAATTGGGCATTTTCAGTGTTATTACATCACTTCATTACTTTAGTAGAAATCATATCACTAAAGGTGTTGAAGTAAGTAATCTAGTGATTGAACATTAAGTGTATCATACATCTCTTTCTTACTCAATAGTGGTCTTTTGTTTTTGGGGTCCAAAGATAAAATGTAAATCTTTAAATAGCACACCCATAGGTCTTTCAATGAGTCAAAAATATGACACCCAAAGTTGAAGGATCATAAACTTGAAAAAAAAAATTCACCATTTTTAATCTAATGGCACTTGAATACTACAAATTTATACCATATGCTTTGCCCAAACTTGTTGCAAGGAAATTACAAAGGTGCCATGGAAGATCATCATTTTATCCCATAAGTATTCTCCAAACTTAAGAGAATTAAGCTTTTATGTTCAAAAGCCAATAGTAGACCAACACATGAACCTTGGTATTTTCCTTGGGTCAAAGGTCAAAATATACTTATAAAAAAACAAGACTCATTGATATGATGTAAATTTTTGACTCGGTAACGTAGCAACTTTGAAAATGTGAAGTTGACACAAGATTGATTAATTAAGTAACAACCAATATGAATACTTTATTTGACCTTGACTTGGCCCATATTCTAAGCCATACAACTTCAATCTTCAATGATGTTCCATTGTATAGAAACCTCAAATCAAAATCCTAGTGTTAAATTTTGTTAAAGTAAAAAAATCATTTTTTATTTGGAAATTTTGATGATGATTACAAGCAAAGCTGGTATAGGTGATCAATTTGACAATCATGAAAACATTTCATATGGAATTCCAAGCCTAATTTCGTCACTCTTTTCACCAACTCACTTACATGGATATGAAAAAACAAATTAGCATCTGCCTTTTCATGATTGAATTTTCATAACTTGATTGAATTTAATCAAATTACACTAAATTGAATTTGATTTGATGTTGAACACCAAATATAATTCAATTGAAACTTCAACATTGAGAACCTTCATCATGTTGAGTCCAAAAGGAAAAACAATTTGTGTTCAATTCAATTCAAATTCAATTTTGAATTTGAATTGACTTTAACATTTTGAATTGAATTCATTGAGTTGAATTCAATTCAAGTTGCATGCCATGTCATTCAAAATTTTATTGAAATGGAAGTTAATTCCCAGAAAATCAACTCTTTTTTTCATCATTTCATTGTCATTAGTAGTGTCACCTTGTGTTTATTTGTCACCCCCCAAAAAAAAGAGTGGCAAGTATGGTCAACATGGTCGCAAATATATGACACAGAAAAACCAAAGAAGATTTTGTTATTATTGCAATTAGTGCTACACAAAATACATGCAATGTAGGAACAGTGCAGTAAAATGCATGCAGCACAAACCTTCAAAATTATTACATATTTCATGGCCACATTCATCCACATCCTCATCAAAAAAACCATTTAGAACAGGCAAGAAGAAGATGAGAGATCTACCTAAACTCTTACACATCTTGGGAACATCAGCTGATTCAAGGAACTGAAAACATCTGAGCATTGGAGAGAAATGAAGATGGGTTTCAAGGGCTTGGGGTTTAGAGTCTAGTGGATGTCTAGAAGAGAGTAAGAAGAGGAGAACTCAATGATTAAAAATGCAGTTTATGTAACTGAAAACATCTGAGCATTGAAGAGAAATGAAGATGGGTTTCAAGGGCTCGAGGTTTAGAGTTTGGTGGATGTCTAAAAGTTAGAAGAGGAGAACTCAATGACTAGAAATGCAGTTTATGCAAACTTGTATTGGAGAATATCTCTCATTAGGATATCTACAAAAACCACCACTAGATATTGTATCTTGTATTAGGATTTTTGGGAATTCCACTATGACATTTGAAACAAAGTTGTAGTTTTTTTCCTTCACAGATTTTTCTTATTCGAAGAAAATATATTTTTTGAAATATTCAACATTCCTGAAAATAAAGTAATTAGTGTCAAAGCTGCCAAGGTAGTAAGGTATTGTTTGTTGATTATTGAGAAAATGGCAGGTTATCAACAAGGGCCCACGGGTAGGAAGTTATTCAACCAACGTGCCAGGCCTGAAACTATTTGTACTAGTGGGTACCCGCGACCTTCGGTCACTGTGAGGCGCCCCTGCATTGTTTTCGCCATATTTTTTATTTTTAAAAATGCTATAGCCTGAGTAGGACCGTCATCATTTAATGCTTATTAATGCTTGAGATCCTCGCCAATGGACCTACTTGAGAAATTTGCCCCAAATTTTTTTAAAGAAAACCGTGGTATTAACCAATGTGGGGAAAAGGGTGGTGGGGGGGGTATTACATACCCGTCGGTTCAAATTAGTAGGAAATGGGAAAGAGCATAAGTAATGGCTATGAATGTTGAATCTTGCTCCTCCAAGGAATCTAATCCACTAATCTGAATTTAATTTTGGCGATTTACAGTACCATATATCATGCAACAAAATATAATGTGAAAGAAGTAAAGGTTCAACATATTAAAAAATAGAAATCATAACAATAACCAAGATCAACTCAGCATGAACACGACTAAAATCTCACATGAAAACTTTATTGGTGTAAACAAGGCAATTTAATGCCAAAACCACCACCAATGCATGGAAGCCATAGTCCCTTTGCCCTAGAAGGGCAGGTCCTAACAAAGTGTCATGCTTTTACACCAACAACATATTTCCTTCCTGTTTGTTGTGTATCCATAAATCTCCAGAAATCCTAGATCATACAAATTGCAGCTGTGATCCTTATTAATGTCTGAAAGGGTGTTGGGTTGATACTTGATTTTCTTTAATAACCATCCATTTTGGTTTTTGAATAATTTCATTGTCACAGAAGAATAGTGAAAACTGGAAAACCACAATTCTTCATGAACAGCCATCAAAATACCAGGGTGGGTGGGTATTAGAAATTGCATCCAACCTCTTCTGGGTATCAAAAAGATCAAATACATACTTGACTTTTATATCTAATTATGGTTATCAAAAAATCAAATACCTGGTTGTTATATATAACCATGATTTTCAAATAATTGGAAAAAGTCAAATACCAGCCTCACATTGCAAAATACACATGTGCCCATATACCTTTCAAAACACTTTTAACAAAAGAATTGCTATAGTTGCATAGTCTAGTGATTTTATTTTGGAAATTATGATAAACAATTACTTATCAAGACTTGATAACTATTAACATTCCAAGGGATATCAAATTGATACCTAGGTTGCGTTCTACCTAGTTGATTGTGTGAAATTTATATTTGCCCTATTTGGCTTATATGGAAACTATCAATTCTCTTTTATTCATTTTACCCAAAAAATTAAAACATCAAATAAATCAATTTAAGAATGCAGACTAGAACCTTATGGCTAGGCAAAAAGCTTTCGATTGATGCAAGGTTATATAGTGCCAATTCAAAGATTTTATAATTAAATATAGTTCATACTCTCTTTAAAATATTCAAATATTATGAAACTGTTTGTATAATTTTCTTGAATTACAAATATCCATGGGTATGCACATCATGCAAATATATTCATTTTTAGAACATACATTAAAAAGCAATTAATATACCCTATTTGTACTTCGTGCATATATGTGGGTAACAAATATACACACACAACACTTCTAGGAACCCGAGTTCATTTGACATTAAATTTTTTGTAATGGTTTTGCCAAAATTTTAGGAGAATGAATATATATATATAAAGATATATATATATATATATATATATATATATATATAAAGAGACACTTTTTTCAATAACATAGATTAATATTTGGGCTTCACATTGCTTTGTATTACCATCGACAATGATAAAATTTATTTTTTGTCGACATAATAATTTTGTTGTAATTAAGTTCGTCAAAAGATAAACTTTTATAAATTTCATTGTATGTATTTTTTTTCTATTAATATTTTTTTTATTATTGATTTGGTAAGCAAAATGTGAATGAAAGTTTGATTCATTAAAAAATTCACAACAAGACACAAATAGAAAAAAACATTGAAAGGGTGCAAAACAAACAACAAAAATGATTTTAGAATGAAATTTGATCTTTGATGAATTATAATTCGAAATGACTCTGGAATTCTTATAGCAACAATCACCAAAATACCACCATAACATTGTCATTAGAATATATTTATTATATATGGTAAAATGTAATTTGTACCTCTTTTTTGAGTTTTCACAATTATTGACACACCCTCAAACTCCTTGGAAAACTCAAATGCGAATCCTAAAATGAAAACAACAAAAGAAAAGTTATGTTATGTTTCTAATTCGCAACATTTCTTAAATAAGAAGGGCGTGTTGGAATTCCAAGATGGATACTAGAATGAATGACAAGAAAATCAATTATTAATATCGATTTGCACAAACCAAACAAGAAGTTAGTTAATGCATAATTGACACACTTTTGGTGCAAGAACAAATCGTAAACATACAGTAATTCACATGACTCACCATGGCCTAAATTTGAAGGAAGCCACCACGTTTCCCCTATTCTTTGTGATTCACCATAAGGGTTACACCCAAATGACATTTTTCTCAAAATTTTCAAATTAGGAGTCCTACAATTTTGAAAATTGGGACTTTCACCATTTTGGACACCCATAACTTCTTGTGCAAACCTCTGATTGAAATGAAGTCTAAAATAAAGTTGTAACCCTCATTAAAAACTTTCCATAGATATGTGGCACGTCTCTTGCACTTGTGTAATTCAAGATAATTCCTGACTTTTAATGGTTGGGAATCAAATTGACATTTCGACTCCCAACTTTTTTTTCAATCATAATTTATGTTTTAAGTACTCAAATGGATCATGTGAGCCCATTTTAAACATTTATGTCTTAAGAGCTTTCCAATGGTGTAAAGAAATCCTCAATTCAATGAATTTTTACTTTTCAAATCACTTTTTAAAAATTCAAAAGTCCATCAAGACTCTAACTCCCAACGTGAGAATCCACTTGAGAATGTGTGAGTTCATTCCTTCACATTTTCTTGCACTCCCAAAAATGTGAATGTGACTTTCAAGCTACAATCCTAGTTCACACATTTCCATGCCTTTGCCTTGGTCACAAGCCCAAGGCTAGGGTCATGACAATTACAAGTGTTTTTATCAATGTTTTATAAAATAACAAAATAACATAACAATGAAAAGCTTGGTTTCATGATGAATGAAGATAATTAGTTTTTACTTATAACGTAGAAGACACAAGATGATTACATATAGAGGTTTTGTCACTTTTAGGTCTATGATTTGATTTTGGTAGATTAAAAATTAATAACAAAGTAAAAGGCATAGTAAAACAAGTAATAGGTTATAAAAATCACACCAAGGTTTTATTTTTACTTTTATTTTTCCCCTATACTTAGTGGGTATCACAAAAACAAATATGACACGGGGCATTTTAGAAAAAAAAACATCCTTACAAGTTTTTATGTGCTATGATGTGCTTTCTAAATACACTAGAAAAATCCAAGGAGTTTTGTATGCTCTTACCAATGGCATAACTCTCAAGAAATCTCCCTCTTATTAGTGAGTATAAGGTACCCTCCAACTGGACTTGGAAATTTCTAGGAGTGCTTAAAGACTTGCTCTGATTGTTCAGTCTGATCAGAAGGCACCTTACCAATTGCATTTATTTCTTCTACTATTTATAAAGCATCGCAACAAAATATGGATCACTTGTGACCCTAAATGATGTGGCTGCAGATAAGTTCTTGATGTGAACACCGAGGTTTAAGGTTTCATAATTCATGTCTTTCATAATTTAAGGTTTATTAGTGATGGGGATTTACCAGTTCATAAGACTGATTGAACAGTGAGAAAATTGATTCATGGGTAAACAAACCTCCCAAAGAAACCCTAAAACTCTTTAAAGAATAGTTCGGTCATAATCCAAAATCGAGCATTGACAGTAGTTGAATAGAGTAGCAGTTGAATGAATGCCATAATGCAAATAAGTGGGCTTTGTAGAAATCTTGGAGTTCAGCAATCTGCAAATGTATTGAAGCATAGGAGCAAGAGTTGTAGGTTTCTGGTTTAGAAATTCATCCTATCTTAATTTGTTGTCTTACAGATGTGCAATTGTCAATAGGATATAATAGGCCTTCTTAAAAGCTTAAGGCAGTTTGTTTTTATGCTACGCTTCTTTTTGGTTACACACTCACCAGAGCCTTTCGTTTGAAAAATGCTCTGCATTTTATTTTTCTTGGTTTTCACCATTTCTTCTGTTGGCCAATTTTCACCAAAATTTGACCTGAAAAATATGATTTCAACGTATATAAAGGGATTTTTCAAGGTAAAAAATGAACCAAATTCTCCAGATTATGAATATTTTATTTTTCAAATTGCCAGATTTTTATGATAAGTTCTAATAGGTAGTCAATAACATAGATGGTTTCAGTTTTTTTTTTTTTTTTTTTTCCCCCTACTTTCATATTTAATGTGTAGCCAAATTTGGCGAAATTACAGGAATTGGGCTTTACATGACACTTTACTTGTGAAAGATGACTTTGACACCAGAAATGAATAGGAAGGGAGGGGTCTTCAAAGGGCAAAAAGTAATCGGGGTGTAACCCTAAACCTAAATGTAGCCATAGGGAGGGAGGAGTCCCAAAGGAACAAAAGGTAATGGGGGTGTAACCCTAAACCTAAATGTAGCCATAGGGAGAGAGGGGTCCCAAAAGGGAAAAATGTAATTAGGAGTGTAACCCAAAACTTAAATGTAGCCATAGGGAGGGAGGGGTCCCAAAAGGGCAAAAGTTAATGGGGGTGTAACCCTAAACCTAGATGTAGCCATAGGGAGGGAGGGATCCCAAAAGGGCAAAAGGTAATGGGAGTATAACCCTAAACCTAAATGTAGCCATAGGTAGGGAGGGAGGGATCCCAAAAGGGCAAAAGGTAATGGGAGTATAACCCTAAACCTAAATGTAGCCATAGGTAGGGAGGGAGGGGTCCCAAAAGGGCAAAAGCTAATGGGGGTGTAACCCTAAACGTAAATGTAGCCATAGGGAGGGAGGGGTCCTAAACGGGCAAAAGGTAATGGGGGTGTATAACCCTAAACCTAAATGTAGCCTTTTGTGGACTAACTTAACAGGTGACCAAAAATGCATCATCCAGTCAAAGCATGGTTTTGAAGGGGGCTCATTATTCGGCCACTTTTGGGCGCTTTGAGAAGAACTTTGTAGAGACTAGTAGCTTTTTTAATCGGCCACTTTTTGGGCCTACTAAAAGTGCAATGCAGTGCTCTCATGGTTCTCCTTCTTCAGGCTTTGAATTTGACTCATTTGATTTTGGTGACTTTCTTTTTTCCAGTTTGGTGGGTTGTTTTTTTTTTTTCTAATTGGGATTTGAAGTTCTTCGCTTCTGTAGGCCCCGAATGGATTTTTATATCATTCCTGATGTAGAGGATATTTGATTTGTGAAAACCCAAGAATGTGATGTTGGCAAACTGGAATTCCCAGCTTTTGATTCGGGAATTCACAGCAGCTTTTGATTTGGGAATTCGCAACAAGTTCAGACCCAAATTCGGGAATTTGGATCGCTGCAATTTCTGGTGAGAATCCTGAATTGTTGAGGGTGGTAAGCAAGCGTGACGCAAACTTCAAAGCATAGATGGATTTTGGGTGTTTGTCATCGAATTTATGGTCTCTTGTTTGAATCTATTTCAGGTTTTGTGCGCTTGTTGTGGCCAATTTTGTGGAGTCTTAAGAGGTATTACATTCAGCATTTTTTTGGGTTTGGTGGAAATTCTTTTATGTTTGTTGTTGCCCACTAATAAGCATTGCTATGATGGTGGTGGTGGTGGTGGATTTCGCAGTAACCCTAAAGATTTGTTTAGGAGAAAAATATGGCAGCGCTGTTGGAGACTGAACAAGAGAATGCAGATTCTTTCTTTGCCTCTGCACCTCCTCTACAAGACCGTGAATTGATCACATCAGATGCGCAAAAATTTGTGAGTCGCCGCCTGCAATTGGGTATGTCAGGATTCAATTCCACACTGCTTGAGAAACCAAAATTCCTACACTCAAGATATGAATCATGCCACTATGTATCTGTTGGAATCTTCACATTTGTCAGCAGTTTTCATAAGCATCCATGCTATGGGTTTTAGGGTTAGAGGTGCATAGTGTAAGGTGCATGGTACTTAGGGTTTCAACTGGGAATCAGATTATTACAGCCATACATCTTCAAGCCATGTTCTCACAGTGTTTTACAATGATCAATTGCAAAGCTGACCCGACAGAATCATTGTCCAAAACCTGAAGACACAATGTTTGCTCTTTGTCCAGAACCTGAAGACAAGACGAGCAACCCCAGGGCAAGAGTTGTGTGTGTAACATCAGGCGGCACCACTGTCCCACTTGAACGTCGATGTGTTCGCTTTATTGACAACTTCAGTTCTGGACATCGTGGAGCTGCCTCCACAGAGTATGAATTAATTCCCTTTGTGATTTGTGTTGTTTTTCTACCAGAAAGTAATTGTGTTTAGACCTCACCTTTGGAAACAAAGGAAAAGGCTTACAAAGATGTAGTAGGGTTTATGGGTGTCAGATCATTACCTTTGGCTCTTCTCCATTTTTCTTTCTTATTTGGCCATCATTTGTTGCTCTAACAGATACTTCCTGAAGGCTGGATATGCTGTTATCTTCATCAATCGAAGGTTTGTCCTTTTACTCCCAGCAAAAGGATTTTCTCACCTCTTTACAACTCTTCATTTGATAATGAGGAATTTCAGCTTGCAATTTGGATGCCATTCTATCCTTTCTTTACAGCAAGGATGAGTTATGATATATTATGGAGTGCACTGGGTACAGGCGATTGTGCCCAGTGAGGTGCCATGAAGGATTTGGGCAAACCTGTATTTTTGAATGGGCAGAAAAACAGGCACAATGGCCTGTATCCCGCACACTACATTGTGTAATGGTTTTTATGAACTTGCATAATGGTCATGTGGATTTACACAATGGTCATGTGAGTTCACACAATAGTCATTTGACCCAAGTTACGTCAGGTACACCCAAGAAGACCCTCCATTGTGCCTTATAATGGGACCAAATAGAGGCAGAATAATCCATGTGAAAACCATTACATCCTTTGTTTGATTAATGGTTACATATTCAGTTGACTTGACTGGGCAGAGGGAGTGCACAACCATTTTGTCGCAGTCTACCTGAGGATCCGTTACTGACATGTTTTGAACCTGATGACAAAGGAGCCATACGACGTAAGCAGTTTCTACCCTGTCATGATGCAATTGAATTGTGGCTTCTTTGCATCTTGAATCAAAGAGTGATTATTCTTGTGGTGCCACAAGCAACTGATTCTTTCTCTGTTTAGATTACCAAAGTAATTGAAACCATTGTAATCTGTTTGCAGCAACTGCAACTCATGCTGCAACAGTGCAAAGAGCCATCAAAGAGCACCATTTGGTACTTCCCTTCTCTCTTTCCACATCTGCAGGTCTCTTCAAACAAATTTCTTCTCGATACAAATGTCAACTACGAAGTAAGGCATTTCCTGCATCTCAATATGTTAGGTTTTTCCATTAGGTTTACATAGGTTCATGCCAGCAAAATGATATGGTAGTAGTAGTAGAAGAAGAAGAAGAAGAAGACCCCATTGTTGCTATCATACTGGATTGGTTTTTATAGGTAGAAACATCTGGCCTCATGTAGTAGTCAATTGAAGACTACAGCCTCTTGGGAAGTGGTTGTAATACTAGATGGACATGACGCTATTGACTCTGATGGGTGTACACACTGGGGATTATGCTTGAGGTTACAGGCTATCAAGGCAGGAAATCTTCTCAATTTGCAATACACAACTCTCTTTGAGTATATCCAGGTATGCTTTAAATGCTCTGAGGCATCTTGGATATGCTATTGCCAAAGCCATGCGACTATAACATCACTAAGTATGTACAGATGGTCATGAATTGTACAATTGAGGCAAAATTCAGCAAGTAGAAAGTATGTTATGTAGTGGTGAAGGCACATCATCCATATACTGTGTGTTACATAAGGTGATTCTTTTTGAAAGTCTTCCCGCCAACCCAGCATTCTATGCAGCTGATTCCCAACCCCAAAATTTAGTGTTTACCCATATGTCCCCATTGTGCAGATCTTGCAAATAGTTTCAATTGCGATGAACCCACTCAGGCAAAACGGCATGTTCTATCTGGCTGCAGCTGTCTCTGATTTCTATGTCCCCTGGAACTCCATGGTAAAGATTCTCATCATCTGCAACAGCCTGATTACTATAAGTCAAATCATAAACTTCAAGGACCTGGATCTAAAAAAATACGACCATCCATCCTTAACATTTTCTTTGCAGCATGTTAGCAATTGTTTTTGAAGCTTGTATGTAAAATTAAGTCAGTGGTTTAGTAGTAACGTATTTGGGGCATGGGCAGGTGGAGCATAAAATACAATCACGCACAGGGCCATTGGCAATGGAGCTTGCGCAAGTGCCTAAGATGTTGACCCTGCTTCGCCAGCTATGGGCTCCCCTTGCCTTCTGTGTCTCCTTCAAGGTTTATCCACTGATTGCATCACTTGCTCATCTCCCACTCTGATGCCTTGATAGTTTACGGATCGTGGAATTTTGGGTTTTAAGAGAATGGGGACTTGAAGATTCAAAGTTCCATGATTGGGGATTTGTTCTATTGTAGTTGTGCTTTAGGCCAGATGCTGGATTTGAAAGAGGAGTTCTGACTGGTATCTCTTGCTTTCCCTCTTGCGAGAGTGCATGGCCAAGCTCAAAGTGTTCACTAACTCCAAGTTAGTTTTTCACCATGCAGCTGGAAACAGACACAGAGATACTGATCAAAAAAGCCCAACAGGCTCTGAAAAGGTACAGGATGCATGCAGTTGTGGCAAATGAGCTTCAGACTCGCAAGCAAAAAGTAATCGTGGTGACTGACAGGGGGGAGACAATAGTTGAGAGGGATGAATCACATACAGATGTTGAGATCCCGCTTGTTGATTTCCTCATCAATCAACAAACATCTTACATAAATGCTAGTGCTGAGTAACCATTTCAGATCATTTCAAATCTTGGTTCATTCTCATGGATATTGTTCAATGATCCTGCTATTTACTAACTACAACAGCCTTGGGTTTCATCCTGGCCATGGAATAGTCTAAGATTTTGGCAGCTTTCACCTGTCAAAATTCAAACAGATTCAGTTTGGACCATCTGAGCAAGGAACAATTGATCATTCTGCTCATTTGTTGCTATGCGTTAAGGTATACTTGAATCAAATTACTAACCAGACTGATCAATTCAGACCATCAAAGAGCTAGCTTATTAGAAAAGTGTGAGGAAGAGACTCTGCAGCAGCTGTGTTATGCTTTCTGAATTCTGAAAGAATCACTTTTTTAACTTATTTGCAGAACAAGGAATGTTTACAGCTGTAAATGGTGTGGACTTTGAACAATGAAATTGATACGGTGTGAAATGGATTTCAGCACCTGCTGCAAGAATCCAAAAACTGGCCACAAGTCTACCTGCAAGTAGCACATTCATGGCAAGTTTTTCAGCCAGTGCAAATTCAAACTACTCATCCTATTTGTGCAGAGATGCTCAGCACCAGCCCTTTTTGTGTGCTACACAATGACTTTCATTGATGCACCTTGTAACCATGACATTTGCAGCTCCAATTACTGACCTTGTCAATACCCAGAGCATTCAACAAGAATCCTGAAGGAAATTCTTCTCTGTGATGACTTTGATGTTGGTGGCTTTGGTGATAGGCAGCAGACACTGTACATGGATTGATTATAGAGGTTTCAAGGATATCCGTAGACTCTTTAGCCAATACAGCAAGAAAAATTTGGGCCAGCACTGTCCTCAATCCGTCTGGTGACCAAACATTCTAGCTTTGCTAAAAATTCACACACAGTTTAACAATGATGATTCCATAATCTTAAGCATCAACACACTACAAACTTGCACTTGAAAAGGACAAAAGAATGTCATGATCAAATCTTGATTGCATGGATCCTCTTGGGATCACAAATTATCTTGAGGAACTGAAAAACCCAATGCCATTTACAAGAAGAGCTCGAGTAACAAATTCAAGACAAGCTTCTTCAGAGCTTCTGATGCCAGAGACCTAATAAGTATACATATGGGATTGTGGAGAAAACTCCACAAAATGTAACATGACAATGAGTGCACTAATAAACTTATCAGAGTCACTCATGAAGTGTCAGACCACCACCACCATCGTGAGTAGCAGTAACAAGCTGCCATGACTGCCCACTGACTTCATCAGCTCCTGATGGTGGGTGCAGATTTGTATATAATAATCTGCCTGAAATTTGTGCAAACTATTATACAAAAATTTGCATCCTGAGTTTCTGTTGCACTTCCAGAAGCAGGAAGACTCAGTCATGACATTGTAACACTCAAGAGACATTGCTAATCAAAGAACTCTATAGTATCCTTTCCAGCTGAAACAAGCTTGTGTGGGTATGTATACACTATCTCTTTCCTTTGTAAAATGGAGCTCCCCAGTTCAGTTGCCATTTTAATGGGTACTCCAACACATGCTTTTGACTTTTGGGACACTCCAGAAGCTTTCCTGGGATTCAGAGAAACCTTGAAAACTCTGTGGTTGCTCATTTGCCCCCATATAATATCCCATTTTCCCACAAGAAAGACAAAAGACCTGAGACTGAGTTTTCTGTCAACACCGTTGGTGGGAGTAATCATTTGAAGGATGTGGTTAAGAAGGGCAGAAAAGTGTGGCTAACCCTTGTTGTACTGATACTTCAATTGTTGGCCCATACACCATTGGATCATTACTGGCATCACCAAAAGAGCCCTGGCCCCGTGCAAGTATCTCCCCGTCTAGGTCCACATAGCCCCCTGGTTTATCACTTGCATATTGCCCACCTGGAGACAGTCGAAAAGCCTTTACCTTGAAGCGCCACACATTCCCACCACCCAAAAAGGGTCCAAATTAGAGGCAAGTTTCTCAAAAATAATAGAGCAAGCACATAGATACCAGAATTCCACACAGAGCACACTAACTTCTGGTGGATCAAGTGCCAGGGATCCTCAAAGTTGAAGATCCCATTTTGGGTTGGTGGGTCCACACTTTGGAGCTTCAGGTGCATGCTGGGAATGTTTTCAGCGGCACCCTAGAATGTGAATTAAAACATGCATAGGATTTTGAGCAAGGTTCTACCTTCAAGTATTCAATGGACTTTGATTTGACATGGGACCCACTTTGGAGCTTGAAGAGAAGACAAAAAAGTTTCCATCGAGAACAATCTCTCAACACAATCAAGTCCAAGAATCCATCTGAAAACTGCATCACAACATGGAGTATTTACCACATCAAATCCTCATTACATTCTCCTTCCTACATTTGAAACCTGTCTGATGATGTGCCCATTAAAGTATGTTGCCAACAACACATGCCACTGAATCAAGCTACTGCAGGCTGCAACATCACCCTAGAGCTTGACGGTCTTCAATCCTTGCTAAAAGACACAGTCAAGAAGCTTGTGCAGACACAATATGTAAAGGAATTATGTAATTCTGCAATGTAAGTCACTGACTCTTGAACTGTTGGGCCAAAGACAGTAGAATACCTTTGCTAAAGGTGCTGGCATAACTTTCTCACTAGTGAAAGGCACATTAGTAAGCCAGACAAGGACAAAAGCCCCTTCCATGGATCGCCATTCAGCAGTGGGAAGGGAGTGCAAAGGCCCTGAGTAACCTTTTCGCCATGATCTCTCACTGTCAGCCTCACCACTGTGTAACAACTTGTTCACTTCTAGCTCACTGCTGTAAGGACCTCCTGTTCCTTCTGAGCCTGCAGCTGGAAGGTAGGAGAAGCCACCATTGTAACGCCGCAAATTCACAATCCTGATTAAGGTCTGCAAAGATTGGAGTGGAGACAAAATATACACATACACAGCATTTAGTTTCGGTTCCCTACTACTGGGAGACTGCTATAAAAATCAATAGTCAGTCAAAGGACCACTATAGATACAGATGCTCAGATGAATTTAGATCATTATACCCATAATAAGGCAACCTGACATTTATAAAACTACAAGAGCAGACAACATCAATGTATTTAGTGGCAAAAGTAATTTGTCACAAGAAAAGTTTGGATACCTGAACATCAAAGCGGAATGCACCCATCCACCGAAACTTTTCTGACTCAAAGTCCACATCTGCCACTAGTCCTGCAACCTCCACCAAGAAAATTTGCTAAGGACTTACTATTACACATGGTAATGTCTAACAAGAGCAAAAAACCAGGAGTCACTATCTCTGGTGTCACCTCTTGTCATTGTGTTATGACAGAACTGCAGCTGGTCTCTTGACTGTAGAATCCACTGTGCATTATCAAAACATAAATGATCTCAAACTGCATGGACTGCCTCTAGAATTGATGTTGACCTGCCACTATCAATATGATAACTTCATACCTATCAAGAACTTCTCCATGCTTTACAATTTAAGTAAACCAGAAGAGAATTAAGAGATGACATAATGATAAGGTCATAGAAATTTCTCATATAAAAACCTATCAGTGAACAGGAAAAGAGCTTGTGGTATTGCAATATCATCCAAAATATTACAGCAAAAGATGAACAATGTTTGAGAATACACACTGATGACATCCCTAGCTCTGAAAAAATGTACACATCAGTAACACTTGGCAGCACACTAATGATGAAACAGTGGGAATTTAAAGATCTATGCCATTGTGTTTGGACAGCTCATTCCAAAGCACATGCTATGCATAGAGTTGTGTGCAGGACAGGAAGTAGCTTTAACCTTAAACCTAGATCCCCTTGCCCACTAAATGTATAATGAACATACCCCATGAAAGCATCAAGAGGCTGTGAAACCTGACTTGACCTTGCACCACTGTGGCAACATCTAGGGCATGCTTTTGGCCTGCCACACAAAGCACATAAAATATGTCAGTTGATATCTGAATTGGGTTCACAATCACTTTTAGTGAATTTTTCACCTTCTGTTTGGAGAGTAGCAAATGCATAAATATAAATCCAGTTCTGGAGGTAAATATGAGCACATTACATTAAATGAACATCCACACAGTTGCACACAAATGGATGCTAAGTTCCAAAACTTTTACCTGAATAGATGCTAATCAGATTTCAGTGCCTTGAAAGAAGTACCTCGGATAATTAGAAATGTTGCACTTGCTATGTCAAAAAACTCTCCAGCATGATGAAGCACAGACTTTGCCATCCCATTCCCTGTTCCTGCATTCAAGAATTATAAACTGCTAGTTAGTAATCCTGAAGAGCTCACAAGAATCACACCCAATGAAAGGAATGAAGACTGAAGGCGTAGCCTACTGCCCTTGATCACAGGGTATGTAATCATACAGTCAACGGAGTGAACCATATCAATGCCATGACTGAAGAAGTTACAAACTTTGCAAATCAAGATAACCTTTACTGCAATCTAAGTGTGGGCTATTGATTGTGGACTCTATTTCTCTTAGTGGTAATTTAGAGAATGCTGCCCTCCTGAGTGTGGACCCTGTTAATGTCCAGTCCAGGACAATGCACTAGAAATTAGGTTACAAATGACTCCTGCAAACCTAGTCATAAAATGCTAACATCTTGGAATTTGGTTTCTTGATACTCTATTGCACTTCTGTGAGTGTCAATAAACTTCTGGTCCGCTTTGCAACCTGCATTCAGTGCATTCGTTCCATGGAACTTTCCAAAGACCAGGCCAGGTTGTAATGAGGAAAGTTTAGTGACCACAATCCCAAAAATCACTTCTGCAATGATGATTGTACCGGCAGGTATAATGCCGAGAGGTTTTCTAATGGCGTGCTTCCAGTCAACTCTCTCCAGCAGGCCGTTTAAGATCTGAGCATCAAACAACTTGGTGATCAGAACATTAGAACTGAAAAGTCAAAACATTCAGTGGAATGGAACCATTTGATGACTCCTCATAAGACTCCTCATCTCTGGATCTCCGCATTTGCCAAACAGTTTCAAAATGGGGGCTACTGAATAAGGTTAGTGTATGATCAGGCAGAATGCTTATTCATGTATTGGTTCCTGAGATTACCTACAACAACAATGCTGCAATGAAAAGAGAGAAACTAATGCAAGTTGAGAGGACTATTTGGAGTGTCACCTAAATAGATTTTCATCAACCAAGAGGTCACCTTGTTTGCATTGAGGTCTGGGGTAGCAGATTATGTCATTTTCTTGACCACATTATATGACATAACCCCTCAGTGATGATTAGACCTTAATGTTATGGAATGGCCTCACTCTTGCCCGTTATGTTGGGTGCATCACCTCACTCAACTAGTACCGTACCCAACATAATGGGCAGGGCTGTTTGGCCATTCCGTAGTACATAAAGCCACTCAAACCTCCTCAACTGGTGTTGTACAAATACAGATAGACTAGCATTTCTTTCACAGCATTTGTTTACTCTGACCACAGAAAGACATCCTTTTTTAATCATCCCTAAACCCAGAAGGCTACAGGAGTCAGGGTTTAAGCCACAGTAATTTCTCATGAGAGATTATGCATTTATGAATTGACTTGAGGTCAGGCCTTTGTTTTTTACCTCCACTAAAACTCCATCCCCACTCACGCAGACAATACCATCAAATTGAGACAGATCAAATGACTTGGCCAAATCTTTCGCATGACCTTGAAACAATGTCTCTGCATGCATGCCCACAATGAATGAAGTCAACAAAAACGACAATCAATTAGTGCTCACAAAACAACAGCGAGGACAGAGTTGATGATCATGTGCCATTCCACAGTTAGTTGGAGCTCGTAGCCAGGAGGAGACTCCTAAACAAGAGAGCTCTCAGAGCTTAAAGAAGATTCTTGACTACTAGATCTTGTCCAAAAGTTTGTAAAGACTGTTGTAACTCCAGCAAATTTGAGAGAAAAAGGGAAGGGATGAGAGGAGAGGAGAGGAGAGGGGAAAGAGAGAGCCTGGTTGGCACCTTTCATTGCGTAAGCAATCCTTGCAGCTTGCAGCATCGGTTCCACAATCTGGACAAAAATTGTCTTCCCCGCGCCTTGTCCCCCAAAAGGATTCACAATCACCAACAGTTTCCTTGGCCGGCCTGTCAAAATCCACAAAGCGACAGGATGTGTCATATGCGGACCTTCCTCAAACCCTCATCAAGGCGACAAATACGAGGGTTCGAATCGATTCTGAGAACCACGGCGGCCGTTTCTCATAATGTTGCAGACCAACGACAGACAGAGAAACAAAGACAAAGGCCGAGAGCGGGAATTGCCTGCTTCATCGAGGAACACTTGGATGTTTTCGAACCATAGCTGTTGAGAAGCGTCGTTGGCGAAGCTCAAGCGCAAATCCTTCCGTCTCCTCTTCCGGGTGAAGCCTCCACATATGGTGCTCTTCGAGGACATGCAGAAAGTGTACAAGATGATGCTCAATTCTCCCCTCTTGATCCCGATAACGTCGTCTTGCACCACCAAACACCCCTGCTTCGTCGTCCCGTGCCATTGCAGTGCCCCGGAGTATCTAAGCGTCGCCGTGACTTGAGCCCCGTCCAGCTGCAACTCCTCCTCCACTAGCGATTCCATCTCTCTCCTGCTCTTATCTTCCTCTTATCCTTCTCCTTTTTCTTTCTTCCTTTCGTCAATTCTCTCAGATCTATCTCTGTGCCTTCTTCTTCTTCTTATCTTCTTTGCTCATAAAGATCAACACAGAAGCCGCAAGCTCGTCGTCACCACTACCAGTTACGGAACAAAGTTCTTCCTCTGTCTGTGTTAATGACTTTATAGCCACAAATTCGAAAACAGACCTGCAAATCTGCGATCCATAGCTGAAAACCCGCAACAGAAAACAATTCAACGCATTGAGGATCGCAACAATAACAAACAGCGGCAGCACGGCATCTCCCTTCCTCCAACCCTTCCCGCCTCCCCCACCCAGCGCCTGGAAGGAAAGCAAGGCAAAGATTTACACTAAAATAATAGATATGTGAAAAAACCTAGATTTTTCGGAGACTGGTACATTTACGGTTTCCTTTGCAACTAGGAAGAAAGCAAGCCCAAGATTTACATTAAAATGATAGCAAGAAAGCAAGCTCAAGATTTACACTAAAATGATAGATATGCAAAAGCCTGGATTCTTCCAAAACTGGTACATCTGGCCTGGCCCTGGCACCGAGAAAGAAAGCAAGCCAAAGATTTACACTAAAAATGTAGATTTCAAAGCTGGTACATATAGGGTTACCCCAGGAACTAGGAAGAAAGCATGCCGAAGATTTACGCTAAAATGATAGATATGTGAAAAAAGTTCTGATACCTCCTATGTTCTACCTATGAACTAATGTCCAAATCTAGTTATTTTTAAAAACTTTTTCCCTTGAAATCTGGCAAACTTTTTGAAATTTAAAAAGGATCACAAACTTGAGAAAAACAAAATAAAACGAAATAAAATAGACTCTCACAGTCTTTACCCATTTTTAGTATTTTTTAAATATACAGTTGGAATAAATTAAGGTGTTCCTCCGTGGGCTTCACAAGTTGAGCTAAAAATAAAATGCCATAAAAATAATAAAAATACCCTGAATTTGGCATGTGACTACTTTTCTACCAACTAGAAAGTCAATGGTTTTTCATGGCTTTTGTTTTCCTTTTTTTTTTTCTTTTTTTTTTTCTTCTTCTCTTTCTGTTAACTTGTGATCTAGATGACTTGAGTTCTGGGTTTGCTTTTTAAAAATTGTTGGGCTAATAATTTTTGTTGGCCAGCCTTGGCCTTTAGTGGAGAGACTACAATGGAATGGCCTTTCCTTTTTACAAATCGCCAAATTTCACCAGAGAGAAAAACAATTATTTTAAAAATTGAAAAACGAAGTGATTATGGCGTGTTTCCAACAGGCAAAAATGAGGAATTAATTGAAATTCTCAGATTTCTTTATTTGGTTTCACTGTGTAGCCAAAAGTACAGAAGCTATTAGGCCGGATCCAAGGGGAGGGCTCCATTGTTTCTGGTGTCCAAACAAATGTTAAATCTCTCCTGTTGATGTATCTGGTGCATTAAAAATCATCAAAAAGAGATTAGAATTGAGAAAGTTATAGCCCCCCAAAATAGAGGGGGCCAAGAACTGCAAAAAAAAAACAGACCACCAAACACTACAAAGCCTAAACCTGATCACCCAAAAAAATTCAAGATGAATTGTAGAACTGAATATGGTGCTCTTATAGCACTTTAAATCATTTAAAATGAACAAGAAATGAGAAAGTTAGGAGCTTTGAAAGTAAGAGGGGTCCAAAGAGAAGGAAAAAAATGAAAAAAACACATTTTGAGAGTTGGAAACCTTGTTTGTATTTTTTTCATTAGTCCTTTTCATTTGCACTTCAAAGATGATGTCTACCTCTTGAGGTAGAGCTCCCATAAAATTTTAAATCACTCAAAATGAAGCACCAATAATGAAATGTAAAGAAGTAATCGGTGATGGGCAGTTCTACCCTAGCACCCATTTGATCAAACTGGCACAAGAAGCAAAATGTAAAACTGACCTTTAATGAAAAAACATTTAAACAAAAATCAAAATCATGAAAAACAACTCTAGAACATAGGTCCAAATGCTCTAGGGAAGTAAGTTGAACTTTTTCAAAAAGTTGACAAGCAAGCTGAACTTTATAGATAAGTGATACCATAGTTGCAGAACTCCATATCTAGACAATCCCCAATTTCAATTTTAGTTGGCCATAAACTCTTTATCTATATACCGTAACACATGGGCAACTTCGGCAAATAATTTTATTTTATGAAAACCATTCGAAAAACTTTTAACCTTGTGATTGAAATTTTCAAAATTTTGGATTGTAAGAATCTGGAATTGTGCCTTGCCTAATAGAGATTTAGCACATTATTAGAGATTTAGCACATTTGTGAACACACTGACCACAAGGACAATAAGAGCTCAACAAATCTATATGCTTGTTATTTGGTTTTCTTAGTGTGACTTTCTCAGAGAGAACAAAGGTTTGTTGCCACCACTTTCGTTTGGCCCTGCCTCTCACCCACACTAGCACTCTTGCTGAGCTCATGCAGACTATGAACACGGTTGCCCTGGCCAAGTTTTTGGCATGCTGCGGGTACCAAAGGACAATCTGTCATCCATGATCTACCTTTCATCTAGTGGACTCTCTGATCCCAAACAACTGTAAAATTGTAAACAAAAACAAGGAGAACAAGACCTCGTCAATTTTCTCCTACCAAAAATGTTTGAACTTGTATAGTAATTACTTGGTTCTTTAGAAACTAAAGGTTGAAATCTTTTTGTACAGACAGAAAGTGTAACATAAGTCTATACATGGTTTTTTTGTCACCATGGTGAGTAAGGAGATAAGGCACAGTACTCAGTGGGTATTTAGGGGAAGTCTTAATACCCTAGTACCTTGACCAATTTTACACTAATTATATTATTTTCAGAAATGTTGAAATTTTCAAAAATTATTTCTTCCAAATTAAAATATATATTGTGAAAGATAATCATGGATGTTTAGAAATAATCCATTTGTTGAAATTATTTTTCCAAAATTAATTAATTATTTGACAGACATGTGTTGAAATGGCCAAGGTATTACAATACTTGCTTTGATTTTTTTCTTGTTTTCCCATGATAATCAAACAGTACCACCACATACCAAAAGGAATAACAAAGCGAGGGTATGATTTGAAAAAGGGAACATTTCATTAGATAGTGAAGCATTACATGTTTTGAAAAACCCTAAAAACAATGGAGGAAAAAAGTATGCTAGGTAACGCACCCTCTACTTAGGTACATTAAAAAACAAAGCCCGTCTTCACAATTAACTCACGGTCTTTTGAGTCCAAATGTAACATTTCCCATGATTATTATGATCATAAGAGGCCTCACTCAAAAAGGTAAAGCTGCGAGTCTACTAAACTCCAATTACACAACCCTCCTTCCATTAGTCTCTTACAATATTATTGCTTTTTTATTAAGAAGATTCTTTGGTGCTCAATCAATGTTTTTCATTGCCTTTTCATTTGCTATTGCTGTTTTTCTCTTACTTTTATTTCTATTTTTTTTGTCTTGATGTTGAATCAATGGTTTTCTTGGTTGGAACTTGCATTTACTTTTTTTTTTTTTTTTTTTTTAAAATATTTTGTATGTTCAATCAATGTAATCTTTGTAAATATGGTCAACTCTTGATACTGTAATAATTACCCCAACTCTTAATGAAAGTCAGTTGTTATCATAATCTAGTTTTTTTTCTTCCCAAGCTGACATTAGCCAAGGTTTCATACCTGAACACTTGTAATTTTTTCTTATTCCATTGGTCTTTTTGTGGAGAAAAGGCAAACCAAAAGCGCTTAAGGAAACTCTTTTCCAAGCCAAGCATTGGTGGACTTTAATAATATTACCATTTATAGAAATTCTCTTTTTGGGGGAAAATCCAAAAGACATGTGAGGCATTGACTTCTAGGGAGGTTGCTTAAGGAAATAAAAAATATCGATATTTTATTATAAAATTCAATGAAATCTCAATTATTCTTCTACCCTGGAATTATGTTCTTGACCATCTAGAAGACCAAAATTAGCAAAAAGAAAATTTCCATCTAGAAGTAACTTTTCATGCTTCAACTTTGATTTTATTTTTTTGACTTTTTAATTTTCAATAAAATGTTAGCTTCTCATTTTTGACTTGAATTTTAGTTCAAAAAACCCCTCTTGTGAAAATGTTCTTTTTTTTTTCTTTTTTTTTAAATGTAACTTGTCAAATTGTCCATAAGAAAGAGATCATTTGGTTTCCAAGCAAATTTTCATCCATTAAAAAGTAAAACATTGCAGGAAAATTTGGCATAGATGGTTTTGCCCCCATAAATTGAACATTTTTTTTAATGTATATCAATGTTTTTGGGTGGAGCTCAATCGATGGAAATAGTCTCATACCAAAATAGTGCAATAATGTTTTTGGTACAAAATTCTCTTTTTTTTTTTGGTGGAGCCAAAATGAATGTTGTAGTTTCATACAAATAACCCAATATATTCCAGTGCCAAATAATTATTTAAAATTTCAAAAATCACTTCAGCCCGGTAAAATAATAATATATGGAATTTCTGCAATAAATATTGATAGCTTCTTTACTAAATTTTTTGGACCCTAAAGCTTTCACATAATGAGACCTTCTATACAACATTTTCTACTATTTGTTATTTTAAAGATGGGGAGAGAAAAATGGTCCACCAAGTGATTGGAAAAAGAATGTTGTCAACTATTGGATAATGGCTTTGCAATGGTTTAGGGTTTAGAAGTCCTTTGGTGGAATGCCTTACTTGAATATCCAAAAGAGTTCGAGTTTTGCCTGGGTTTTCCTTTTGAGGATGTCTTCTATGGTGCATTTCTCTTCCCAAACATTGAATTCACACCTTTTTTTTCTTCTTTTGTTGTGAAATTGGAAGCAATTTTTTAATTTTACTTTTTTTCATTATTGCTACCACATTCACTAAATCACTCATTTTGAGGTAAGATTTTTATTTCATTTTTCAATTACCCATTTTTATCTAGGGAAAATTCAACAGTTTACATCTTCATTTTTAACTAAATCAACAACTTTTGAGGAAAAAAATTGTCAAGGATTCCAAATTGTTACGTGTTCTTTTACTTTTAGGTGTTTGCAAAAATTTGGCCAAGTGTTATGAACTTTGTGATGATTATTGTTCTCAATTTGTTCTTCAACAATAATTGACTTCAACATCAAGTGCTTTGCACCTTTGGTTCAATACCGATCCTAGCTTGCAACATTTTCTCTCAAATCATCACCCAATTTATTTTCATCTTCTCTTTCTAAGCATTCATTCTTGAGCTATAATTGATTCAAACTGAATTTTTAATTTTCCTTCGGGCACAAACCTCCCATCTAGATCCCAAGTTTGTCATGAAATGGGCATACATGAAATTAATTAGTATGAAAGATTTTGTCGTCCAAACTTACAAGTGTCAGCAACACAAACAATTTTGAAAAGTTTTTTTATGCTATGGAAACTATGTTACTAATACCCGTCTGGTATCTCATTTTGGTAGAGACCCATGTACCAGGACCAGATGGTTATGTCAAATGGTCAATACCGGTTCAACACCGCTTTGGACCCTACATAAGGTTGACAATAATACATTGGAATTAGTCAAAATGGTACATAGAAACACTTCATCCCGAATCATGGAAAATGGGCAAGGTTTTTATTCGCCGTGCCGACCAAGGCAAGGATATTGTGTTTAGATTCATTATAGAGTATATAGTAGCTTAATGGATTTTGGCCTATAGGTAGTAGGTCTATATTTTTATATGAGGATTTTTTGAAAGATGATATTTTGGCTTGTGTTGAAACTTGAGATTAGTTATAATAGAGTTATGATAGCTTGGAGGATTTTGGTTTCTTTTAGAAATTTTTTTTTTGAAGATTCTATTTTTGCACGGTGAAATACTTAAATTTTCCTAATTCTTCTTTTGCATTAAGATATTTTTTCTAAAATGTAAAAATGGCAAGGCCACAGTGCGACAAACCCCTTGTTTATTTTTAGTTTGTGATGTAGCCACACTGGCAATCATCCAGAAGATGAATTAGCCAAAATAGCCAAAATACCCATTACATGTTAAAGAGGAAAGTAGAAAAAATTTAAGAATCCTGATCCTGCTTTATTTTAGCCACCTACTTCCAACCTATTGTCTAAATATGGTGATTTCCGGGCGGTTATGGTGCATTTTTTATTTCCACAAAGAATGAATCCTTTGTATGAATTTTCTTTTATCTGACCTTCATTGGGTTAGAAAGAAGTTAGGAACTTGTCACCAGATTAGGCTAATGGCGTGTGCTGGACTTATGTCAGAAGGAACAAATTTTTCACATTAGGTGGATGACTAACTTGTGCTTAGTTGAGTACAATAGGCTTAGGTGGAGGTGTGCCATTTCTTCTTGCATAAAAGCCCCTCGGAGAGCTCTTCCATGAAGAAGAAGAAGAAATGATTTTTGAGGTGTATCTCGAGGCAAAAAGGACCAAAAAAAAGGGTTCAGAACCAATTCCATGTACATGTTTTTGCCCACCCAAATTTAGTGAACCAAAAAAAAGGGTTCGGAACCAATTCCATGTACATCTTTTTGCCCACCCAAATTTAGTGAATTACAATACGAGGAGTGACGAACTATGAAAGGGGCCCTATCAGGTTCAGTTCCACTTGAGAATGTGATGAATAGGTCCCCGGTAGACTATAGTGATAACGAGTTCTACCAGGGCCTATTTCAGAAGAGGTTTTCCTTGTCCATTTGGTCGCACCCTAAAGTCCATTCACCACAGTCAATGCACATTAGAAGTGAAAGTTATCACACCAAATGTGGACCAGGTCATGGCTACGTAAGCCAGCCACAGTGAACCAACACCCACCAGTGCACCATCAAGGATGGATGATATTGTGATCAGGAAACAATTTTCTGTTGGGCTCCAGTTCCCTAGCTAACCATGGTAGTTAGCTCAGTTGGTTTATTTACTAGCTACCAACTATGTAGGTTAGTAAAAGCAGCCCCTACCTACTATGTGTAAATGATCTACATACCTAGTAGTACACTATTTTTGTTACCTACCTGTCTATATGTTAAACCTACTTGAAACCGGGTAATAACTCAGTTGAGTATCATCCACTCATAACAGGCATCCAGTGGATGGTTTGCTGGTGGGTGCTGGTTCACTTTGGCCACATAAGCCAAGATGGGAAAAAAAAAAAAAAAGGAGATCAGGGTAATACCATTTGAGCAAAGGGTATTCCCAAAAATAAGCAAAACCCTCAAGCCAATGCAGGATTTTGCTTTTCAAAATGCCATGCCTTAGGTGGAGAAAAATTGGAACTTAATGATGTGCCATCCATATACTGGCACTGAAATGGGTGGTTGCATAAAAGGCAAAATTATTACTATGGCATGGATGGGCCTTTGATTTTGTTGATAACCACCGGTTCTAGGTTTTTTTTGAACCCAGACATTTGGCAAACCTCTGTTTTTGGTATGTTGAAAATTTTCAGTCTCATCAAACCTTTAGTCTGTTCTAGGTTTTTGAAAATTTTCAAAGAACTGGTGGTTTTCATGAAAGAACCTCAAGAATACTCAATGGTTATAGGTTGCAAAACAGCGAGAACTGCATTTGGCCCAAGAAGACCGTGGCGATTACAACACTGAATTCTGTCAATGAAGGTGGCAAATGGAATGCACAATGGACCACATTGACAGTATGTCATTGTTTGGAAGTCTCAGATTTTGATAGATGGGGGATATGGGAGGAAGTTGTATAGGTTTCTTTACAGAAAGACCCTGACTTCTGCCATGACGCTGCATCCGTTCTATGGGGTCGTGATGCTTGAATCATGCTGCCTCAATTCTGCAAACACCTAAGTCAACAATTGCAACATGATGAATATTTGACATTAAGGTGCACCAAGTAATGTTGAAATTTTGCTTTTCACACAGTTTCAAACGGAGAATTTTACTTCAATTTCCTTGGCCTCGTCACCATTTCACTCCCTTTCTCATGGCAAGCTGATTGTCCAAGGGCAAACATTATTTAAGCAATAAAAGTTATCAATAAAGTCGCCCTTTCTTTCACCCCCTATCCCCTCTTTCAGTGGTATCTGCAAAGTAATTATAGTTGTTGTACAGGTAGGAGCAGTGAAAAGATATGTAGCAGCAGTGGAGACGCTCAGGAGGAAGAAGGCGATGAAACTCAGTTTACTTTCAAAATTGGTGGAAAAAACTAGTTTGGATGCCAGTTATTTCGTTATGTAAAATTTCATTCCCAGTTACGCATTTGACGCCCTTGTTAGGACGAAACTCGTTCTCGGCTCCTAATCGCCTGACTTTTAGGAGAAGTTTAATGGGTGCCATCCTTCTTGTTGTGACCACCGCATCGAGCTAACTGTCAAGCATCAAATGTGACTGATGTACTTAGTCAAGGGTAGAATCATCCATCGCTGAGCAAGTATCTATCATCTAATTAATTTCTAATATTTTCCTCCTTCCTTAATCAAATTGAGCGATTTTTGTGTCATTGGTCGCGCACACTGGAGGGCTACAAAATGCTCTTTGAGCGTCAGAAGTAATGGAGCAAGCTCTCAATACCCAACCAAGCACCAAAGTTTTTCTTTTCAATTTTGTTTTGTAACTGAACTTTGTATTTTCCACAAGAAAAGAAACAAATTTAGCTACATGCCAGATATGAATGTAATTTTGAAAAATAAAATCGTTCATATTTTGTAGCTACATGCTATAACCCCAATAGAAAAATATAACGATTTTCAAACAAAAAAACATAGTTTTCACCATTTTGAAACTTTTTTGGATTAATCAACTAAATTTAGCCAAAGAGAATAAAAGTGACTACGGACTAACCTTTTTTTCATGTGAAATTTTGCATAGTTGCAGTGTTTTTGAATTTTTGGGTTGCAAATTCAATATTTTTTATTTTTAAATTGCCCAAAAACCATTTAAAAAAATCTGGAAATCACCACATGTTTATACATGCTTCAAGTATGTGGCACAAAATATATATGGATGTTTAACTTTTCCTTTTGTATTTTGTTAATAAATTAACTTATGGATGATTGGCAACTTGATAACATCACAAAACTGACATTAAAAAAACTTTATTGAGGACCAAAGCCCTTCTTCCCCGCTAAACCAACCCCATAACATTCTTCCCCCTAAAACCCACATTGCAACCTTCTTCCCCTTTTTAACCTTACTATTGTATACCCCTTTCTGTCTCACCTTTCTCCCCATCGGTAGCCTAGTGGGTGATCACCGTCATCACAAGCTTGTCCTCAATTATAAAGGTAAGTGTTATTTATAACTAAAGTGGTTTAAAATGGCTATTGTTGTGGTGTTGACACATGATTGATGTTTGCAATTAAAGTGTCATTTTTGACTTATACTTATTGATTTTAAGGGTTTTTAGTTACAAATAATACATTTCAATTATAAAAAATATTTTTCAATTGGGTTTGTCATTTTGGATCACAAATTGTAGTTGAAAATAAGTTGAAAACTTGGTTGCAAATGTGGGGTCTTTCATTTAGTGTTAGTTAGGCTAAATAGGTACTTTAGGTCTATCTACCTACCTAGGTCTACTTACTTACATCCACTACTTCAAAACATGTCCTTATTCCATTATGCATTCCACCCAAGGTTGATTATGAACCCTTCCCATTCAATGTTGGGTGGAATTCATAGTGGAATAATTGTGACTATTTATATTTGTAACTTCAATGATAGCAAAACTAGTCTGCAAATAATGGTCTAGTACTATCAAAATGGGTTTTGCCAAATTTACACCATTGTTTTCTACAGTATTATTGTTTTCAACATTCAAAGTGAATGTGAAAAAAACATATGTGCATTAACTTCCATAACTACTACTCGAAAAGTTTAATGTGAATGTTTTTGTAATTTCATTTTGTCCCAACCTTTGATCATCATTTTTTCCATGCCTTGCACTTATGTCCACCTATAAAGTGGAGCCACCCACAAATTGAGGTTTTATGTTGTTCATTTTGAAATCAATGTATGGCTCTTATCCATCTTCATTACACCAAAACATGACTTTCATGACTACACCCATACACCTACACAGTCAAATAGGACCCATCATTTATGTCAAGACTCGACTATAATCATATTTTTACAATCATGAAAGTCACATTTTGGCATTATGTTTAGATTTGTTATTTGATAAAATTTGCAATCAACACATTAAAATTGACCTTGAAAAGATGTTTTAAAGGTTGTTACATCATAACATCCGCAAGTTGTAGTTCAATGGTAGAATTAGCAAAGACAAATGTGATGATGTTTGGATCTTCTTATTTTATCTTATTTTATTTTATTTTATTTTTATGAATATTTCAATAATTAGTTGACCATATCAACTTTTGACTTCCTTGTTAATTCAATTGTTAAATATAATTGTGTAGGTACTAAGGAAGCAAGATGTTGTGGACGAATCATTTTGTGGTAATTTTTAATGTCGACAATGATTGTCATTAAGATTTGAACTTGAGTTGATGCATTTGTTTTCCTGTTCATTTGAAGATGGTAAACACCTATGGGTAGTTGTTATGAATACAACATGTTAAAAAAGTCTAGGTATCCATTTGTAGCCAAGGATGCTACCATAATAACTTGTTTATTCTTCACAAACATCCTAAATCACAATTTGGCTTGATATTATCATGCAAAATTTTGTTTTCATAGATTCATATTGTTTAGACATGAATGTCATGTGTTTAAAAAAATATAAAACACCTATAAATAGGATGGAGGATTATAAGTCACATTAAAATTGTACATCTTATTTATATGTGTTTTGTACATGTTTTGAATGCATGGTGTTCATATTTGAAAATTACAAATCTATGAAAAAATCATTTTTGCATTATTAATATTACCAAATCATAGCTCATGAAATTTGTGATGTCTTCCACCCTCAGCAGGTCGATGCATGGTTGAGTGGACCAATTTGCCACACATTATTACCTTTAGAAAAGCCCAAAATTGGGTCTATTTTCCTTTCTTAATCTAAGATTGTAAATAAGCTGAATGTATTTTTTCCATCTCATCATTGTCCACCATAAAATTTCTTTTCATTTAAACATGTGTACAAATTTAGCTTAAAACACATCTTCCTTTAATATGATATGAACTTTTTGGAAAACCCTTTGTTTTAGCCTATTCAAAAATACATAAATATAACCCTACCATTATTATCATGAACCCCCCACCCCCCCCCAATTAACTTCCTTGATATGATATTTAATTAATTCCAACTCTTTAACACATGCAACATCAACCAATGGACAAAGTCAAAGTTGATAAGAAAATGAAATCCAAACTTACAATCCATGAGTTGTGACTTGGAAGGTCCATGACTTGTACAAGTTTAAAATTTTTGCAAAACGGTTTTGTGCATCACATAGATATTCAAGTTAAGATTTTCAAACCAAATCCGTTTACGTAAATTTTAATATCTATATAAGCAACATGGGCATTGTAATGACAAACACCTTGCAAAATTAGTTTACATGACATCTAAATTGGTCCACTCAACCATGCATTGACCCTAGCACTTAAATGTGTTTTGTACCTTTGTTTTGTTAGATTTTTTCCTTGATATTGGAACAAGATTTATCCCAACTTGGTCATTATTGACTACCTTATCCTCAAGTTAGTTTCATCATTAAATAATCTTCAAAATAATGAAATGAAAATTTGTGAAAATATGAAGTTGTCATCTTGAAAATCGTTATAATTATCATAAGCTACATCTTGAATAATTTAACTATTCATCTCACAATGTTATACCAAATTTTGGAAAATATATAATTAAAAAATTAAAAAATGAATTCATGTTTTGATAAAAGAAATTATACATTTTGTCAATGTGGAAATTAACCCTACGCTACAATATAAGATTTTGATGGATGCAATAAACTTTCATCAAGTTACTATGTAGGTCATGTTGTGACCATGCTCATGCCAATTTGTTGGCAATATGATGGCTATTGTGGTTGTGGCTCGAAAGGACTAATTCATGTAATATTTTGAAAATTGTCAAATCCATTATCTAGTGATAGTAAAACCTCCATGGCCATTATGAAAAATTTCAAAAGTAATAGATTATATCATACTTCTTAAATTAATTGAAATGTATAAATGTATAAAAGTTGTCCAACATTTTCCATTTTTTGTATTTTTGTAACAAGTTCATCTTGTAGTGGGGGATATTTGTTTAAGATTGGCAAATTTTGCTTTAGATGTTTTAAGGTGAAAACATGGTAGGGTGGTTCAAAAAGTTGCATTTGAAAGTTCATGTTTTACATTAATTAAAAATATGGCAATGTGACATTTAACAAACTATTTAATCAAATGTGCATTCCTTTATAAAAAATTATTGATAATTGAATTTATAAATATCATTAAAAATATGTGTGGTCAAAAAATCCACATGAGAGTTTTGAACGTGAAATCAACTTTCAATAACTAAAATGATGCAATTTCTTGTAAATTAACATTAAGAATCAAAATGTCTTGTATTGAGATAATTTCAATGTATTTTAGTTTGAAACACCTCATTAAACACCTTTTTCTTTTTGTTGATATTGTCATATCATACTTTTTGAGTTCACATGTAATTTTTTTATATGTGACAAAAAAATGTCATTATTCTGAAAAATTCATCAATGTTTTTCAATATAATTTTCACTAAATTTGTTTAATGTGGATACTTTAAAAAATTGACAATATTAATGTTGAATATGATTTTACATTTTAAGGTCATTCACAATCTTAAAAAACTATGACTTTGACAATCCAAACTATTCATCTAACTATGTTTTCATCCTTTACAAATGTTCTTTATTTGAAGGCTTAAATATAGTTTGGCTTCAATTCCCGCTTTGATGTAAACCAAGTCCACAAATTATTTCTAGCTAGGTTTTCATAGGGATTTGCAACTTCAGGGTTCCTACAAATAGTTCACAAATGATGAAAAAATCATAATTTGTATCATATTTCTTAACTATTGTTGATCCTGGTAACCATGAATGCAATTGAAACCAATTTGTATATTATTCGTTGGATTTGTGAAGTTCATCACGTTTCCTTTCCACATTTCTCAACAGCTAACAATTACTCAATATGTCTTAAATTGTTACAAATTTTTTTGAATCTCAAACATGGCATTTCTTTACCTTATTTTGCATGGACCCTTATGCTTGATTAACATTGTCATTTAATTGTTCAAAGTTTATATATAATATCTTTAGTCTGTCCGGTGATGGTCGTCTTTTCCGTCCATCTGTCCTGTCATCCATCTCATCATCCATCCATCCAAGTTCCTCTTCCCGAAAGAAGAAGATGATGGAAGAGGAGGAAGGACAACGATGAATGGCTGTAGCAGCAGTTTATCCAAATGTTTATGTGATCCAATCCTGTAGTTTATGAAAAACTCATGTAATCTTGCAATTTGCCAAAAGCTACAAACTAATTTTAAAAAACTAAAAATTGTTGAAAAGAAATGAGAAACAAGAGAAGAAATCTTTTGAAAACAACACAAGAAATTTCAAATTTAAAATAAAAAAACAAGTTATTAACAAATGAATAAAATGAAACAAAGTTGTAACAAAAAAGGAAAAAAACAGAACAAATATTTTTTGAAGGGAAAAAGCTAGAAAAAAAATAAAAACAGAAAAACACTTTAACAATTAGAAACTTTTTTTAAACACTTAAAAATAAAAAACATGAAAACATACAAAATAAATATATTTAAACATGAAACAAAAAAGGGAAATACAGTAAAATAATCTTAAAAGAAAATTTAAAAATAGATGACAAAAAATAAACAACAAAATAGACAGCAAAAGAAAGAGAAAAAAAACCATACTTGAAAAAAAAAAGAGGTTTGTCTTCTTTTTCCAAACTTCAAACCTGTATCTAATCAAACAAAAATACGAAAGTTTTTAAAAATTATTTTCATTACAAAACATATTAGAAAAACTAGAATATTTTTTAAAAAGAAAATAGAAACAAAATAAATAAATAAATAAATGCATAAATTTTTGTAAAAAATGAAGATAGACAAAATAAGAATAGAAAAAATCAAAGCATGAAACAAACATAAACAAAAAAAAGTAAAAACGCAAAAATTATAAGAAAGGAATGGAAACAAATGAAACAAGGAAAGGGAAATACAGTAAAAAAATTTTACTAGAAAAAAATACAAAAATGAAGAAACCAAATCAAGAGTAAAAAATAAGAAAAAATAAAACTTATAATAATGAAGAAAAACTCTGCTCGAAAAAGAATGAGGTGTGTCTTCTTTCTCCAAACTTCAAACTTGCATCCAAATAAACAAAAATATAAAAGTGAAAAAGAAACACTTTATTTTTATTATAAATAATAATAATAATAACAGAAAACACATAAAAATAAAAATAAAATAAAAATAATTTTTAAAAAAAAAAACTAAAACATGAACCAAGTTTAAAGAAACCGGGGGACTTCACAGTGCCCCAAGGTCACTGTCCGTCTTGTCATCCTCCTTGGGTTGTATGTTGGGGGGGCTTTAGTGGGTATGTGTAATTTGGGGGAGGGATGATATATCATAGGTTGTGATTGGGTTCAACAAGTAACTATCGAATAATCAATATATTTATTTTTAAGGATTTAATTTTCACAAATGTTCATGAGTTTATTTTTCAATATTTTTATATTGCAAGTATGACAAGGTTTGTTGAAATTTTCAAAAAATTATTTGAACTTAGACTTGCAAATTACACCTTTTTTCAAAAATAAACATTTTGAATTATGTTGTTTTGTTATGTATAGAGTTTGTAATATTGTTAATAGAAGAGAAAGTGATGTCGTATGTCACAGTGTCCGAAGGTCACAGATACCATAAGGAATAACAAAGCGAGGGTATGATTTGAAAAAGGGAACATTCATTAGATAGTGAAGCATTACATGTTTTGAAGAACCCTAAAAACAATGGAGGAAAAAAGTATGCTAGGTAACGCACATTCTACTTAGGTACATTAAAAAACAAAGCACGTCTTCACAATTAACTCATGGTCTTTGAGTCCAAATGTAACATTTCCCATGTTTATTATGATCATAAGAGGCCTCACTCAAAAAGGTAAAGGTGCGAGTCTACTAAACTCCAATTATACAACCCTCCTTCCATTAGTCTCTTAAAATATTATTGCTTTTCTATTTTTTAATTCGTTGGTGCTCAATCAATGTTTTTCTTTGCCTTTTCTTTTGCTATTGCTGTTTTTATTTATTTTATTTTGGTTTTTTTTGTCTTGATGTTCAATCAATGGTTTTCTTGGTTGGAACTTGCATTTACTTTTTTTGATTTAAAAAATATATATATTTTGTATGTTCAATTAATGTAATCTTTGTAAATGTGGTCAACTCTTGATATTGTAATAATTACCCCAACTCTTAATGAAATTCAGTTGTTATCTATAATCTCTTTACAAAGCTTGCTCTTGTTCAACTTGTGATAGTTTTGAAAAGGCTAATGAACAAACAATGTTGCAGATTTTTTTCATCCCTAGTTTTCACTCTTAAATGCGTGTATATAAAAACAATGCTATAGCATAACTATTTATTCTTTACATCCCTCAATATGAACCTCCCTCAACTTCCTTACAAGCTAGGTACCATACCGCAAACTACACAAACAAATGAGTGTGCAATGTTTTTAAAATCATTTCAAAATATTGAAAAGACAAATTAGAGAAATCAAGAACTTGTATAAGGAGAATGAAATAGTTACCTACATTGGCCTACTACCTACCTATGTACACAAGGGACACAATCTATCATCATTGTCATTTATAAAATAATCATAATATCATACCAAAATTCTCATAAACTATTTTTTCTACTATCAAAGTGGATTTTGAAAATAAAAACAATTACTTCGCTATAATCAAAGTCCAAGTTTCATGGTTCAAATCCCTATCTTCAATGTGAGAGGTAAAAAAAAGCTGAAGAATGGGAGTTATGTAGAGTGTCCAATAGAAACTAGAAACATACAATGAACATCTTGCTAACCAACCAAAAAAAGACTCCAAAATTTGAATATAAGGCTCACTATAGATGGGGTCCATGCTCCAAATTCTTAGGAACCAATTTGGCCTCATTTGAAGCAAATTGAATTCTTGAGTTGGACCAGGCCTTGGACCCTAGCTTGCATTTTGGTTCTTCAAATCATGAGCTCTCTCCTTTAAGTTTTTTCTTTTGGGGGTCCAAACCCATTGATTTTCCTTCCAAAATGGTGCCATGTAGCCTTGATTTGCCACTTTTTGGTCTTGGACCCTCATCTAAAGGCCATGGGTCAATTTGTGGCTTTCAGCCAATAGGATTATCCTATTTCATTCGATATTTCGACCTTGGACCCTTATGTAAAGTGGCCCTAAGATTAAATTTAATTTTTGTCTAAGGTTGCAAAATTGAGAAATCTTAGGTGACATAAGAGGTACTAATTCTACATGCTGGGCATGTTAGGCTAAAATTGATTTAGCTTAATAATTATCTGGGTAGTTGGCTTAAAGTGTCAAAAATTATGAGGGCATGTGGCTTAACTTCCAACAAAATATATATTCTCAATATTGAGTTTTTATATCTTAGCCTTAAACATGTTTATGTAAACAAAACTCAAAATAAGCGAGTGAAGAAAACAATAATACAAGCACTACCTAAACCAAAGAAGTCCCAGGCACTAATTTTGAGTTAGGGTCTTCAAAAGGCTTAATTTTGGAAAAAATGTGATTACATTTTTGTCTAACACCATAATACTTTTGCAGCTTCAGCATAAATTGAATTTTTTTGGGATTTAGAAAAATAAAATCATAAATTTACTTTTTAATTTGTTAAAATTGATAAAAGTTGCTTAAGATATATAAAAATTTGATTTCTGGTCATCTTGAAAGGAGGATACTAAGGCTCAATTTTCACAAGCGGAAAGGGATTTAATTCTACAAGAGATGCTTAAACGAGTTTCTATTTCAAAGAAGAGCACCAAGATTTTTTTTTAAATTTTAAATTGTGATATCTTGTGCTTGTGCTCATCCATTGAGTTGGAGTAAGAGTAAAAAAAGAAGAAAAATTAAAAATTAAAAAAGCAGGAAACAAATGAAGAAAAGAATAAATACCTAAAGTTAACCTGATCCCTTTACATGCAAATCACATATTTTTGATATTGAACCCTCCAATTAGTCCCCAAGCCTTTAGAGACACTCATTGTACCTTAGGAAAAAATGTTTTTTTTAAAACATGAAGAAGAAGGGTCCAATTTAAGGTTCAATTTGCTTCAAATTGAAGGTCCTTGGGATTTTGGTCCCTGGACCCTTGGTCTAAAGTGGCCCTAAATAGAGAGATTCACCTAACCACTAAAACAGTTCAAATTGTTTGAAACAAAAGGGTTACCTTATTATTGTTGAAAAATTCAAAATTTATCGAATGTAATTAAAAACGCAAAAAGCCTTAGCAGAAAATTAAAATTAAACTAAACTATTCCGCAATTCGAATGCACCAAGGTACTTCAATATTGTGAAATATAAAAAATGTTTGACTTAAGTGCGTACAATTGCCAAATTTTAATAATTATGAGGCCCCAAAGTGGCCTATTTGGCCCCAGTAGGTACGATAATAGAAGAAGATGCTCATTTCTCTTTAATGCAAATCTCAAAGTGACCACATGCTAGGACCACCCCCCGAGACCCAACAGCCAAACATTCTATAGAGTTATAGGTATGGAAAAGGTGTGGCCCCTCCCCATCTATCCAAATGAAATGAAAGAATTTGTGACCCCCAGTTTCTTCCATCCATCCAAATGCAAGAATTTGTGACCCCCAATTTCTACCACCCATCCAAATGAAAGAAATCTGTGACCCCCAATTTCTTCCATCCATCCATCCAAATGAAAGAAATTTGTGACCCCCCATTTCTTCCATCCATCCAAATGAAAGAAATTTGTGTGACCCCCAATTTCTCCCATCCATCCAAATGGAAGAATTTGTGACCCCCAATTTCTCCACCTGTCCAAATGGAAGAATTTGTGACCCCCAATTCTTCCCATCCATCCAAATGGAAGAATTTGTGACCCCAATTTCTTCCATCCATCCAAATGAAAGAAATTTGTGAGCCCCAATTTCTCCCATCCATCCAAATGGAAGAATTTGTGACCCCCCAATTCCTCCCATCCATCCAAATGGAAGAATTTGTGACCCCAATTTCTTCCATCCATCCAAATGAAAGAAATTTGTGAGCCCCAATTTCTCCCATCCATCCAAATGGAAGAATTTGTGACCCCCCAATTCCTCCCATCCATCCAAATGGAAGAATTTGTGACCCCAATTTCTTCCACCCATCCATCCAAATGAAAGAAATTTGTGACCCCAATTTCTTCCATCCATCCAAATGAAAGAAATTTGTGAGCCCACCCATCCATCCAAACTACAGAAAAAAGACACAAAACAACACAATAAATAATCCCCTAACATCCTCCCCTTAGGCTACTTACTGTACATCCACATTACATTGGGGGGGTGGTGACCTTATCTTCCTCCATAGGAAGAAGAAGAAGAAGAAGAAGAAGTCAAGCCCCAAAATATGAACGAATGAATGAATGAATGAATGAATGAATTTCGATTCTCAAAATTGTATTCCCACCCTCGCCCCCAACAACCCCCCCCCCCCCCCCCCACATTTCTTCATCTCATAGGCCCTTTTTTGTGTGGCTACTGAAAGCTGGGAATTTTTCTATCCAAAAATTAGGTTTAAAAAATTAGAAATAGAAAACATTATCCATCTATCTCTGGCCTTCTTTGCTTAGATTGGCCCTTTGATGGTTACACTAACATTATCAATTAAGTTTTCACATTATTTTAGCCTTGCAAAAACGCAATATTACATTACCAAATTTCATATAGGTATCATAAATATGCAACTAAAAAAAGAAATTACTACAAAAAATTTGTTGGGTGTCATATTATGCCCTCCAATAGTCTCATACCAAGGCTACCGATTATCATAAAAATGAACCCAAATTATCACAATATTATGCAACCCACAAAAAATGATTATACCCAGAACCGGGATTTTTTTTTTTTTAATTTTATTTTTCAGTTTTGTGCTTTCCAAAGTTTGGTGAAAATTTCCTATATTTTAACATTTTTCTCGAATTGACACTTCTAAAAAATTCTCCAAATTGTTTTTTTGGGGGATAGGCACTTGTTTGAAAATTCGCCCAAGAAAAAAAAAAAAAAAAAAAAACTGAACCCGAAAAGTTATTATCATGAATTTATGCATACCAAACTTCAAAGTAGCGTTTTATCAAACCAAAGTAAATATCATAATTATCCAACTACAAAATCACTATTAAAAAGAAATTATTGTCATATTCTTGCAAATCCATAATAACAATATTACAACAGAGTACTAATTAATAACTTATAATTATTAATTACCCCAAACAATAATTTATCTTATTTTATTTTGCAAAAGACAAGTGGACGGACGGCTCCCAAGCGCACTCCGCGTCTTTGTTTGCGTTTTGCTTTCGTTCCTCGCTCGCTCGCTCGCTCCATTGTGTCCCCTTTAGCGCCGAAATGGATCGCGGAATCGAGTGAGGCGGAGGAGGAGGAGGAGGAGGAAAGAGGTGGAGGAAGAAGAAGGGGAAAGGGAAGAGGAGAGAAAGATGAAGGTAAAGAGGGCTTGAAGAGAAGAGAACACACGAGGAGAAGGAACGAACAATCAGGGTGTGGAATTCGTGAACACTGTGATGGCGGGGGTAGCAATTGTGAGTTGCAATGGTGCACTGTTGCGTTGCAGAGATGCGTTTGCAGTGCAGCAGCAATTGGGTGGAAGCAACGGCGTAATCAGAGTTAGTTGTCGGAACAGTGGTAATAGCATTGCCTGTAGTAGCGGTAGTAGTAGTAGTAGTAGTAGTAGCAATAGCAGGAGCAGTGTTAGCAGCAGTTGTAGTGGTGGTGGTGATGGAGTGTTGCGGTTGTGGAGTATGATGGCATTGGGTCGTGAACAGCGGAAGTTGTTGCAGTGGCGGCTACTGCGACAGCAGCGGCGGTTGTGTTCTTCTTTTCTGTTGTCGCCAGTAGAAGAGAACAAGAAGGGTTTGTTGTTGTTGCGGGGAGGAAGAGGAGGAGGAGGAGGAGATTCCAGGCGGTGTGTGAGTGTGGGGAGTGTTGTTTGTTGTAGTTGTTTGCAGCAAGAAGCTGTGGGTTCCAGGACTGGAGAGAATTTCTTGACGTTGCCAGTGAATCCCCTTGCGCGGAACGAGCGAGAGAATGAGTTGCTACGTAACTTGGTGGAATCAGGAGATGGAGAAGAGACTGGCAAGAAAGCCAGGACTTTGTACAACATCGTATTCGTCACCGCGGAAGCTGCTCCGTATTCCAAAACCGGAGGACTGGGAGACGTTTGTGGCTCCCTGCCCATGGCGCTTGCCGGAAGAGGACACAGAGTGATGGTGGTTTCGCCGCGCTACATGAAAGGAGGAGGGGTGGGGGTGACGACGACGACAACGGAGGATTCCGTTTTCGCTGGCGCTTTCGACTGCCAGTGTCGCATCACCATCGGTTGCTTCAACGCTGCACACGAGGTAGCGTTCTTCCACGAGTTTCGTGGTGGAGTAGACTGGGTCTTTGTGGATCATCCCTCGTATCATCGACCCGGAACACCTTACGGCGACACGCGAGGCGCATACGGCGATAACCAGTTCCGATTCACTCTCCTCTGCCATGCCGCTTGCGAGGCACCGCTTGTGCTGCCGTTGGGAGGATACACTTACGGAGACAGGTGCTTGTTCATTGCTAACGATTGGCATGCGGGGCTCGTCCCGGTGCTGCTGGCGGCCAAGTACCGTCCACACAACGTCTACAAGAACTCTCGATGTATTGTTGCCATTCACAACCTTGCTCATCAGGGCGTGGAAGCAGGTACCACTTACGCCAATCTAGGATTGCCACCAGAATGGTACAGTGCACTGGAATGGGTTTTTCCCATGTGGGCCAGGAAGCATGCATTGGATAAAGGGGAAGCCGTGAACCATCTCAAGGGAGCCATTGTCACTGCCGATCGCATACTGACAGTGAGCGAGGGATATGCTTGGGAGATCACCACACCAGAAGGCGGGAATGGTCTGGATGGTCTGCTCGCAAGCCGGAAGGCAGTCATCAATGGAATCACAAATGGGGTAGACATTGATGACTGGAACCCTTTGACAGACAAGCATCTTTCTTCTTCATTTTCGCTCAATGACCTTGCTGGCAAAGCTGAATGCAAAGCTGCATTGCAGAAAGAACTTGGTCTGCCAGTAAGATCAGAAGTGCCACTGATAGGGTTCATAGGCCGCCTTGATTATCAAAAGGGACCAGATGTGATTCAAGCAGCTCTCCCTGAGTTGATGACAGATGATGTGCAGCTGGTGATGCTCGGCAGTGGTGATCCAGATGTGGAGAGATGGATGACATGGGCAGAGAGAGAATTCAAAGAGAAGTACAGAGGTTGGGTGGGCTTTAGTGTACCTGTTGCACATAGGATTACTGCAGGATGTGACATTCTCTTGATGCCTTCCAGATTTGAGCCTTGTGGTCTCAACCAGCTGTATGCAATGCGCTATGGGACTGTTCCTGTTGCTCACTCAACTGGAGGCCTCAGGGACACAATCCAAAACTTCGATCCATATGCAGAGAATGGCCAAGGCTCTGGAACTGGGTGGACCTTCTCACCTCTCACAAAGGAGGCCATGATGGGCGCACTCTGGACATCAATCTTCACCTTCAGAAATGACAAGGATGGGTGGATTCGATTGATGCAGCGAGGAATGTCAAAGGATTTCTCATGGGACCGTGCTGCTTTACAGTATGAGCAAGTGTTTGACTGGGCAGTGATTGATCCACCATACGCATAGATGCACCTTTGCTTGGTGTATATGTCAAGAATGAAGTTGAGGTAATGTTCGTTGCCTTTTGAGTCGATTGATCAGTAGTGCTGTTAGGTGGATAAGTTACCTCAGAAGTAGGGGTGACCTGTAAATAGCAACAGGTTGGATTTTGCCATTGCTGATAGCAGGGAATCAGACAAAAGCTTGCTTGATTGTGTGTATATGGAATTTAGAGGTGTAGAAGGATGGGGATTCAACATTCAGAAACTGATCGTTTGATTCTAGTGCTCATGTTGGCTGTTGTTGCACCGTCTGCTACATTGCCATGTATTGTGCACCTACAGATTATTTGAACATTGAGCATGAATTTCAATTCCTCAGGGAAGTTGCTGTTGGCAGCTGAAGTTGATGGTGAAAGTTGGCACTGGCAATGTGCAGTTTGTGGGCTAATTACTGCAGCCCAGTGTTCATTGGTTGCTAAGTATCAGCGGAGCTATTGCTGGTGATAGTGGTTGCAGAGGTGGAGAAGGAAGATAACAGGGAGCTGTTCTTGGTGATAGTGGTTACAGAGGTGGAGAAGGAAGGATGATACCCTTTGCTTCTCCATTGAAACCATAAACACACCATGCAGGATGGATGGTATGCGGAGTGTGGATAGGGTACACATGTATTTGCTGTCTTCCTGTCCCATAGCTAAGCATGGTGGTTAGCTTTTTCCTAACCATCCACATCCATCTACTTACCTTGCAGCCACCAAGTGCCTTACCTATTTACCTACCTACAGAGTAACCACATTATCAATGTTGGGCAGATTATGGTCTTTTGGAGAGACCCGCTCATAGATGAAGAAAAGATTCTATGAGAATGCCTGTCCAAGTACGGAAGGCACCTCCACAGAACCCTACAATGGGGAACATATTTACCACTTGGATCATTTCAATGAATTGAGTGGTGAATATGTTCTCCATTAAATATCATATTTCATACCAGCTCAATATCCGGACTTGCTGGTGTTCTATCAAATAAACCCATCATGTATCTGTGCAACTGGTGGAACTTGATTAAGAAAATTTCAGTTTACACATGAAGTACAATATGTTTTCAAACTCAAGCAACATTTTGGTGGCCAATTGCATCATTGAAGAACTCAGAAGATTGGCACAAAAAGACTAAGTCTCAATTGGTAGATGAATTTTGTGGTTGCCAATGGCATTGTGAAAAGAATTAAAAGATTGTAAGAGTAGGGCAAGGCAACCTACTCCACTACCCACTCCACTGCAAATTGAAGCTAATATTGCTAACAATGAAATCAGCACTCTAACTATACTCCATTATGGATGGTAACAAGTTTTCATTACAAGCCAATACTGACACTAATCAGGTTCTTGCCAAACCAAAGAGCAATGCGGGTAGGGTAGCATCCCTAGTCCATGCAAATGACCATGTTGGAGCATATGGGTTTGGCCCATGTAAGTATTGCAACAAGGATATTTAAGGTAGGCCTATTCTAAGCTAACAATATCAGTATCAATACGGGCCTTCTTTTTAAACTGGAGCTAAATTTAAAACTGTAAATGCAAAAATGAAGTGATCTTTGGGGGGTCTTCAATAGTCAGAATTTGAAAAAGACAAAGAAAAAGGCCAGATTTCAACATTCAGCTCCACTAGGTAGCCAAAAATATAGAAGGATGCGTAAATTTCTTTATTTTAATGTATTTTTTAGCCAAATTTTCATTAAAGATCCCTATGGATGATGCCCTTTGGCTACATGACAAAACAACACTGATCAAAATTGATACTAGTGGCAACCGTGTACCCTCACCCAACTAACTCCAGTAGAAACCTCTGGAGGTTGAATCCTGCAAATTTGTGTACCGAGAATTTTTATGATTGGGTAGAGAGCCAATTGATCAAACACTTGGTGTATTAGAAAGCTTGAAAACTTTGGACATTCTTCTGTTCCCTTTGGAGTTAAAAAAATGGATTGTAGACCTGCACTTGGCACACCCAGAGCAATTTCTTAAAAATTAAAAACAAGAAATGAGGAAGATACAAAGTCTTGAAGTGAAGGAGTCAGTGTTCAATGAAGAGTGTGTTAAAACAATTTATGATTTGAAGCTTAAATTTTTTGAATATTGTTCCATTAACTTTGGAGTTCAAAGAGGTTTTGTAGAGCTTCAATTAGTGCACCCCTAACCTTTTAAATCATTCAAAATGAACGAGAAATGAAGAAGATATGAAGTTGGAAAGTAGAGGGGTCAAGTGCTTTGTTTCAAACGTTTTGTGACTTAGACAACTTGCCTAATTTTTGCTTTTTTTCAAAGTGTTCTTCACAACATTTACAACATTTTTCCTGTGTTCTTTTGTCTCTGACAATCATAGAGATATTGGAAACCTCCACATGACACACCCATAATCATGAAAATTACTCAAAATAGACAAGAAATGAATAAGTATGAGTCATGTTCAGTCATCTATGTATATTCATTGATGGGTGATTCTACCCTAGTTCAAATTCTTGGAGGGACAATCACAATGGATCCTAGGTTTATAGGGAAACTTCTTCATAAGATTCTTGAATTGGGGTTTTACCCCCATGAGTTTGTGAAGCTGTGTCTTTTTGTTTAACCAAGAACTTTGCCAGGAGTCACCGCTCCATGTACTGGGCTGGATTTAAGTAGTAGAGCTGTGGATTCAAATTCATCAGTGCATGCATATGGATATGCAATAAATGCAGAATGAATTTTCCCAGCATCCATGTGTGACGTTTTTTCAAATCATTGAGTTGGAAGAAGAGAAATCATGTGTGATCCCTGAATTTCAGGCGCTCATCACTCAGAGCACTTACTCAGCTCATGAAATATTTGATGCAGGTTTATTGCCCAGTGCCTGGAGTTAAAATGTGGCAACACTTGCCAGAGTGCATGATATGAACATGCAGCTAGTTTCCTTAATTTAAGTACAGGTTTCTCCTGGCAGATGTATAACTGATGATCAGTGCATGAGCCATTAGTGGGCTTTCAAATAATGAGATGCATTGACCAAAAAATGTCTTCTTAAATCTAACTCAGAGCAGATCCATCCACTCCCAATATGGGGGCCCAGTGTGCAAGGTATTTTCTCATCTTCATTTATACATTCACAACGTTGAATAATCTTAAATTGAGAATCCAATTAGTTGTCACTTTATGGTCCAAACATGTGACCCACCAGTAAAATTCTTTCATATTTTTCTATCAGTCATTTTGAAGAAATTTACATTCTGTACATATTTGCAAATCTAGACTTAGTTTCACCTTGTGTAAAGCTTAAACTTCATTCAAGTTCCTGGTTACAAGTTACAAGTTAGATCCATAATTACTGTTTGCAAGCCACTATACTATTGGTGAACAGCAGGTGCACCTGCTCTTGTATGAGTACCATTGTGTGGAACAGTGATTTATGGAAGCTAGCAAACCATAACTTAGAACTAGAGAGAACAGTTCTCTTTTCAGGTCATGTAAATTCCACCACCCACATGGGTTTTTATTAGCAGGATGTTGAACACTGCCTACAACTTCAAGGGTGTCAATGTGCTGCCCTGGGTGGATGGCGGGATGCCAAATTAGGATGCTAGTGGATACATCCAAGCCACTGGTAGTCATTTCGCCCCCCTCCTGCAAGGTAGTGGGTTCAAATTTCAATTCTCCACAGGATCAGGAGTGTATGCAGCATAAACTTCTTTTGTTCTGCTAAGCAGAACCATGTGAGTGCCTGCAGAGCACCACACTGATACCCACAAAGCTCAGGTTCATGGGGGAGGATTTTAGCATCCCCTGTTTTTTCACATCTCCAAATTGAGAACAGAAAAAGGCCTCATGTTCACTGTTCAGTCCCATTGGGTGCAGAGACCCTGTGCAAACACTACGACCACAAAAACTAATGAAGGCAAACAATAGTGGGTGCCGAGGAAACAAAACTTTGAAAACTCTGGTTTACAAAAGAAAAGTGTCACTATCAGAATTTGCTATCATGGGTGGAACTCCAGAGAAGAATTTAAGCGAAGGCCAAAGAGAGGAGATTACTAACATGCAGCCCACTCTCTTAGTTCTTCCTCTCCTAGTTGAGCAAAATACAGAACAAGTCCAAGAATAACAACCAAGTTCACACAGGCACATCTTGTTCTTCATGGCACAAAGTCATGAGAGCAATGCCATCCACCTCCTAAACTTTTACAGAGCACCTAACCACAAACCACATGGTCCAGTGCCAAACCTACAAATGCCTGAAATCGTTGAAAAAACAGTTTACAATGTGAGATCAAATCCAAAACAGCACATAACAATTCACAACCATGGTGAACAGAAGACAATGTTCATAATATAAACCTCGCATCCAAAAGTGTTTTACATATTTGGTGCAGCAGATTGGAAAGAAGAACCTCAAAACCAATAGCCAGCTATTCTTACAAGAAAGCCAAAAACTATATCCCTGCACCTGACAGAAGACATAGATCTAAGTGAAACTAGCAGCAGCAGCAGAGGCTCTGCTGCAGAAAACAACAAAGTTGATGACAACTCTCAAACCCTCAAATCACCATCTTTGATTCATGACCTTGAAGTAATGTCTGATAAGAAGATGATGTTGATGATCAAAAACTCAACTGTAACAAACATTACACAAAACAAAATGTCACTGCTCATTTGAGCAACAACACACTGACAGTCCACATCGCAGTCAAAAACACAAAACAAAAACTACCCTAGAACCGGATGCAGTTTGCAATTACAAATTACATACTGAAATTGACAAACAGATTCTGCTATGATTGAATACTGATTTTGGGAAATAGATTCTGCTGCTATTGCACATTTTGGGAAGCAGATTCTGCTACAATTGCACACCAATTTTGAGAAACAGACAGAATCTGCTGCCAATTGCACACTGATTTTGGAGAACCAGACAAAGCCTGCTGCCAATTGCACACCAATTTTGGAGAAACAGACAGATTCTGCTGCCAATTGCTCATTGTGATTGGTCCAAACAGGTTCTGCTGTGATATCCACAGCAGATTCTTCTTTTAAGCATTGCAACCTTCAGTACCATAGGCGGTGTTTGCATTGTCAAACTGTTGAGCTTGCTGGGCAGCACTCGTTCTTGAGGCCAAGGCATTGGCGAAGAGCTCGATAACGGTAGCATGGGAGTATTCATAGTGTGAAGGAGGAGTAATGTCATAAGCATTCAAGAGAGCTGCCACACCATGCCTCAGAAGCTGGCTGTAACCATCTGGCCGAGTGTCATACAATGCTTGCAAGAGTGTGGTCGTTCCATATACGATGCGCACCTTGGCTCCAGGAAATGCATCTGTGACCTTTGAGTAGATGGTGAAGAACCTTGGCCATCTGCTTGTGTGCGAGCTCCAGTAACTGCAAAACAAACCCACCACATAACAAACAAGATAGTTGCTGAACAGATCATCGTCCACTGCAGACAGAGCTTCTGGTTTCAACAAGAAAACAGCAACAGATCTTCATTCCTGCATCAAGCTAGAGAACAGCTTTAAAGCTTTACAATGCAAAGCTACAACTTCAGCTTTCCCAGATTTACAAGGTGCAAGCTACAACTAGGAGAGAATGGGTTTTGCACAGTGCATCTTTCTTTTACCTGCTGGAGCATCCGCTGCTGCCGGCAGTAATGGAAGATGAGGCAAACTGGGAAGCATCAGCAGCAGCAAACGTCGCGGTGTCGGCCTGAACTGTGTCGTAATTGAACTTCGGGAATGAAGATGTCGTCGTCTCCACATCGGGAAGCTTCTGCGTGGAGCTATACTTGTTGCCTACGTTGTTAAACCTGTACGCGGAGCTGCCTTCGCCGAACACTTTGTCAGAAGTTCTCAACTGGGAATATGCAGCTTGGTGTCGCGGATTGGTCAAGTCGAAAGAAGATGGATACCTACCACTCGGGTCGGAACCTCTGTGAGTCGACGAAGAGCTCGCGGAGGACTGAGAACCAGTTTGTTGACTACTAGAATGGGAAGCTTGGTTATAGCGTGCATTTGTGAGATCGAAAGAAGAGAAGGACCTGCCGCTCGCATCTGAGCCTCTGTAGCTTGATGTAGTCGACGTGCTTGTGGTGGTAAGGTCCTTGTTGCTGATCTGCTGCTTCTGTGTCTGCAGTGTACTCTGAGACCGAGCTTGGTGCTGGCGCGCATTCGTCAGATCGAAAGAAGACGGATATCTTCCGTATGGGTCAGAGCCTCTGTATCCGGTCGCTGATGTAGCGAAGCTCGTGTCCCTCCCGGAGCCTTGAGTCGAAGCTCCTCGAGCTTCAGCTTGGAGTCGTGCATAGGTGACGTCGAAAGACGAATCAAACCTCCCGCTCGCGTCAGAGCCTCTGTAGACGGAGGAGCCAGGAGTAGGAGTAGTAGTAGTTGTTGTTGTTGTTGTAGACTCAGCTGGAGCCGTCTTCTCCAGCTGGTCGAATAAGCTCTGATGTTGCTGCGAGAACACTGCAGTCGACTCCCTGAATTCGAAATTGGGATAGTTGTTCGGCTTGTTCTCAGGGACTCTCTGGAAAGAAGTCGTGGCAGCATCGCTCGGAAACCCTTTCACATCCTCAGTCCTGGACTCAAAGCTGGGGTAGTTGTTGGGCTTCTGCACCTCCTCTGCGCTATCAGCTTTGCTGCTGTCTACTACACTCTCCTGCTTTTCCTTCTTGCTCCCTCCAGGAGTCGACTTCGTGAAAGCAAAGTTGGGGTAGTTACTAGGTTTCAGCTTGGAAAACTCGGTCGCAGTCTTCGCCTCTAGGACGTTTTCTTCCACGCTACTGCTCTTGCTTCCTGTAGTCGTCGTCGTCGTAGTACTCGACTGCTGCTCCTGCGCGAACTCGAAGTTGGGATAGTTCTCCGCAACAGCAGCTATTGCACACAACAAAAAGCTGAACAGCAATAATCCCAAAACCCAACTCACCACCCCCTTGGTCTTCTTCATAGCTGCACAAACAAACAACTACAACTATGTAACAAAAGCAGCAGCAACAGCACAGAAGGAAAAAAGCTCCAAAGTGCAACACAAACTCACAAACCACTTAGAACAACACAAACTAGAAAGCTTCAAAAACAGCACCACAGCACTCTGCAGTGCACCAGATATGCAGACTCCACCAAACTCCGCAATGCAGCAGCTACTCATCAAAACTAAAAACAGGAAAGCTCATTCACAACGCACTAGAGCCCTCTCTCTTTCTATCTCTCTAGACTCTCCCCCAATGCTCAATACTCCAAGCTTAGATTTCACCCTAAAATCCTTCTGCAAGAAAATTCAAAACTGCAAGATTCTGAAATCCACCACAAAGAAATCCAAATTATCTCTTTCTATCTAACCAGTAGATATGATTCTACCTGGGAGTCAACACAAAATTCCTTGCAAGGATGAAGAAGAAGAAGAAGAAGAAAATAGCAGCTGAGAGACTAAAGATCAGATAAGAATGGAAAATGTCCGAGAGAAGAGGAAGAGAAAGATGACTTCCAGTTGTGCACTAACCAGCAGAAATTTTGTTTACTGGGTGGCAGAAGAATTTGGCGGGTGCGAAGGGAAGGGAAGGGAGTTGGGGGGCGGGGGAAGAGAGCATTAATGACGACAAAACGGGTGACGACAACTGCTCATTACTGAGCTGCCACCATCTCCTCCTTCTTCATCGTCATCTTCTCCACCTACTTTGTTTTTCTGTTTCTGTCAGAGAGAAGAAAGAGAAGACGAAGAAGAATAAGAAGAAAGAGACTCTCATCCCTCTAAATTCACTCAAAGAAGGGCCTTCTCTAGTTCAGTTTGGGGAACTTTTCATTAACGAAAACTCTCTTGTTAATTGTTCTTTTCGGAAATCAAGCAGTTGTTTTTATAACCCACCCTCTGTGTGTCTGTCTGCACGAAGTCTATGAACAAGTGTTATAATCTTGTTCATAATATATCTTCAGTAGTGTGAACCCCGTGCATAATGCACAGGTGTGTTATTTCAACAATGTTTGGTTGATGTTTTTGGTTTTTTAAAAAAACTTTTCTTTTCAAACAACTGTTGGTCCCCCCTCCCCCGGTCTTTCGCATTTCCCACTTCGGTTCTTTACACTGTTGACCCCCCGCCCGGTTCTTCGCATTTCCCACTCCGGTTCTTTAACTCGTCGAGCCCCCCCCGCCCGATCCTTCACATTTTTCACTCCGGTTCATTAACTTGTCAATCCCCCCTGGCCCGGTCCATCACATTTTCCACTCCGGCTCTTTAACCCGTCGATCCCCCCCCCGCCAACAGGAATAAAAGAACCATCGATTCCTTTCATTTCAACAAACTTGCCGAGCTGATGGTTTTCGTGGAAGAATTGCCACTTTGTTGGCCGGTTCTTTGACTTTGACATTATTTTGAGGCCCATAACTATGTACCAAGATCCTCCCATATAGGAACCGGCGGGCAAGTATTGGGTATGAGGGTCCTGGACTGACGGTTCTCAAAGATCCAAAGATCTGACTTCGTAAATCGCAGTCCAATTGAAAAGAATCGACAGTTTTTCTCCGGTTCTATAAACATTGTTCTTCGAAAAAATTCGAAGAACCCGCTGATTATTTCCAGGTGTTTTCAAGAAACGTACCGGTTCTAGCCAACCGGTCGTTTTTCACCGGTTCTTTTAGAAAATGTTGTGGTCCTTTGAACACACACACACTCTCTCTCTCTAGCCACGACGGGAGGGATGACGAAGGGATGACGAGACGCACAGATTTAAGGGAAGCTTCATTCTCGAACCTTGTGCATTAAATGCTGAGTTTGAGCATTTCATACTGAGATGTATTAAAATTTCCCTTCTCTGCGGATACCACTGAAAGAGGGGATAGGGAGTGGAAGCAGGCCCAAAGACAGGGTGACTTTCTGGATAACTCCAGTACACAGAAAAGAAAAGGGGGACCAAAACTGGTTTTGTCACCTAAAGCCATCACTGCACTTCGACCCCTAAAGGACGACCACCCAGGGATATTATATAAGTAAACAAGTACTGAGAAAAATATTTCCCAAAATTAAAAATGAGAAGGGAATATGGAAAAAATTTGTTGCATATTCTTTCCGGCCATTTTTCGCTACAAGGTGATTACTAAAAGATCACCTTGCAATATGCCCCTTTGTGTTTTCAGATTTTTTCATTTAAAGATCGCCTTAAAACCCCCCCTCTATCCACTTGTCATGGCCTTATTAACTCTGATCATTAACCTTAATCACATGCAGCCAGTGGCCACTATTGCATGCCATGGCCATCAAAAGGCACATGTTGATATCGCCATGTACGTTCACAAACACTTCACGGTTGGATGCGCCAATCCTGCTATCAAGAAAAGGATTTGATTTTCAATCTTGTTGTTGAATAGAATGAAAATTGCCATACAATCAACCATTGATGAAACAACCATCACCGATTCCCACTTTTGAACAAACATGAGATCACCAAGGGTGGTCCACTAATCAATGTGATCATGTTGCAACTGACTTACATTGTTGGATTGGACGCGGTCGATCATCTTTTGTACATGCTTTCACTCTAACCCCCACACTTTAAATTTGTTTGTTGACAAGGGTTCAGTGCTAAGGTTTATGTTTGTCATGCTTTGTGTGCACAATTGTTTTTTCCTTTTTTTCTTGGTGATATCGGTGTAAGGTTAGGCTAGTTTGGTGTTCATTGGCAACTTGATCATAATGGGGGAGCATAATGAGCCATAGCACCATCAGTGTACTCCTAGTTGTGTTTATTGGGCGTATGAAGTTCGCATGAAATGGCTTGCAGTGGATGAATGTAAATCAAATCGCATTAGACAATGGACATATTTTAATCAGACTCTACATTTCTTTTATCCCTTTCATTTCTTTGCGTTTGTTGTGTGTAGATGTTGCATTGGGGTTGCACGAACATTGTAAGGTTTGCTAGTACAATGGCTCTTCCTCTTTAGGTGTCGAAACATTTTAAGTTCAAGTTAAATTTTAACCCACCAATAGTAGAAAAAAATGAAAAAGAAAATGGTATTATCTAATCAATAACCTTTGGACATTTGTGAGCTACAAAAGCTATAATAAACCTTAATCTTTTGTTTATTTCAAAAAAAGAAAATCGATCTGTAAACCCATACAACATTAAAAAAGAAAAAATTCCTTCAGGAACATGTCAAAATGTGAACCTGCATATTGATTTTCTTTCATTCCTTAATATTTCCATGTTGATTATTAATTTATTCAATTTGATTTATATATATAGCCTCATTTTAATGCAATTAATGCTTATTATTTTAGTAGACACAAAATTGATAATGGACATTACAAACATACCATATTGAAAAGAAAATCACCTTACACATGTTAACCAACATGATATGCAAAGTTGTGTTTCTTAACTAGACATTATATATTAAATGAATAATTTCTTAATGCAATTTAACACTAATGGAATGGAATGTCCCAATATAGTTTGATTTGACATTTATTCAAACCAAACAACTATTGACAACAATGAGAAACATAAATGAAAAATAACACATGGATGCAACATTTGTGAAATGTGTATATAATCACATGAATACTCACAAACATGATCTACTTAAAGTGAGATGTTGATTCATTACACAAACTTCAATAACAACACACTAAACCACCATCTTGGATGCGATTTGTTGTGAATTTTTTTCAACATATTAAATTTCATTTCAATTTAAATGTGGTTCATAATAGCTTTCATAAATAAGAATGTAAACATATAACCACATTGTAAATCTCCAAACCTAATAACTCATGAAACACAAGTACTAATAGGTCCATTGACAACACATTTTGAATGATAAACATATGTTTCTAATTGTTATTGTACACTTGAATATTTAAAATCAAATTTGTTACATTATGCTTTGCCCATGCCATGATTTTTTTACTCATCATTATCCCAATACTTGATTACCTATCGGTCACAATTGCACCCATAACTTCTCTATTGAAAATACTTCTTATGAATGCCACATTTTTTTGGTAGCATTTTAAAAATCTTTTTTGGATTTTTTTTTTTTTTTTTGAAAAACATAAATTTGAAATTTTGAACATTTCCATAAATAATATAATTCATGTTGAAGCTAGCAAGGTATTATGGAAAATCTTTCCATAAAATGCAACATATAAGTCTGTTATATGTGTTTCTGATTGATTGATATGGAAGATTGCATTGGAAAACAACTACATTTGTGTTTTCAATTTGCTAACCAAATTAAACTTGTAACTAACAATAACAATCATGATATTAAAACAAACGACTAAAATTGAATATTGTATACAAACCATGACTCAACTTTCTTTCAATAGTAAACCTATTTCATTGGTTACTCCCATTCACCAATGGCCCCTTGATGGCCAGAGTACCTTGATGTTTCATGGGCATGTGCCAAAGCATCAAGTTCCTCTTCACTACGGATATTCTCATGTGACATTGGCACAAAGAAGTGGAATCTGCCAGAAACCAGACAGGGCACAATGTCGTTTGGTGCTCAATTTAACAAGTCGGAGTTCACAATGTATTTGGCTCACAAACACAAAACCATATCCAACCCGTAACATCCAACTCTCATAACTAAGAATAAATGCAAGTGATAAGAAACTGCAGGCAGCACCTGTGTATAGTTGTTGGGATTGGAAAGAATGGCATTGAATCTGTACAGCATGGGGCGTGATTCCAGTACCACCAGAGAGGTGCAGCCAAATGTCTACATCTGAAATTCAACACCAACAGTTTAAATTATTTCCCCACAAACTTGTCTACTCAAGTAGACGAGGATGCCCAACAAGCAAGCACCAATCAAGGCATGACACAAGAATTGAGAGGATCCTACAATGCAGAGTGTTTGCAAGATAGCAGAATGCATTCAAGCATATCAAAAGCCTTGTCACATACCAGAACAGACCACCTAACTATGAGATTAGGTTTGACCTTACCATACCTGAATGCCTCTTCATGTTTGCATCTTTCCACAGGCCTATGCATCAACCAATAGACACCATTAGCCTGCCTGTCTTTAGAAAGTAATTTCAACAGCCTCCAAATGTTATTTCAAGCTATGCTTGTCAAGAACTACCATACAAACACACCCACTCAAAACCAAGCCTATTTCACATATTGGTCCAACCGGGACATTGCCTACCTTTTTGCTATGAAAATTCAGGAAAGACAGTTGTTATCTGACTTACTCAGTGCTCATTTGCTTGATTGCAGTATATTAGGAGCTATACTAATATTAGAAGTCTAAGTAGACATGGCAAATCAAGCTGCAGGTTTCCACTCTTTTAATTTCTAACCAGATTGCTTGTCACCAATTTGTGATACACATTGATCATTTGATAGCACATTGAACTCTATTTCTCTCTACACTCACAAATTCACAATGGACAGTGAGATGTCTACTCATTCACTTCAAGAGTGTCTCCAGTCCTCAGTTGTGAAATATGATGGCTCATCTTACTTTCTGGATATAGCTGTAAAACACAGACAAACTGTAAATAATGGCATCATAAACCTGGACATAAGTGTGGATTTGAGTGACACATAAACGGTCAAGTTTCTTACCTCTTTTCTATGTCAGTAGCCTAATGCACTAGGAGGAAGCAGGTGCTCACCACGTTATGGTGGTGGGTTCAACCATAAGGTTCAAATCCCATACATACTTCTAGGTCTACCCTGTCTGATAGTCAAAGATGATGGTCATTGCAGGGTGAAATGGTCATATAAAAATGCAAGAAACATGGTCTTTGTTCAAGTCTTGTCAGAAGATTTTGGAAACCTAATCAACCTGTTTCTGTCCTTTTCTTAGTATCCACATACAGCATTGAAGGATAAAGGAAACACAGGGGTTTCTCTTAGAAGTGTGATTGAGTGTCTCCATCTATCAGGTAACTGCCTTCTTGTCAGATGTGGATACATTCTAAAGTGCAGGAACAAGGTTGATGTGACTGCCCCACTTCTGTAGGGGAGAGAAAGCCTTAATATTCTCAAAATTGCCAACAATTTGGTTATGTGTAGACTTCAAAAACATTGAGACTGTCAGTAGGAACACTAATGAGCTGCTATTCATAAACATGGATACCTTCTAGAACCTTTGCCACTAGTGGGTCTTTTGGAGTGGTGTTAAGAGAAAAAAATCAACCAAGCAGAGGAAAAGGTGGGAGCTTACCATACCTTCTGAACAAGCAGGAAGGCATTGGGATGCCAAGCTTTGCATCTGGATTAAATGCAAATCTGCTCAACTGCCAATTACTCACATATTTGATCCCAAAAAGAATTGAATCTCCTTGAACATCAAGGCTGGATGTAAACTATTGCATTGATCAACTCTCTCAGATTCTTGCAATTGTGAAATTCACCTTCTGTGTTTGGAGCTGAAATTGCCAATCCAAAACTCCAAGGTTAAGCAAAAATGAGTTTCTTGCAAAACCACACAGAACATAACAGCTGATTTGATTCTGAAACAAGGATGAAAGTTCAGAGAACTCTGATACAAGCTCTAACCTTATGAAGAAAGATTTTACTTGACTCTATCAGAGGGCAAGAAAGATATTGAAGCTGAGGTCTGGAATCTGGAACAAGCATTTTGAAACAAGCGTGAAAGTTCATTCTCTGATACAAGCTCTAGCTTTAGGAAGAAAAAAATTACTTGATTCTATCAAAGAGCAAGAAACATGCCGAAGAGGAGATCCGAAATCTGGTAAGAGAAATGTGGAACAAGCATTCTGAAACAAGCATGAAAGTGCATTCTCTGATACAATCTCTAGGCTTATGAAGAAAGATTTTGCTTGATTCTATCAGAAGTGAGCAAGAAACATACTGAAGCTGAGATCTGAAATCTGGTAAGAGAAATCTGCAACAAGCATTCTCAACAAACATGAAAGTGCATTTTCTGATACAATCTCTAGCCTTATAAAGAAAGATTTTGCTTGATTCTCTCAGAAGAGACCAAGAAGCGTACTGTTCAGTTGAGATCCAACATCTGGTAAGAGAAATCAACCGAATAACTTGAGGAGATTTGTGTGTTTTCAAGGAATTGTGAACAAGCAGAGTTGATTGTGATGATAATTGTAGCAGCCAAAAATGCATCTGGATATTGTTGCTGCAATTCATCTCTTTTAGCTCCAAAGATTTTCCCCCAATAATTTTCTCCTCAAGAAAAGAAAGCGAAGAAGATGCTAGAAAAAGCTTGAGCAAAACCAGTTATTATTAACCGAGAACGAACAGATTTCTTTTCCTGCAATTGTTGATTTCAACGTTACAAGACTCTCACACATCTTTGAATGTAGATTTGGATGCATCGAAATAGAGCAATTGTGAAAGAGAACAGTTGAAGGACAATGAGGAAAGCACTGAGAAACAAGGAGAGCAGTTGAAGGACGATGAGGAAAGCAACTGAGCAAACATACAATTTTTTGTTTTTTGCAAGAGCCGGTTTCCAATAGCCATCGCTGATCCAAAACCCAGGCACATGAGAAGAGCGGCAGAAGAAAAAATACCGGATTTTGTTCTGGTGAGAGTTGCATGCATATCCCCCGCTACTGGCACCCGCCCGCAATTGGAGTCGATCTTAGGGTACGACAAGCTTTCCAAAGACGAAGAATTTGCGCAATCCGATACCTAGAAACCTTGAACACTTGGAGCGTTATAGTGTTGTGGTCAACAGAAGAGAGAGAGCAGCGATGCCGTGATGGAAGACGCAACTGCAGCACAATTGGCACCTTTTCTTGCGCGCTATGGTCTTGTTGTGCAACTCTCGAACTCCAAGGGTCGCTGCTTGATCGCATCCCGAGCTTTCAAACAAGGTGAATATGTTGCTGAATGCTCATTATTGCAAGTTCTCCAACTCCTCGTACCCCCCTAGCCTTCTTTTCCACTCTTCTTTCTGATCAAGATTGTGGAGCATGAAGCTGAGGAGAATGAGGCAGACACGGTTTGTTTTGTTTTCTTGCACAGGAGCGGAGGTGCTTGCGCAGGAGCCTTACGTTGCAGTCTTGGATGGCAACTCGCAGCACAAGCGATGCGATCGGTGTTTTTCACTGTCAAGCAATCTGAAGAGATGCTCAGCATGCAAGAGTGTTTTCTACTGTTGCATTCTATGCCAGGTACTGTCAGCAATCTCATTCCTGACTCAAGAAGCTCCGTTGCAAGCTTTAGAACAGCAAAATCCATTCCCCCCGCCCTCTTTTTGCACCATCATCATCATCCTCCTCCTGCTTTGTAAATAATCTCAAGATGAGGATCTACTATCTGAGTTCTAATCCAAAATGCAGTCTTTTCTGAAGAAGTCTCACAATCCATCAGATGCAAAACTTTGAGCTGCAAAACTCTCATCAACCTGCTTCTGAGAATCTTCTTCTCAACAAGCTTCACATCAGTCCATAACCTTCTGCATCAGAGAGATGGGTCGATTCCAGATTCTGTGTGCATTGGAGACATGCAGCAATAGCATGTCTTAGTGATTGATCTACATAACCACAGTACATTGATGATTGATGAGGACTAGTATGAGCACACCAGTGAAAGAGAAGGATCACACCAATGTCTCTAGGGTTTGACTTCCATTCGCCAGTGCTGCTGGAGTAGAAGTTGTCCAGCAGTAATGTGTACCTCTTGTCATTCCTCATTGATTCATTCACTGTGGAAAGCTTTCTTTCTTTCCGTTGGAAGCCCTAAGCCCTAAACCCTGAGATGTAGTTGCTGTTGTTTGTTTGTTTGAGCAGAAGAAAGAATGGTTGTTGCATAAGTATGAGTGCCAGGCAACTGTCAAGCTCTTCAAGGAAAAGCAACGTAACTTGACTTCTTCTTTGCGGTTGATGCTTCGGCTGTTGATCAAACGTAGATTGCAAGCTGAAGGGGTGAGTGAGTGTATATATATAGCATCCTCTCTTCTTCCCTCATCTTGTTGTATTTGGTGTTTTGAGCATGGATGGTGTTAGCAATTCTTTCTTGCTTCTTTGGTGCTGTCTTTCTCTTCTGTTGGCTGCATATATTTAGAGAGCTTCTTATTCTGAGAGCAGTCCTGGCAAACCCTTAAGTAGTTTGCAACAAAGACCTGATCATACTTGCTGTCTGTTGTGTTTTCTCTCTTGGGACTTTTGCAGTTTGTTCCTAAAACACCAAGTGATTGCTATGAAACTTGCAAGGAATTGCCCACCCGTATCCTTTCCAGATGATAATTTGCATGTATATTCTGACCTTTTGTTAAGTATTGCAGAAGTTTTCACCAGATCTGGAAAACTTTGAAAAACTGTAAACATCAATCAGAAGTTGCTGTGGATATGTGTCAAAGGTGGATATCTATATTCCTTCATGAAAAGTTTTGCAGACATGGCAAATACAGGTGAAGAACGGTTGGTACTTTATGCACAAATGGCCAATCTGGTGCAAATGATGGTGGATTCTAATGATGTTAAGATCAAGGAAGTCACAAAGGACTTCTGCAGAGTAAGCAAGCATCTGGATTTTGTTTTCCCCTCCAGAAATGAGATAGGCTGGGACTCAGGATCTGGGGATGCAGTGTTTGATTTTGATTCTTGCATTTCATTTGCAGGCTCCATATTGCAAATTCATGACTTCTGATGTTTGTTATCGTTTTTATGGTGCAATTCTTTAATCTCCATTTCCTAAGAGCGTTGCCACAGAATCCTTCTGGTTTCCTTACTTGTCATGTGTCAGTTTGTTTGCACTGTAATTGCCTCTACTGAGTGAGGTCTGGGGTTGCAGTTTGCATGCAATGCTCATACAATTTGTGATGAGGAGATGAGGCCATTGGGGACAGGCCTATATCCTGTCATATCCATCATCAATCACAGGTCTGTTGTAACTCCTTCCTCCACTCTATTCATTGCAGTCCTAAATAACTTCATTTCTACTTGTTCAGACTATTCTTCAGAGAATTTCTTACAGTGTTGAGGTTTCAAAATCACTAGGTGGATAGTTTTCTGTTGAACAATGAGGATTTCAAAATAGCAATTAAAAATGTGCATACATTTCTTGTGCTATAATGAATCATTTATGACCTAAATGTCCAGATCTTGGGGATCACCATTTGAAGTCTCAACAAAGATAAATCAAGAGAGGCTGAAACTACAGAGGTTTTTGTTTAGGACTGCAGTCATGTTTTCTATCACAATAATGGTTGGATTCCATGGTGTGGCTCAATCATGTACCAAGAGTGTGCTTGAAAGGTCTTGCTTGGTATGCAGGATTCCAAGTTAGGACACGGTCTTCCTCTTCTGCTAGGATTGCATTTAGGGTTTAGGGGTTAGGGTTTAAACCCCAAACCCTAAACCCATGATGTACAGGTCATGGTTTGTATCTCCCAGACTTGCATCTGAAAGTTGTAATCAGCCCTAAAACCTACCATTGACCTGAAACTCTGACCCAGAAACTTGCAACTCAAATGTGCTCCTCTGATAATACATCTTTGGGGTTGTGTTTTGGTGCTCTGTATTCCAGTTGTTCTCCAAATGCTGTGCTACATTTTGATGGAAAGCATGCTGTTGTGCGGGCACTAGAAAACATCAACAAAGGCACAGAGGTTAACTCAATTACCCTGGAACACTCAGTTGGTCTAAGTCTGCTGCATGCAATGGAATCTTCAAGAAGATCAATTTGATAAAATCAGGAGGAAGAAAATTGAACAAAGCAATCAAAGGGATTTTAGTTCCTAATTCAAGCTGGAGGGCAGGTGACAATCAGTTATGTGGAGTTAGCGGCAAGCACTCATGTTCGGTGCCTGGCTCTAAAGGATCAGTATTACTTTGATTGTGATTGTGTTCGTTGCAGTGCTTCGGTACACTCTTTTGCCTTTTTGTTCTGCTTCATGCTGCATTGAAAATAAACTCAGATGTGATCCTTGCAATTGTGCTGTGCTTTGCTTATCATCAACTTGCCACTTGGAAGTGTATGTCCACTATGACCACCAGCCTAACAAAGAACCTGGCATGAAGATTGACTGCTCAGTTATCTATTGACTTGCTGCTGTAGCTAACCTTCAGTCATTTTTGTATTTATTTCCCTCAGCCTGGATTGCTGGGTTTCACCCTGCTTACAACAGACATCCAAGGACAAAATATAGGTTGGTACCAGATAGAGGTTTTAAGGTAATGCTGAAGTGTCTGCTAATCCACCTCTGGCCTGCAGGAAACACAAAATGGGTCTAGAGAGGATGCATTTGTAGAGGGTTACAGATGTATTAATCCCAGTTGTGAAGGACCTTTGATGCTGGATCCTGGTATGTCCTAATCTTGTTGAAACCAATCGCTTTTTCAGATGATGTTTCTTTGCAATGCCCAGCATTTTCATTAGTATTTAGGATGAGTGGACCTCATGTAATGCCAAAGGTCAATATCCTGTTTTTGCTATGATCTGCTCCTGTGCACTGGTCTTTGTGGCATCATCATCACAGATCATGAATGGCAGGCTAGTGGAAATTAAAAAATAGTGCTTTGTGCTTGTCAGGAGATTCAAAGAAGCTCATTTGTGATCTTTGTGGCCTAAACCGCAATGAGGCAGACCTTACTCCATTGGCATTGGAAGCAGAAAAGAGTGTTCTGGAAGCATCTGCAATGTACACCTCAGGCAGTATCCTTCTTACAGAAATTGCATGTTTGGACATTCAGATCTTTGGTCTGGTGTCAAGATGGTCATACTGACATTCATGTTTATGTATGGATTCATCTGATGTTCATGTTTTGGGTTGAGCTTCCATACTGTGCTCAAGGACCTTGATCAGTGAAGATATCAAGGGTGCAATGGAGGCCTATGGGAAAGCTAAATCTATACAACAGACTGTGTGCCACCCATTATCAGTTAACCTCATGCGAACTAATGACAATCTCGTGAAGGTACCTTTCTTTTGATCATTGGAAAGGCACAGCTGGAAATCCTCTTAGTAATTTTCATTGCTGCACAATTTTTCTTTTCATTGGTGTCTGCATTCTCATATATTTTCTAGAGGTACTCCCTTGTCTACTAAGTTACTAGCATATGCACTTTGTATCAGCTGCTTCAGCCATGGTAAACTCAGGTAATAGCTGTTATGAACTGGGCTCATTTCTAGGGTCGGACAGATTTCAAGGCTAACTCTTGAATGGACAGATTCACATGGACATGCAGGATTGGACAGCTGCTTTGGAACACTGTCGGCAAACCATTCCTAGTTATAAACGTAAATTTCCTTGCTTCTCTACTCCTGACCATGCCTTCAGACATATATTCTGTACTTTGATGTTGGTGCTTGTATGTTCATACTCACATTGAGAATTTGGTGGTGATGGATCACAGGAGCATACTCAAGTTTTTCACCATTACTAGGCCTTCAATTTTATACGCTTGGAAAGCTTGCTTGGTATGCTTTTGAAACCCAAGGAATTTGATGCTTGTTTGTTTAGATGGACCTGATCACCACACATGTAAGGTTTTGGAATTCAGATGTGCTTGACTATGGAATAAGAATGGCATATGTAAAGCATGTAAGGGCGTGTATAGTTGAAAGCTAACAAGAAAACTTCCAGAAACGTGAACTACTAATGTAATCAGGAATTGATGAGCAATGGAGTTTGATAGTTGTGAGCTTGACATTGAATCCAGGTTAAAGGGGAACACAGCAGAAGCCATTGGTGCATTGAAATCTGCGTTACATATTCTGCAAGTGACACATGGTCCTGGATCTCCTTTGGTGCAAAGTCTTTCATCTACACTCAATGAAGCATTAGCAGAAGCTGCACATTTGCACATACATGTTGCTGAATGAAGACTGGTGACTTACAACTGGGTTTCACCAGGAGGGCTTTATCTTTCAACAGCTATACCTACAGTCTGAGGTGTGAGTAAGAAGGTTCTTACCCCATATCAACAAACTTTATAGTTTACTCATGGAGCTTCCAGATGGATGTGATTAGGGGCTGTTCGCTTTCTACTGTTTAGATTGGACTCCTCTAAGGGATGATGAATCTGCTGTTCATTCGCAACACCCATTTGCATGAAGGCAAACATATTGGAGTCTTTTGTAATTGTGTTTCACTTTCACAACATCCAAATATCATCCTTTGTCTTTCTGGGTGTACCTTAAACAGGTTTAATTTCGACATTAATTTGAAGAGGGTTTTTGGGTTTTTTCTTTCCTCAATTGTTTGATATGAAAAATTTGGTGAAAACTTCCAAAATGTTAGCAAATTTGGTAGAATTTACACAAGGTAAACACATTTTTCAAAAACAAATTCCCAAATTTTATCTTAAAGATGAAAAAAATTGTCCAAAGAAAATTCAATGATCTAGACTAGCCAATTTTATTTCTTCACTGGTCTTTTTGGAGTTGATTGTGATTGGCCACACCAAAGGCAATCATGTGCATATTCATAAGTCCAAATGTAGTTTCACACTATTTGAAGTTTGAACTTCATCCAAATTATTTTTTATAGGCCATTATATTGTTCTTGGTGGCCTTGCTCTTAAGGTCCCTTCACACCTAGGTGTGATAAATTGATGGGTAACTTAGTGCCACAAGGAAATAACAAAACCTATTTAGACATAAAATTTTAACAAACATAAATTGCTTAGGTGGCATCCTTGTTGGCACCTAGTGTCTGCAAAATGTTAAGGAAATGTTAGGAATCACAAAATCTTCTTGAAATTTATATTTAAAAGAAGAAAACACAATGTTTTGTACAAGGTCAAATTGTGGGCGATAAACTCAATATTATAAAAGCTAAACACCAAGTTCTATCTAAATGTGCTTATTGTTTGCCCACCATTACCAAGACCTTCCCTTTTTAACACCATCACCATAGTTCTTTGCACATCATCACAAACCTAGGAACTTTGTAGTCTCTTTGCCACCATCATGAATCTACCATTTGCCAAACCCTTTCATTGTTGCCATTGCAAACCTACTACCCACCTTCACTCTTTGAGATCCCAACTTTCAAAACTCCACCTCATAGGTTTCTTCAAAACAACAATCTCTAGGCATCATGATGTGATGACAATCTTGAGGAAGAAGGTAAGTGCTCCTTCCTTGCAACTATAATTTAATTGCAAATAAAAAACAACATTGTTATATTTATTGATGATTTCGAATCACGTCAATGCAATTGAACATGTCAACAACGTAGATAAGGAGGTCCTCCAAAGAAAAAAGGTAGAGGCAAAAAGAAATTGTCAATGTAAATTCTAGTGCATCAATTGAGAGAACACAAAAACAATGGCTCTCATCAATGCAATGCAAGATGAGCACATCACATCTTTAGACATAGTTGATCAATAAGATCAATTTGAGACAATCATAGTGAAGTGGAAAAATAATTCTACTACAATCATGAATGTATTGTGTAGGTTTCTTTTAGCACATGTGCAATGGACTTACATGTAAGGACAAACGGGGGTCAATTTTTGGCAAATTCAAGAATTTATGACTACATGCAAAGAACATGGCATAATGAAAATAATTGGAAGAGTGAATAGAACAAGGTTGCTTTGCATTTGCTTTAGTGTTTCAACAAAACCTTTTACAACACAATTTTGAAACTCATGGGCAAGAGGCCAATATTCAATCCTTCACATATTCAAGATCTAATGAAGAAATTTGACCATACATTCAATCACATTGGATTCGACATTGAAAAAACAATGGATCTCAATGAAAAAGAAAATAACAAACACTATAAATATGAAAATATTCTTGCAAGATTTGATTCATGTGGTCAAAAAGTGATATTGATGCTTCTTGTTTGAGTGAGATTTTTCTCACACATGATGAATGAAGCTACAAGTAGTATCCCATTGTTTACCCCAATGCAAAATGAGACTCCAATGGACACAACAATGCCCATTGCAATTAACACCTTAATGTGCACCATTTAGATCATTTACTGTAAATGGAGCACATGACCAAAAAAATGTAATGTTGATTCAATTTTGAATCAAATTTTGAAGCAAAATATAGATATGATTGATTTTGAACTAATGAATTGATTTTGTACCATGATAGAAATTCAAATAATTTTAACTTCATGAATCATTTTGAACTAGGATATTAATTCAATCAATTACTTTGATCATGTGAATGTTTGTTGTTGTTTTAGATAATTGATTAATTTTGTGTGTATTGCATTTCCAAACCTCTCATTCCCCTCAACTAAATGAATAATTTGATCTTTTATAACATTAACAAATTTGGTTCCCATGTTCAATTTTGGATTTGATTACACCTCGACATCAATGATCTAAATTAGTCTTTGAATACTAGATTCAACTTTAAATCAAAAAAGATTGTGCAAGAAACAACATAAAGTGAAAACATCATTAAAAAAAAATTGTTTGGTAAGCAATTCCTTGAAAGCTTTTTTACGGAAATACCAAAAGTATTGTCAACAATAGATCGACCTCTTTTGTGTTTTATGTTAAAAAAATCTAGAATATTGTGTTATTCTTCCCTTTTGAATGGTGTCATTATCCATTAATAGAGCATTACTATAAGTGTTGTTTTTCATCACAAGGAATCCTATTCATTTCAATTGATATCTTTGCAACTTGGGTCCAAATCAACCAATTTTGCAACATAGATGCAAACATCCTTCATGGCACCTAGTAAAAATGATGTGTAGTCGCATAAACAATTAGAAAGTGGTTTACAATTGCATATGCAACTTATATTTGCGACTATTATCGACTTGGATGAAAATGAAAAATACTTTTCTACCATCTATTATTAGTGACATGCCAAACTAGATGAAAATGTAGTTGTTTTTACAACTTGGAAGGTGATTCATAGGCCATTGAACACCATGTGACATCCTTTCAACTTGATTTGTGACTATAAATCCTAGTTGCAAATGCACATGTAACTAAATGTGAAGAAAAAAGAGTTGGTCAATGCAATTATTCAATTTAATGGTCTAATTGTTTTCCTTTAATTTTTTTCAATGAACTAACCATGAAATGTGTAGTAAGGTTTCCAATGGGTTTGTGAAATTTTCAAAAGACCCATGACAATTAATGGTAGAAATAGGGCTAGGTAGTAGGTAATATGCATGTGGCTAAATAATAAGTATTTTATCATGTTGATATTTCATAGTGTCTTTAATTAGTTAATTAATGAGGTAGGTTAGGTAATAGGTAATAAGTATTAGGTAGTGTGTAAGTAGACTAATTAGTAATAGGTATTTTGAGTTGAATATAATAATGTTGTGTTTAGTTAATTAATTACACTAGATAATTAATCAAATACTAAATTGTAAGTTATAAAGTAGTTAATAGTAGGCAATATGTATGTGGGTTAAATAATAGGTATTTTATTATGTTGATATGGTGATAATGTTTTTATATTAATTATTCAATAAATTAAGCTATGTAGTTTATTTATTACATAGCTTAGGGTTCAAGTAGTAGGTGTAATTAATTAATTAGGTAAGTTATGCAATTAATATATTAGATAGGCAATAAATAGGATAGGTAGTAGCTAGTAAATAGTTAGTAGGCTATATGTATGTGGGTTAAATAATAGGTACTTTATCATGTTGATATGTGAATTTTTTGAATTAAGTACTTAATTAGGTAAGCAATGTAATTTATTTATTGAATAGGCTAGGTATATGAGTAATTTCTAACCCATTTATAAACATTATGTACTGAATAATTATATATCATACATTTAAATTAAATTTTGTTGGTAGTATTATGATCTATTATTTTAAAAATTGTATAATATAATTTTTTTAATCAAATAAAGGTTTGAAATGTGAAAAAACATAATTTATTTTTACATAAATGTTTTATCATAATTAATATAAAAATTAAGATATTATAGGTGTAAACGTAATGAAATTTATAGTTCCATAAAATCAATTAATTATATGGCATTAATGAATATTTATAAATTAAATTTGATATTAAAATTAATCTTTTGCATTAGAAATAATATGGTTAACATAAAATATTTTCTATTTATATTAAAATTTATTATGATTCATTTTTAAATGTTATATGTGAATGAATTTTATATCACACATTTGAATTACATCCTATTAATATAAATTGATATATCAAAGGAAAAAATTATATAATATCATTTTAAAACTCAAATGAAGGTTTAAGATATGAAAGACACATTTTAATGTATTATTATATTATTCATTTATATATGATGTGATTGAATTATTTTTCCACAAAATAGTTGTTGAAATTATATTCAATAATGAAATTCAAATATTTTGGTTTTCAAATCAATTTATATTTTTAAAAAGAAAAAATAAAATGTGTCTACATCATTGAAATAGCTTTAAATTTAAACTTTGATTATGTGATTTGGACAAAATCTTAATAAAATATCAAAGATCAAATATGATGTTTTGTGTAATGTTTAAATGAAGTAGGTTAAATAGAATGAACATTCTTATTTTGTCACAACATGTAGGGTGGTTTGGTGGTAAAGGAAATGATCTCCATCCTTAGGGTTCAAATATTAATTCTTACAAATGACATGGGATGTGTGATCAATACTAAAATTTTGATTGAATATTCACTACCTACTAAAGTTAAATGAACTTTGGTAGGCAAAATAGGTGGCCTACCTAGTAACCTAAATTCATTTAAAAAAACTAGCCTATGTAATGACATGTGTCAACATGGTACTTGTTGAACTTAATGAAATTAGAAGTAATATATAAATATATAAATAATAATATCTTAATATCCAAATAATAAATATTTGAATAACTGTAAAGAACGCAACTACATTATTAAATCATAAAATCGGTTGCAAAATGATGATGTCACGTAAGCTAGTTTGGATGGATGAAATATTCATTTAAGTTGCATCTTTATGCAACTACCGTTTTAACTTGGTGCAACATACTATCTTTTGCAAATGAAATTTTATGTGACTTGTTCAAAATGACTAGGTCCTATAGCAAGTTGCATGTGGTGATTATGACTATAAATTAGTCATTAATCTAGTTGTTTACTTGCAAATTCCTTGTAATGTTTTTATGTGGAATTTTAATAAAAAAAGATTCATAAATGAAATGACTATATAGTAAAAAAGGACTATTTATTTCAAACAACACTTATTAACATCTTAATCACATTGAACATGACTAAGTTGTTAGTTATGTGGATGTTTTTCATGTTTTTTTGACTAAAAACTGATATTTATTAATTGATGTGGTTAACATGTTTTGACAAAAAAGTAACCATTGTTACTTGATGTGGCTTGTTTTTCTTGACTAAAAAGAGCATAAATTAAATAATTAATTACAATTACAATTTATTTATTAATTGCAATTTCTAAGGATGTAAAATGTAAGCTTAAATGTGTATGCCCCCTAAGCAAGTAGGCCATTTATAGGCCTCCCCTAAACATGTAAAATTTAAAGTACGAACAAGATGTCACAAGAGGGAATTGAACCCTTCACCTCCATGTTGACAACCTAAGGCATTAACCATCCAACCACCATGTCACGTGATGACAAATAGGTCAAAACACAATCAAAGGAGCCACAAAGGGCATCAGATGTTAGATTTTGTCATAAAAAATTGAAGATTTCTCTTTTGCCATTTGAAACCATGGTAATCATAACACATTATTCCTTTTTTAACACACATGTGCCAAGAACCTCAAATTAAAAATCCATTTGATCCAATTTTAGGTTTTTTTTAGTTAAAAATATTTGAAAATGAAAGATTCTATCATTAAAAAAGGACGTTTTTACCAAAAAATTCAAAGGATTCATATAATACAAATAAGTTGATGGTAAAAAGTATGAAATGACAATAACCTATCGAACACACTAAAAAAACATTCAAAATTTCAAAACTGTGGAATCCTAAGATTTTGAAAATTCAAAGTATGTACATTTGAAAATTTAAAATTTCAAAACTTCAAGAATGTTTTACCACATATAAATGGGGTGTAACATACATGATTTATTAAATAAATCTTTAGTTTACATCAAATTAAATCCAACTTTTACAAATAAAAAATAAAAAATTGGTAGAATTTCATATTATCATCATTTTTCAAGATGAAAGTATTTGTAAGGACTTTTTACATTTTTAAATTTAATATTTACTCCAAAATGATTAATATTTTTAAATTTATTTATTGGGACAATTCTAATCATTTTTCATAACAAGTTGCAAAAAAAATCATTTGTATGAAAAAGTTTTTTTGGCGCTAAAAGACATGTAGGAGTAATGTAAATGAACACTTATGGCTCCTTTGATCTCATTTTGACCCAAATAATCTACCTACCATTATGTAATTACCTACAAGTACTTATTTACATCCTACCTATCACCAACCTTATCCTACTTATATTACCAGTCTACAACCTACCTATGCACACACTTAATAGCCTACAACCTACATGGGCCTACACTTACATTTGACATATGTGTACATAAGTAACATTTTCAAATATTAAAATCTAGCACATATAGCATGTAGCAAGCCATGTCACCCATGGAATGACTAAAATCAGTCATGCCATAGTAAGCATTAATACCATGTAAAAATGACCCAATCCATAAGTAACTAGCATTTTCTAATTTGACTAAAAAATTTAGTCTATTTAATAAAATAAAACATGCTTACTTTTTGGAAGTAAATGTAGTCACATCAATCATTGTTTAATTATAATGTTAGGGGCATTAAAACATGGTTTTGTAATAGTGGAAGGTAGCTTTTGTCACACAAAAGGTAGGGAGAAAACCTATCTTGACCTTTGTCATCTTCAAATAGACCGCCATATTGAACATTTATATTTGAAATAGACATGTGCAACACCAACTTGAATTGTTCACGCTACTTGGAAGGTCCAAAAAAACATGCATAAACCTTTTATTGCAATCCACTATAGTTTGGGCCACTAAACTCTAGCCATTGTTTTGTGGTAGTAATGTTCTTTTGGATAGGAAAAATATTTTATAATGTGTGTGTTATCAATGGCACCTTACACATTATGAAAATTGTACCATGTTTTAAATTCTTCCATTACAATTCTCATTACATTTCCTTGCAGCCAAAAAAAAAATCTTTCTACACATCGTTGAATGCATAAATAAATTCATGCAAAAAAAGAGAGAGTAGACTTTTCAATTGCAAAAAGTTTACTACAACTAAGAAAGTTAGCAACCTAAACTAATTTGTAAATCACATAGCAAATGCAAATCTCTATTAGAATTGTTTTTTGATATTTAGTGTTTTGTTTTTTAAGGATGGGTCTCAATTGATCTGCAATATTAAACAAAGTGCTCTTGTTCATATGAAAGCTTTCCACTCACTTTTCTTCAATAAACTTGGTTAATAAAAACTTGGAAAACTAGGTAATGTTCTTGGGTTTAACCCAATGTCCCAAATCTAGTGACAACAAACTCAATGAACTTTGATATTTGAAATTCATGCAAAACAATAAAGGTGAGAAGTAAGTAGATTCCAAAATTTCATGTGTTGTCAAAATATTTGGGTTGAAGATGGTTGATTCATTCTGTTAGATTTGCTATTAAAAAACATTTTCAATCATGTTGATCAATAAGGTAATGTAGTGAGCTAAAACAATGTAGTCAACTTGGTCATCCATGGCTAACTGGAAAATGTCCAAGTTCTTTTGTGACACATACAAAATACACAACCATAGATAACATAAACAATAAAGATTGCATGTGGAAGGGATAGAATAATTTACAAAATCACAAAAGCAAATAGTGAACATATCAAAAACAAATCAAATGAAAAAAAGACAAAATCATAAAAAATCAAACAAAGGTAAATAGACATGTGCAACAACTAAAAAAATCAAATTTGTGAAATTAGGAGGAGTTTTGAATTTTTTTACATGTAGGAGATAGAATATGTATGTTGGCAATGTAACTTGTAGAAGGATTACAAAATCTTACAAGGAATTCTATGGCATTACAAAATTTACAATTGCTTATGCAAATTGAAACACAATAAATGGAATGCAAAGAATTTTTAAAAACTTACCCAAACAAGGTAAAAAAACAAAGAACATTCATGAAGTAGTTGCTCACATATAGAAACGCAATAACAAATGCAACATAATATTGCAAATATTAAAAAGCCCAAAGGCATATCAAATATTAAAAAATCATAACAAGCTTGTAAAGCAATCACAAAGCAAGATTTTAAAATGAAATAAAAAACAAGATCATAAGGCAAATTGTAATAGAAGTTATTTCAATGCATTCACTTCACATATGCAAATGCCAAAAATACAAAGAGTAGGAGTAGGGTTAGAGTTCCAACACATTAATGAAAAAACATCTCACATGCTTATGCCATAAACCTAGGGATAAGGTGCAAAACAAAATCATAGAATATCATAAAATTAAAAAATTCCATTGCATTGTAAATCATGCACATAGATGCTAGACACATGAGAATAGGAGTAAAGTTGGAGCTTTGACACATTGATGAAGGAGCTTTTCATAGATTGATGCCAAAAACCCTCATGCACATAGATGCTAGACACATGAGAATAGGAGTAAAGTTGGAGCTTTGACACATTGATGAAGGAACTTTTCATAGATCGATGCCAAGAACCCTCATGCACATAGATACTAGACACATGAGAATAGGAGTAAAGTTGGAGCTTTTCATAGATTCATGCCAGAAACCACCCAAGGGTAGATCATAAAACAAAATTGTAGCACAAGATTGCAAAACATGAGGTGTAGCACATTGTTTTCACACACACAAATGCCAAAAAATGAAAACATGAGTAAAATTAGATTTGTGATGCATTTATGAAAGAACTTCCCACATGTTGATTGTTCAAGAATAGATTGCAAAATAAGATCACAAAAGAGGAGATTTAGTGCACTATTCTCACACGTAGATGCTAGAAACAAAAAATCAAGAATGGAGCATTGGAGATTACAAGAGTGGAGAAGAATATAATAGGGAATAGTGATGGGGAAATGAGATGTAAAATGGAGGGGTAGAACAAGAAAAAAAACAATAAAATTGTCACCATGAAACTTACAGTCACTCAATGTGTGAATTCACAAGTGCACATGCCACTAAGGAAATCAAAGGTACATACTTAGTTTCATGTGTGACAATTTCAAATAGATTAGTGAGCACTATGAAGGAACACCACTTGTCATCATCATTGGTGGTAACATGATGTTAACTACCTATTTCTATTTAGCAATCTACCTCCAATTGTGAAGGGACCTTTAATTGATTAAGGATCAAATTGTTATTGTAAGGTTAAATTTGAAGCTTGATATATATTTTAGCACTATGAACTAGTTATTAATTGGTTTGTTGTAATATCATTGTTGATCATCATCCTCAAAAGGATCTAACATTACTTAATGACAATTGTCCAAATTGTATATTCTTTCCATCCATCGTTCTATATTTTTTGCAATTTCTTTCAAATTTCTAGCAAAAATTGGGGAGAATAAAACTTCAGAAATATAATTTCTTCATTTAAAAAAAATCATCACAATGCAAGGATTCAACCATACATATCAAATTGGATGAATGTGAATCCTTTCCTTTTAACAATAGTTTCGTGTAAGGCAAGGCAAAGGCACCATCTATGAGGGCGTTACGGGGAACTTAACTTATCGTGGAGCCTGGGGGGGGCATAACGCCCTCAAGGCAGAGGTGTCTTACCCGGCATAACCCGAAGGTTGTTCCGAATCTCTGAATTTACATTTGGGGGCATCCCACTGTTGCCGGAAGGCTTGTTCTGAATCTCTGAATCTACATTTGGGGGTATCATCCGGCTGTTTGCCCCAAGGTTGTTCTGAATCTCTGAATTTACATTTGGGGGGGGGCATCCCGCTGTTGCCGGAAAGGGGGTGTTGTGTTCCGAATCGCTGAATTTACATTGGGGGTATCCGGCTGTTGGCCCAAGGTTGTTCCGAATAGTTGATAAACCGACAACCGAATCTTTGACATTATCTTTGCACACCGTCTGGACTAGCCACATAAGGACAAAACAGAATCTCATTGAATTGAATTGATTTGAATTGAATTGAATTGAATTGAATTGAGTTGAATTGAATCCACCCCTCGAGAACTGTTTGTTAATAAAGCACCGCTGCCTTTGTCCAATTAGTGTACACACAATTTGGGTGGGGCCTTGGCACCACCCCATTTCACCACCCTTTGCTATCAACCCATCTTTGCTTGCCTACCACTTCACCGCCCATTTTATGTAAGGAGTCAAGGCCAATGTTCAACTCAAAACAAGCATTCCTATTGGTGCAGAAGTTGAAATCAGCCCCTAATAAGCTTTACACTAGGAGTCAAGGCCAATGTTCAACTCAAATCAAGCATTCCTATTGGTGCAGAAGTTGAAATCAGCCCCTAATAAGCTTTACACTAGGAGTCAAGGCCAATGTTCAACTCAAATCAAGCATTCCTTTTGGTGCAGAAGTTGAAATCAGCTCCTAATGAGCTTTACACTAGGAGTCAAGGCCAATGTTCAACTCAAATCAAGCATTCCTATTGGTGCGGAGGTTGAAATCAGCTCCTTACGGCTTTACACTAGGAGTCAAGGGAGAATGGGTGTGTGGGTGGTTTGCACTTGACAAGTGGCCCATATGCAACAAAAATTCACAGCCACAACAAGTGGAAGTTGCAACATTGATGGCCACACATGGCCTCCTCCCTCCCCCCCCCCCCACCATGGTGGTTAGCTTAGTTGCTTCTTGTACCTACCTACCTACTAACCACCCACAAGCAGGTTGTTAGTAGATAGGTAGTAAAAACAGCTCTCACCTATGTATTACCCATCTACTTACCTAGTAGTTATCTATTTTCCTACCTATCTACCTATACATGAGACCTATTTCTCACAGGAATGGTTACCAAGGTCAAACCATATACTAACTCGGTTGAGGTTCATCCATAACTGAGTAATAACAGGCATTTCAGTGGATGATGGTGCACTGGTGGGTGCTGGCTCACTGTGGCTCTAGCTATCTTGGTTTGTTTGAAGTTGCTAAATAAAGGTTATCTCACCTCCTTTTGATGGGTCCCAATGGGGGTAATTCTTTGGGGAAACACAATTGTAGGATTGGAATGTTAGTAGCTTATGATACTACTCAAGACAAAGTTTGCATCTGATGGAAAAAAGTGTTCAAGTGTTTGAGGTTCTTTTGGTCACCACTCACACAACATTATTTGAAAAAGCCCAAAAACCAATCTGGATCCAAGGAGATTCTGGCAACCCAATATTAGTATGGCGAACCAATGAAATTACATTATCATAACTTGCCAAACTTGTGAGCAGAGGATCTCTTTGTTATGACATCAATTTTGATACCATTGCTGATAAAAATGCAGAGTAGTGGATTGAGTGGAGAGTGGTCCAGGAGACAAGGAGAACAGTTGTTGATGAGTGGTGACCTATGAGTAGAGTATGTGAAATTATTATCATGAGAATGATAGACCTTTGAAAGAGTCTCAAGTCCATGATAAGCGCAGAGTTGCGTGCAAGAGTTGTCAAATCTTTAGATCTTTTAAACACGTACAACTATAATAGTTACAACTATAATTAAATGATAGTGTCTTCTCATGGAACCTCATTCAGCGAAGTAAGAATTAGTTATGGGTGGGACCTTGGGAGAATCACTTAATTATACATATAGACTTGAACTTATCCATCCACCTTCTCTAGTTCAAACCCTTTGAAAAACTAAAGAAAATTAGACAGAAGGAAAGCATTAATCAAGAGTGGGAAATCCCCTAAACTTATTTTTGATATTAGTTAGAGTCATCAGGAAAGTAACCCTGTCTTCACCGTCTTTGGGCCTCCTTTCACCCCTTATCTCCTCTTTCAGTGGTATACGCAAAGTAAAGACATTTTAATAAATCTCAGTATGAAATGCTGAAACTCAGCATTTAATGCACAAGGTCCGAGACTAAGGTTTGAGACTAATTCGAGTAGTTGTACAATTAGGAGCAGTGAAAATATATGTAGCAGCAGTGGAGACGCTCAGGAGGAGGAGGCCTTCCCTTATGCAAAGGTAAAAATTTTGGACCATATGCTTGAAGGCAGTTCCAAGGGTTAAAAGATAATACAAAGACTTTTCAACCCACAGAATGGTTTGTGGACCTGCCTTTGCCATGGCCATTATCTCTTGGCACACAAGCTTACATTGTGACACATGTATCCTTTTAACTTGGAATCCCCCAAAATCCATGTTGTGTGGGCAGCATTGGTTCTCAAAGGCCAGGCCCACCAGGGTTTATGATCTTAACCTTACTAGGGATAAATGAAAAGATATAGAATATGAAAAAAATAGGTAAAAATATGTCTATTTTGTGATATTTTTATATATAATATCCTTCGTCTGTCTGGTGGTGGTCGTCCTTTCCATCCATTCGTCCCGTCATCCAAGTTCCTCATCCCGGAAGAAGAAGATGATGGAAGAGGAGGAGGAAGGAGGAGGACGAATGGCGGCAGCAGCAGTTTATCCAAATGTTTATGTGATCCAATCCTGTAGTTTATGAAAAACTCTTGTAGTCTTGCAATTTGCCAAAAGCTACAAACTAATTTTTTAAAACTAAAAATTGCTGAAAAAAAACATGAAAAACAAGAAAAGAAAACTTGTTAAAACAACACAAGAAATTTCAAATTAAAAAAGAAAAAAAAGTTATTAACAAATATAAATAAAATGAAACAAAGTTGTAACGAAAAAGAAAAAAACAGAACAAATTTTTTTTTAAGGGAAAAAGCTATAAAAAAAAAACAGAAAAACACTTTAACAATCAAAAACCTTTTTAAAACACTTAAAAATAGAAAAAAATGAAAACATATAAAATAAATATATTTAAACATGAAACAAAAAGGAAAATACAGTAAAACAATCTTAAAAGAAAATTTAAAAATAGATGACAAAAAATAGAAAACAAAATAGACAGCAAACGAAAGAGAAAAAAAACCATACTTCAAAAAAACAAAAGGTTTGTTTTCTTTTTCCAAACTTCAAACCTATATCTATTCAAACAAAAATACAAAAGTTCTTTAAAATTATTTTCATTACAAGTCTGCTTCACCAAATCACTGTAGGTGATGCGTTTCTGACTGCCGACATCACTTCCCTCCCACAATAATGTTGTACAGTTGTCGCATCCTTCCAGGACATGTTTATCCCGTGCATTGTAACAGATGTTTGTGTATCCTCCTTTAAACCACTATATACACATCCATGGAAAATACATCAAATGCAGGACGGGAGTAAACCTCCGCTCGTGTTCGTTGACCTTCAACGGCTGAACAGAAGGACAATACAAAACTAGGTTGAAGAGCTTAGATGGAGGTTTACCGCTTCAACGACTCGAAAAAAAAACTGACCGAGACAGACCTTCAAGGCTCTTGCAGTGATGTTTCGATACAAATCCTTGAAACTTTCCATTGTATCAGGTGACCATGCCTCCAAACCGGTTCGATGTGTGAAAGCGTTCTTTCCACGACGGGAAACTGGTGCGGTCAATGACCTCCTAAGAATCCGGGTAGATCCCTTGCAAAGAAACATACCTGGGAACAAATAGAGGCTTTCTCCTCTCCTTCTTTCCCAAAGAAAGAAACGTCTTACTACCTTGCGTTGATGCACGACTGCTGCTCCGGCGGTACATGATTAGGATTGAGAAAATTGGGCAGTTGCGAGCCTGTCTTCTGGCTTCGCAAAAATGCACATCCCAGAAATGCATCGTTGAATGTCATGCTCTCAACTTATAACAAAACTTATAACAGAAAATGCGAGCGCCTATTCCATCCTGTGAATTGGTGGAGATCCCAAATCGTTAAATGTCGTGTTGTGCATCCTGAACTCCTTCCTCGGCTTGCCTTTGCCACGCCAGGCGACTCCCATAATGCTTCAAAACTCTGTGGAATGCCCGCTATGACAGAGATGTCGTTCGCCTCCGTTGAAATAGTCGTTAAGGGACCCAAAATGTTTCCCGGTTGTCCTTTTGTCCGACAAAATCCGCACGACCATTTTGAACCTTCAAGCCTACTTCCGTTGAAAAGCTTCTGACCATAAGCAGAAAGAAAAGCGTGTTGGAAACTGAGTCGAGTTGTGCCAACCTCTCCGACAAACTCAGAGTCGACTTCAGGTGAAGAGCTTGTGACAGTAAGAAGAAGGAAAAATGTGTTGGAAGCTGAGTCTAAGTTGTGCCAACCTCTCCGACGGATCCAAAATCGAGTTATGCCAACCTTTCCGACAAACATGAATCAGCCACCATCCACGAATCCAGAGTCGAATTGTGCCAACCTCTCCGACGAATGTGAATCCACCACCATCCATTGCTTGCGCATGTCCCAAAGGAACTATGGCTGCCATTGTATGCCATCGAAAGTTTAAATGCTGCTACCATCTTTCAAACTAAACTTCGTTCTTCCCGTGAACGTTTTTGCCCCAGGGCTTCAGGCTGTTTCTGGCCGGAGCCTAGCGCCCCTCTTGCCATTCTTCCAAATCGTTGTGCAATCGCCCTCTTTCTCGAGCTACGCTCTTGCCATTCTTCCCCAGGCTCGACTAGACGGCTGTGCGATTGCCCTTTTCCGCTAGGCTCCGCTAGACGACGATGTGGGTGCCCTTTTCCGCCCAGCTCTATCAGACGGTTGTGCAGCTTCGCCAAACGACGTTGCGAACGCCCTCTTCCGCCCAATTTTGTTAGACAACTGTGCAGCTTTACCAAATTTTGTTAGACAACTGTGCAGCTTTACCTGGGCGCCTTCTTCCACGTAGCTTTGCTAAACGATGGTGCAATCGCCCTCTTCCGTTGAGCTCTGCCAGACCACCATGCACCTCCGCCAGATGACCATGTGGCTACCTTCTTTCGCGCCGCTCCTCTAGACGACCGCGCAACTTTGCCAAATGACGATGTCGACGCCCTCTTCCACCTAGCTCCACCAGACGGCCATGCACTTGAGGTCCTGCCATTTTTCCGCTTGCACCCCTTTTCCACCCCACATCAATTTTATCCTTCTGGTTTTTTTCTTCTCACATTCTTTAGCTACGGCATCTTCCAACTGCTTCCTTCACCTATTTCGAGTTTTTTCTTTTTTCGAAATACACAGCCATGGCACCTAAGAGTAGAGTGAACAGTTACTATTGTGAGCTCTGCGATATGACTCTTGTCCCTGGTGCCAACCTCGAGGAACACAAGGTCGGAGCCATCGATCGAAGCTTGTTAGAGGCGTATGGGAAGATGACAAGATGCCAACTTCAAATGTTTCGAGAGGACTCGAAGGTCGGCCGTTGTAAACAAAAGTTACCGGCTAAATGAGTCATCTTGGAATCTTTGCGAGAGTCGATGGAACCCAACAATTGGTGCGTTCCTTTTTTTTTCTCTCAATTGTGATTTATCGGGTTTTCTTTTCTTTTTGTAGGGTTTTTTTTTTTTTTTTTTTTTTTTTTTGCCATTTTTTTGTCTTTTTTGTCTTCTGCCTCATGACTTGGTTTGTGATAAAAAAATACAACAACCTACCCTTTTTCCCCTTCGCGCGTAGGAACACGGGCTTGAAACAGACCGTACATTAGGGGCCTCTGGAGAGTGCTTGGATCCTCCACCATTTTTGACAAAAAAGGATTAATATCCCGGATGTTGTGAAAGACATTGTTGGGTTCACTTGTGAGACAACGTAAGAGCTGAGGATGAAAGAACGGAACACAACTTTGGACAGTTTCCGAGAGCTCCTGACGGATTGTGTCTTGATTTATGAAGGGGCCGTGGTTACCATCTTGTTGCACGAGTTTGTTCCGTTTGATCAAACCGTCGAGTATTTCGCCGCGATGGCCCACATGTAGGAGTTCAGCGGATGCGTCACTAGGGCTTGTTCCCCCAAGACCATGATGGCCATGTTTGGACACAAATTCTACTACAATGATTATGTCCCTGCCAAGTGAGCTTCTAAACCTTGGACATACCGTACTCATTTTCCTAGTTTTTTCCCTCAAATGAACCTTTTGATTTTTGATCTTTCTTCAAGTTCTTCCACAACCAACAGAACAAGGAATCCCTTCTCGCGCACACGGCGGAAGACTTAGAGGTCTACGCCAATGCTTGGGCCGACAAGTTGGTCGACACCAACTTACGCCCCCACTTGGCGTCTTGGCTTCTACAACTAGAAGATGCCTATCCCGAAGAGCTCCCTAAACTCAAGGTGCATATCGGAAAGACGTCGTTCACTGCCATGGGGGTCACTAAGAATTATGTGTTTGCCGCACACATGGATCGAAATGTCCTGCATTCCGTGATTTCTTGGTTTATCCGAGGTATTATTTACTTCCCATCTGTTTTCCTTGTTTTTCCCTTTTATCAATTTTGTTTCAGGTTCATATTGTGTTTGTGTGATCCTTTCCAAGGGACGTGGCGGATCTGGGGAAATTTGTTTTCCCTGGTTTTAACCTGTTCTTTTGACCTCGATCGGGGACCGTGCTCCTTCTAAATTCTTCTTGGTTGAACCATTACATAGCGGCCATCCTAAATCCTAGGCACTACCAATATGGGTGGGCCCTGTATGTGCGACGGTCCACTCAAACAACTTATGTCAGGAGGCAAAATCGCATAGAGCAGATGGGCGATATGTTGGATTCCGCCATGCATCAGGTGAATGTGACACGTCGACGAGAGAACTGTGCCCCCCTTCCAGCTGATTCCAAAAATGCTCTGCCTTGGAGGGAGGGTAGGAGACAACTTGACAATGTATTGCACATTAAATTCTCTCCTGCTAACATTGAGCAATATGAAGGGGAAGACTAGGTCTTTCTTATAATTACCAGATTTGGCATTGTTATACCTTGCACCAAGAATTTAATCACAGTCAGTCAATCATGGACGTATGGATCACTAGTTGATCAACATTGGAACCTTTCTAGGAGTAATGGATGCCCCATGGTTTGTACTGCATAGAGATCTGTTGTCAACAATATTTAATGCTCAGCCACTACTACATCTGGAACTTTAACTTTAGATATATAAAGCACACGTTTTTCCTTCTTTGAGGCACTATTGTTGTTAATAAAAAGTAGAAGTTTTCCTAGCTCTTGGCAATCAAAAGTTCCCATGATTGTTGGTTCCATTGATAAAAAAATTCTTGGTCTTTTCTGGAATGGTGTGGTGTGATTCTGTTGTGGTGGGTGCAAACTCTACTCCGTAGCTGACATCCCACCTAATCACTGAAAGGTCCTAGACTGTAGTTGATCCAGCCTATGTTCCACAAGACCACCAAGAATGATTGAATACCCACTATCATCTAAAATTCATCAGCAGAATTTGTTTCCTTCAGTACACAGATTGTAACTGCTATACAGAAGCAATTAGTGACAGTGTTTGGATTAGGTTGAAAAATTATATATTTCTGGATTAGTTCATTCCTTGCATGTTGTTCTATTGCAACATTATCCATATCAAGTGTTCTTGAATGAAGAGGAAAGACATTGGGCTCTAGAGGTCGACTATCCAAAGTCGTAATGCAAAAAACTAAAGTTGTGGTAAAAGGTTTTGTGTAAACAAAAGATAGGAGAAAATGCAGCATTTGTTCCAAGGCAATTTCAATTGGTTTTTTTTCGCTAGCATTGATGGTTAATTCCTTAACAGAGGACTCTGCCCTTGTGAACTCTGCATCATTGGATCGAACAAACCCACCATACTGAACTAACACATCCTTATTTTTATTTTTATTTTTTATATTTTTATATTTTTATTATTATTTTGTATAATAAAAATAAAGTGTTTCTTTTTCACTTTTGTATTTTTGTTTATTTGGATGCAAGTTTAAAGTTTGGAGAAAGAAACGCACCTTATTCTTTTTTTAAGTAGGGTTTTTCTTCATTATTAGAAGTTTTATTTTTTCTTCTTTTCTACTATTTATTTGGTTTCTTCTTTTTTATAGTTTTCTCCTTTTAAAATGATTTTACTATATTTTTTTTTCCTTGTTCTATTTGTTTTTTAATAGTTTTTGTGTTTTTACTTTTTTTTGTTTATGTTCATTTCATGTTCAAATTTATTTAATTCTTATTTTGTCTATATTCATTTTATTCTATTTTTATGCGTTTATTTATTTATTTAGTTTCTATTTTCTTTTCCAAAAAAATTCTAATTTTTCTAATATGTTTTATAATACAAATAATTAAAAGAAACTTTTTTTATTTGATTAGATGCAAGTTTAAAGTTAAAAAAAAGAAGACAAACCTCAAATTTTTTTCAAGTATAGTTTTTTTTCTCTTTTTTTTGCTCTCTATTTTGTTTCTTATTTTTTGTCATCTACTTTTTAATTTTCTTCTAAGATTATTTTACTTTATTTCCCTTTTTTATTTCATATTTAAATGTTTACAAAAAGTTTTTAATTGTTAAAATGTTTTTTTTTTTTTAAATTCTAGTTTTTCCCCTTTTAAAAATATTTATTTATTTTATTCGGATGAATGACAAGACAATGACAATATGGATGACGGAATTTTAAAAGAAAAACCTAATCTATCTTTTTTAGTTTACTACGCCCGATGAATGCTTAGTTACAAATTCTTTTATTCACGCACCCGGTGAACATTGTCTGCATGGTTTCTTTTATGAATGTGCGACCCGCTTTTTTTTTAAGGACAGAACACGCCTAAAATGCTAGGGTTTAAGGTTTTTAACGTTTCGCACAGTCCGAACTCCGGCTTGGTTCACCGTGCGACTGACTGGCATGGACGCAACACCTTCAGGTTCCGAAGAAGATTCGACCCCGCTAAGTTTTTATTAGGTTTAAAAGTTTTTGGTCCCATGTCCAGCAAAATTTGAGGAATTCATCCCACTTGAGCATCAGTTTCGAGAGATTCGATTACATGCAAGATGAAAGCTCGCCAACAGGTTCGATGACCAATCAGCTAATCGAATTGTCAACGAGCATTGGGTTAAACCCGACCCCCACAAACATTGTCTAACCAACGAGCTAAAAAGCAATGTCTGTGAGGCCTCCTCATCACCGAAGAAGAAGATGATGGAAGAGGAGGAGGAGGAGGACGAATGGCGGCAACATCAGTTTATCCAAATGTTTATGTGATCCAGTCGTGTAGTTTATGAAAAACTCTTGTAGTCTTGCAATTTGCCAAAAGCTACAAACTAATTTTTAAAAACTAAAAATTTTTGAAAAAAAAAAAAGAAACAAGAGAAGAAATCTTTTTGAAACAACACCAATAATTTCAAATTAAAAAAGAAAAAAAGTTATTAACAAATAAATAAAATGAAACAAAGTTGTAACCAAAAAGAAAAAAACAGAATAAATTTTTTTTTAAGGGAAAAAGCTAGAAAAAAAAAACAAAAAAACAGAAAAACACTTTAACAATCAGAATTTTTTTTAAAACACTTAGAAATAGAAAAAAATGAAAACATATAAAATAAATATATTTAAACATGAAAAAAAGGGAAATACAGTAAAAAAAATTTTTTTTTTAATTTAAAAATAGATGACAAAATTATTTGAACTTAGGTTTGCAAATTACACCTTTTTCAAAAATAAACATTTTGAATTATGTTGGTTTGTTTTGTATAGAGTTCGTAATATTGTTAATAGAAGAGAAAGTGATGTCATATGTCACAGTGTCCAAAGGTGATGGGTACCCACTAGTATATATATATATATATTAAGGAAGGTTGTTTGTTTGTTTGATTTGTTTGTCACATTCGGGTCTCTCAAATCACAGCACCCCCCCACCGTGTTCTTTGTATGATGGAAAGCTCTTGATGGGTCCAGGTGCATGGAGGTGGTTTCATGACATTTAGACCAATGGTGTGGGGGTTATTGAGTATTAAACAATTTTGTCATCAAAAGTTCAATAAATACAAAACTAATTTTAAGGGGAACTGGCTCCACTCTTTGTATTGTTGGAAAGCCCTCAAGGAGTAGGACTTTCTGGAAACAGTTACATACTTTTGAAACTTAAAGGTGCGGGAGATATTGAATTTTGGATATTTTTGGCATCGGAAATTGAATAAAATTTCAAAATAAAACTTTTAATAAATATGATTCCATACTTAAGATGAAGAAGGTATACCATTTTCACTTTTCCAAATTCATTCAATTTGGTTGAGGGTAGAACCCACCCTAGTATATCATGGAATGGTCTCGTTTCACATGAACCATCAAGCTGGCTAGTTAATTCGTGCTCAAGCATTCGTTAAATCTGAACCCTAATCAACCCTAATTAAGTTAGCATAGAGTCATTCTTAAGAAAATGGAACACATTTGGGATTTTTGATGCTCCCACAATATTGTCCTTGACATTAAAAGCCTAAGGAAAAATGGGTTGCACACAAATAAGAAAATATTTCATAGACATTCAATGAGGCAAGCCAAATATCAATTCATTGGTCACAAAAGGATGTGAACCTGCAACACTTTTTCCAATCCACAATTGACACCAACACATAGTGAACATTCATCAAAACATGGGACAAAATGAAAACTATTTGGAGCAACTCCACCCATGCCCTTTATTTGGGCCTCCAAGACAAATTTTCACATTCATGACGGCTTATTGACTTTTACTCAAGCCTCACCCATAAAAAATGAAAATTGGGTAAGAGATTGCTTAAATGAAATCACTTCGACCGATCAATCTATATAACAAATCATGCACAATTATTATACAAAGGGCACTTCATCATGTGCACATTAGTCATTTTTTTTCCACTTTCAAATATTAGCAATATTTGCACCAGCAACCCATGGCATGGTGCCAAATTGGGACAAGCCATCAAATGATCTAGTAATAGGTGGCAAAATAAATCAATTTTTGGAGTTTTTTTTGGCTATGGGGCTTTTCTTTTTTTTTTTTAATTTATATATATATATTGATGTTGCAGGTTGCGCAAAGCAGAATTTGCCAATTAAACTTTTCAACAAGCATTATTAAACCAAAGTTCCAACAATGTTGAATGAACATATGATTAAATTATTGTTGCCTATGGAGGAATTGTACCTCTAAACTACTCATTACAACATAAGTGGCTTACAAAAACATACAATTTTATTTTATTATATGACTTTGAAATTATACAAGAACATAGATAAGTAGTAGGTACTTACTACTTACTATTGGCACGTTGAAAAAGTCAATGGAAAAAAACAAAATAGCGAGGTAGTGGACCATGGCCTTTGAAAGTGAAAATGTGAACCCAATATCATCCATTTGAAGGTTAAGCATGAGCACATAGGCATAGCTGCAAAATACTAGAGTTAAATTTGCAATAGAATATTTTAGATGGCTTAACATCATGAAATTTAAGGATTCATTAAATAAAAATGTGAATTAAATTGGAGGATACAAAAAACACATTAAACATCACCATACCACTTCTTTCACTATTTCAAGATTCAATTGCATCCTTGTATGAACATGCATTTTAGGTGAGGAATTGTTTGTTCGAACATTCTAACAACCATGGGTGGATGAGGACCTTGTCTATTTTGGACGTTGGATTTAAGGAATTTTAGACTTGAAAAACATTGTTTATCTTCCACATCTCCCAAAACAAGTACACTACCAATTTCAACCTATTTGAAATATTTGAAAAGATTATGACATAACACTTTGGAACTTGAAATTGTGCGACACAACCAAGTGAGTGGATTTATATCAAGGGGTTAATACATGGCAACCTTAGCATGGTCTTTCATTGTGATTTTTTAAAAACACTTTTACAAGTCAAATGTTGAACTACAGGGTTTTAGGAACCAAATCTTGTTGATCACTTGGTTCTTTAGCCAAGGTCGTTTAAGAACTTGCATAGTGCAACTTTAAAATCCCAAGATGCTTTGGGAAGGAATCTTTAGTTTCTTCCTAAAGTCAATATTATGCATAAATGATGCCAAATGCATTAAAAACTTCATGAGAAGGGAGTTTTTTGAATTCAACTAATAATTATTGTGCAAATTTTTGAACAGTAAAAACACATTTATGTAAACAAAAAGGAGGAAAAATAGCAAACAAGTATTGAATTTGTTTTTTGCCATAGTAGAACAAAATTCATTTGAACAAAAAATTGCAAAACAATCCCCAAAGCAATGAACAAACAAGTGAAACAAAGAAAAACAAATTAAAAAAACTAGAAAATGTGAATGGAAAACATATAATAGTTATTGCCAAGCCATTTGCACACATATTTTTACCTCCTTTTGTCACAAATAATTTTTCCCCAATTATTTTTTCAATGTATCATAAATAATTTTCATTTATATTTTCATTCATATTGAAAATCAAATGTTTAAGAACAAATTTTGGCATTGGGATCCATTCCAAGGTGATGTTCTCATAAGAACAATTTAACAATGCATGATATTCATGGAACATATCAACTTGAAACTTTATGATAGGATCAACAAATTAAAATTACAATTGCGCTTGGCAAATCTTGACCACACTAAGAAACATTATTACAAAATGTGGGTGTAGTTCATTAATTCATGTATAGTGGACCAATGAATCCACTACATCCCCACTAGGTATTGTTCAATAGGACCATTGAATTCATTCAAAGTCTAATGAAATCACTTGGTGTACATGGACACATTTTGTTTTAGTGAAATCAAAGATGAGATCATCATTCCCTTGAAAAAATTTGATCAAACTATGGATTGTTTCCAAATAAGGAAAATATTACACACTAAGGACAACAACATATTCAACAAAGTGCTCAAAGTTGGTTGTAGCTTAGAAATGTTGATGTTGATGTCCATGCCCATCATCATCAATAGAATTTGATATTCAACCATCACCCTCTTGGTTAGACGTAGCATACAAATTCATTTTGTCTTAAATTTTTTCAGTATTTCCTTTTAATTTCCATGATGCTAGTCAATTTTGTGAGTTTCAAATGGCATTGGGGTTTATTTTGAAAATAAACATTAAAGCAAACCCTTCATTCAATGCACCAAGGGAATCACAAAAAAATCTAAATAGTCAAAATTGTTTGATGAAATACACATTGAACCCCTAAAATAAAAAGGGCCCATGATTGTCAAATTTGCATTATGAGAATCAATTTGGTGCCCTAGAAAAAGCTCACATCAATTGCACCAAAAGCAATGAACTTTGGTGTGATTTCACTTTGGCTTAAACCTCCTCCTTGCAACAAAGATTCCATAATGTTGAAGTCATATTTTCCACACTAAACCCACCCACCCACCACTTGCACCATTTAGAATAATAATAAAATGTGCACCCAATTGTCAACCACATATACATGGGAGTACTAATAAGGTGAATGCAAGATAAGGTGGACTATTTTTCACATTGCAAGTTTTTGTAAAGTGTTAAATGCATTAACATGTCATTAACATGCCATAAAATCATCATTACTACCATGGCTTGTGCCATTGGCCCAAGTGTTACCATGTCCTCAACTGATTTTTCCTTCCAAAACCTGGTTTTTAGGAATTTATTTGAATTTTCAGTGGCAAAAATCACTTTTAAATTTATATTTCCCATATTCTAAATCCAAATCTTACCACATAAATTCCATTAAATCCTTCTCATCAAGATCTTTCCAACAACACCAAAGACACATTCCAATTCCTTCGAATTTTCAGCTACAATTTAATTTAATTTTCAGTGAAAAAATCATTCAATATTCAAGAACTTTTGCACCACAAGTCCAAATGTCATGAAACCCAACCAATGCACCCCTCCTCCTCAAGAACTTTCCAAGAGACCAAGAAGACAATTTGAAGCATCTTGGTTCAATGGATCTCATAAGTACAAACAAAACAAAACAAACAAACTACCTTCCTTCCTAGATAGAATTAAGATTCTCAATTAAACAAGAAAACATCTACATTTTGAAAAAACATATATTCTCTAAATATAAAGTATTGGGCTTTTGAAGTTGAAAAATATGGATTGGTCTTTTGTTTGTAGTTTTATACAAGTACAATTTTGGTTATGAATTTTGTTTGGGTTATCATAAAATGGTTCAATATATGATATAGTAAAGAAAAATAAATGTAGATGCAAAACAATTGTTAGAAAATCCTTAACCCAAAAAAAAATTTAATTAATTATCTTAAAGTGGACCTTATTTTCAAAAGTTCATATCATATTCATTTTTTCTTAACATGCATGTTAAAAAGTTATTTCCTTGGTCTTTTATTCACATAATTTTTATTATTTCATTAACTAGCTTTCATCCCCCACTTACACAATGATATTTACAATTTTAACATTATTAAATGGATTTTTTATTGGCTGAAATTGGTCCACCTCACTTTAAAACCACTTGACAACCATTGTTAATTATCAATGGATATCATTTCATCACAACTAATCAACAATTATCAAACTTTCGTCACACTCACTTTCAATGTTTAGAAAACTTGGGCATCAATATGTTCACACATTTCCCACCCCAAAACATCACTCCTATGTTTTTTGGGAAAATTTTTCATCTTCATGAATTGAAACAAAGGTTGTAAAACTTCATATTCAAGCACAAGCCTCCCATCACAAACTTAACATCTTATCATTTAGTAATGGAAATTGTGCAAAATTCATTCAATCATAATTCATTCGTTTCATACACCCTGAATTTCACAACCTTTGAAAGATCACATTTAGACTCAATTGAATTTAGGGCACACCACCAAACAAATTAATGACAAGCACAAAGCAATTTGGTGGGAATGTGTCAATATAAGAAAAGCCATGACAAGGGATGACTTCGTTTGACAAAAAGACATTGCATATTTGGATAATAAACATAAGAGAGGGAGTTAGTGATTGCACAAAAACCCAACTATTTCAATTTGGTCTTGGGCTAGTGAAAACATCATTATCTTCCTTTGTGCATGGCAGGTATTAAAGGCATGGTGCTTATGTGCAATGGAGAAGATCAAAGATGTTGAAATCCGATGAATAATCTTTCATGACCTACATGATCATGTGATGTATATGTCCATCGAGCCCAAGGAAAACATTGAGACTTTCAAAGAACAAAGGAGAATGAAAATTCTACAAAGTTTTGAACAACATAATCTTGGTGTGTCGCAACCCTATTTTGGCCAAGTGTGGGGTGAAGCCCAACACTTGGAAAAGTTGGGATTTGGAGTCCTCCGGGACTCCCGAATGTTTAGAGCTCCATAACAAGGGGCAAAACACCTTGCATTGGGGTGTTCTTGGTGTCATTGAAAAGGTCTTAAAATGTAGATACCGAAAATGCCCTCGCATTCTCAATTTGGATATCTGTAGCCCAAGTTATGGGCAAAAGAAGGGCCGGGAGTCAAACTGGCAGTTTGACTCCCAACCACTAAAAGTCGGGAATCGACCATCAACCAATGTCCGATTTGGGAGTGCAATACGTCGTTGAAAAGATCTTGACGAAGGCTACAACTTCGGTTTAGACTTTGTCACGATCAAAGGTCAAAGCGAGGAGATATGACCTCTCAAAGTCCCAAGAGTCCAAAATCGGGACACTTGGTGGGATTTCGGGACTCCAACTTGGGAGTCCCGGGAAAAAGAGCCATTTGGATGTAGCCTCAGCGGGGCGTCGCAGAATATACTATATGGGGGATGGTGGTGGCATCCCCCGAGTCCGGGCTGTGGTGAGTCTTGTGGTCCGAAGTGCCTGTGGCTTGTCCCAACACCAAACGGTGTCCCGGAAAGTGAACTAACCACTTGGGTGGTTTGTTTTGATGCAGATCCAAGCTTGATCAACTAATACCTCTTCCTAGTCTAACCATGGGCTCCCAACTCGACCCTCTACCGCTTTCTAGAGTTGGAAGCTGGGAGCGTGCCTCCAAGTCTCAACTTCCGAAACTTGACTTTGTGAAACCCTCAAGTTGGTTTCACCCCGTGACTTAGGTTCGCGTCATGGTGACTCTTGGACTCATTACTTTTGGACTTATTATTACCAATTTGGTATGTGTTCATTTTCATTTTCAATCTTTCAAAACATGTTTTTTTGGTGATAGTTTCATAATTTACATCCCCTTAAATGGGTATGATCATGTTTTATCAACTAGACCATTGACCTCATAATATTGTATTATGCATTGTGTTTTAAGGTTGTGGATAATTGGCCTTTGACATGTACCACATGCCAACCAAGACACACAAGCAAGCATTGAATCTTACCATGAGGCCTTAAAGCGTTGGTTTTCACTTGAAACAAAAGATCTTAAAGGGGGTCAAATTGATTAGTTGGTTGGGAAATTAATAACAATAGTTGCATGACATTACATACACACATTTGAAATGAAGAAGAGGGGGTTCATAAAAAACAAGGTTGTGGAACGTATTGTGAGAACAGATGTGGAAAAAACAACATTGATCCCACTCACACATGTATCCCAACCATCCTTTGAAATAGATGGTTACTAGATTGTAAGGAATTAGTGCCTTGCCAATGTGGAATACAAAATGAAATGCCCATTTATAGAATATTCAAGTTGCACATGTGAATGGGCATTACGAAGGATTTTTTGCAAGCACCAAATCATTATTATTATCATGGTCACTTATGTTACCCAAAATGATGTCATTGATTATTGTGGAACATGGTTCAAATTGAATCGCAAAGGTTTGGTAGCCATGTTTTCAAACCCCAAATATATTCCGAATGATTCAGATTCCAAAGATGATGGTGAAGTTAATGGTGATGAAGGGATCATTAACATTGGTTTGATTGGAACCATGGACGAGGTTAAGGTTTTTGATGATTTGGAAAGTTCAAGTGTTCCTTTGGAAGGAGCATTAGTTCATTTACATCACACAATGAAAGAGATTACCAAAGAGTGCACACAAGGGGGGTTGCACTTTGTGACCATGCCACTTCAATCATGAAAGTTGTGGCATCAAAAATCCAAAACATTCACCTCACAAAAATGAATGAATCATTTCATATAGGAATGTTGTTACATCATGTAGATGATGGTTTAAGGTATTCAGTTCATAGGTTGAAGGATTGGCATGAAATAATGTTCACACACACAAATGTTCGTAAGAAAAGATCTCATCAATAATTATTAATTTTAACATCCAGTAGGCATCATATTCATGTAAATTGCTTGTTCAATCATTTTATATTAAAGGTTTATATTATTATTGTGTATCAAATCCCAACAATATTATTTTGTGCTTCATAATCCAGTATTTATGCCTTGGCATGTGTTTTATGTTAACATCAACCCCACAATGTCAAACCAAAATCTAGTTAATGGAAAATACCAAATGTGTGGCCCACTAATGTTCAAGTATAATCACCAAAACAACAATGATGATATCCAAGAATTTGAAACATGGTAGAAAAATGGAAGGTCATTAGTGAAATTTTAAATGGCACAATGCATGTATTGTTGTGGGAATAAATTTCCAATCTGTGTTTGGGAACACTATATGTTGGTATTGCAATTAGCTCATAAGGTGAGTTAGGTCTCTTGATGCATGTATTACGATTCGGGCATTTTTTCCAATATTTATTTGGAAGACTATATGTACGTATTGTTGTTGGAATAAATTTCCAATTATGTTGGGAATAATATATGTAGGTATTGCATTTAGTTCATAAGGTGGGTTAGGTCTCCTTGTGCAAGTATTATGATTGGGGCATTTTTTTTAGTATGTATTTATAAGACTATATGTAGGTATTGTTATTGGAACCAATGTTTAATGTGGGTTAAGGAGGCCTTTATGCAGGTTTTGCTAATAATGCAATCAATGTTTATTGTGAGTTAAGGAAACCCATATGTAAGTATTCTATTTCAAGGATGTCATTTAATTTAAACCAAAGGTTGTGTGGTTTTGACACACTATAAAATGATAATAAAATTATACAACAACACAATATTATTAATTAGAAATTATTATAAATAAATAAACTATTGTTAATAAAAATGATGATATGGTTATAATATATAATTATTAATAATTAATACATTTTATTTGAATATCGTTGATTATGCTAATATATTTTAATACATCTACATCCTTAAATGACACTAGTTAATTTACAAGTATCTTAACATAGGCTACATATTAACAACAAATAGTAACAATAATATATATAATAATAATGAAACAATTAAGATCATTACTTTTAAAATTTAAATAAAATTTAAAAAGATTAAATTTATTCAATAATATTTTTTCTTTAAAATTTTAAGTATTATTATTATCATAATAATTTAATAATACCTATTAATAATAAATTCATATGTAAGATTAATTATTAATGAAGATTTTTTTAATAATATCATTACTTAACACTATTCATTGTAATTAATTCAACATAATTACTATATATATATTATAATACAAGTTAGTATTTAAAATGGATAAATATTTTACAATTATCATATTATTTTATTAAATAAAATAAGCACCAAAATTTAGTATTAATAAAGGAAATTATTAATGATGATGAAAATCTTCTTTTTAGATATGATTAATAATGTTATTAATTTAATATAACTTTACTAAAAAATCAATATAATAACATTAATAAATGTAACAATGTTATTATAATTATTAGTCAATATTATTCAATACAATTATTGCCAATATTAATTTAATAGTAATCAATAATTTAATTTACATTATTATGTTTGGAGATTATAAATAGTACAAGATTTGAAAAGGCATATGCAGGAAGTTGGAATACAAACAATTGGATAACCTTATGTAATACTTGCACACATGCCCCCCCCCCTTCCAAAGTATTGTGTGTTCACAATCTGCTCCCAAAATGCAATACCCACATTCATGAAAACAATTAATATACATGTAGATAAAGCAAATATAATAATTTAAAAAAATCATTATTTTTCATTCAATAAATGTTTGACACATGTCACAACCTATTATATGTAACCTAGATAGGTAGGTAGGTCACTTATCCTAAGGGGCTACTTGACACATGGGTTGTAAGTATGATGATTTGAACCCTTCACCTCTTTGAAAAAAATTCATCTTTAACCCACACACTTCTAGTCAACATATATAAATGACAAAGGTTGTCATCCCTTGATTATGAATAATTTTTTCATTACTTTATGGAAATTGTCTAATGTAGATATGTTATAACTATGTAAAATTTAATTTGAAATCCTATATATAATTTCACTTGTTTGTCCGTCTGTCTATCGATGTCTTGAAAACTGTCCCCTTGAACTCGAGGTCCCAAAAACTATTCAGGACCTCGAGTTCTTACGTCCGTTTCCGCGTAGCAACTGCCGAAAACAGATGTCGTCGATGTTGCAATCTCCAAGTTCCCTCTGCTTTCTTTTTGTATCTGCAGCTTTCCAATCACCTCGCAATCTCCAAGCTCCCTCTGCTTTCTTTTTGAATATGTAGTTTTCCAATCACTTCGCAAATTTGATGACCGCTTTTGAGAGGAGTGACAACAGGGGATAATTGACAATCAAGCAGACAAAAGAACCTTAGAGGTGGGTCTCAAACAACAACCAGAAAAAAAAAAACTTGTAGAACACACCTTCCCTCTTGGTGTAGATTGCATGACAACCTTTATCAATTTGTGGGAACCGTGACCAACAGCCTGAATTCCATGTCTAGTTGCCAAGCTGTCCACATCATTGAATGAACGTTGATTTTCTTGCTCCATCTGTTGTCGGTATTCCTGCATCCGATCTACAAGTGCTGCTTGCTCATAGTTGGCTCTTTCCTTTGATTGTTGAGCATAGGTTAGCACCTGTTTTGTAACATCACACAAAGCATTTGCAGTATTCACATTAAGCACTACAATCCAGAAATCAACAATGTAATCAACATGAAGAGTTACATTTCTAAAAAACTTTTGTTGGTCCTGAAGATGTTGACACAATTGAATATTTCTGCATATTGATGTATCTTAACATAGTTAAATATGTTTCACTTGGCTGTTCTTGAAACATCAAACTCGAGGTCCCAAAAACACCCAGCAAAAGAACTTTTCTTATGGAGCCAAATTGATAACCAAAAATTTAGTGAAACAATACAAAAGCTGACATTCACGGAGCACCTAGTTAAGCTAAAAATGAAAGAAGAGATGTACAATGATGAGCAGCGATTGAAATGGACAGTGGTTAGAGTAGATCGAATTGACTGGGTTGCAGAGAGTAAGTTCATGATAGATTTGATTACAAGCTTAACTGAGGAAAAACTATTGATGTCCCAATTGGTAGTGGAATCAATGGTGGTAGTACCTATACTTAGTCTGTCTGTCTGTGAGGTGTGGTCATAACCTTATGTAAGTCCACTCACAAAGTATTAGACAATTGTCTTGACCTTCATGACAATAGAATTCAAACACCAACATTGTGTTGGATTAGAACAAATACACTTGCTATAAAACTGATGGAAGAACTGCTAGAATAATGAACAAACCAAGAGAAGAAAGGTACCAGTGTGACAGCATAACAGGAAGAAGTCAAGAACCACTTCACAAGTTATCAATGACAGAGAAGTCGTCAATTACGTCATCATCATCCCAGTCATCTTCTCACTGCTGCTGAACTCCATCTTCCCCTCTCGAAACCCCTGTGTACTTTGCACACTACTCGTGATTTCTCAACAATTTCTCTCCCCTCTCTCTTTCGCTCTCTGTGCAGTTCTTTTCGGACCCTAAATCTCTCTCTCTCTCTCTCTCTACGTGCGTGTCCTTGGAGCTAGAATGTTTTTAGAGTTCACACATGTTCAGAGGGTTCCTTGACAAACAGACAACAGGTGGGGGGGATCGACGGGGTGCATTATGCACTGGGTTCACACTAGTAATTTATGATTAGATATAATTTTAAGGATTAAAAATAATTTGAAACTTAATCATTACATACTTTAGATTATTTGTAATCCCCTAAACTTAACCCTCAAGTTTAGCTATAAACCGTAAACCTTAATATGTAAAACCTAGATTTAAACCTAGCTATAACCTAACATTAAAACTTAATTTTAAAGTTTAAAACCTAAAGCCTAAGCCTAAACATAAAATTAAAGCCTAACCTTAAAGTTTAATCTTAACTATAAACTTAAAACTAAAAGTTTTACAACCTACAACCTAACATTAAAACCTAACCTTAAAGTCTACAATTTAACCTTAAACTGAAAATTAAAAACTTAACCCTAGAACCTAGAACCTACAACTCAACATTAAAACCTAATTATAAACTTAAAATTAAAAACCTAACCCTAAAACCTACAACCCAACATTAAAACCTAACCTTAAAGTCTACAATTTAACCTTAAACTTAAAATTAAAAACTTAACCCTAGAACCTACAACCTACATCTCAACATTAAAACCTAACTATAAACTTAAAATTAAAAACCTAACCCTAAAACCTACAACCTAACATTAAAACCTAACTATAAACTTAAAATTAAAAACCTAACCCTAAAACCTACAACCTAACATTAAAACCTAACTTTAAAGATTAAACATAACCCCAAATTTAAAACAGAAAACCTAACCTTGAAATGCACAACCTAACATTAAAACTTAACTTTAAAGTCTAAACTTAACCCTAAATTTAAAACAAAAAATTACAACTTAACTTTAACAGTTAAAAGCCAATTTTAAAATAAAAAAATTAAACCAAAAACTTTTAAATCAAAACTTTAAACCTAATTCTTCTACCTAAACCCTAAATTGTAAACCCTAAAACCTAAACATAAAGCCTAAATGAAAACCTTAAAACCTAAAACCTAATATTAAATTAAAACCTTTAATCTAAACCTTTTACTTAAATCCCAAACTATAAACCTTAGAACCTTAACCTGAAGCCTAAATGAAAACCTTAAAACCAAAAGCCTAACTTGAAATCTAAATCTTTTACCTAAACCTTAAATTATAAACCTTAAAACAAGTAAACCCAAATCATAAATTTTAAAGCTTAAAACCTAACTTCAAAGCTAAACCCTTTACCTAAACCCCAAATCGTAAACCTTAAAACTTAAACCTACAGCTTAAATGAAAACCTTAATACCAAAAGCTTAACCTTAAATTTAAATCTCCTACCTAAACCTTAAGTTGTAAACCTTAAACCTAAAACAAGAACAAAAAACCCAAAAACTAACCTTATATGTAAACCTACAAGTCAAATTATAAACTTTAAAAGCTAAACCTTCTACCTAAACCCCAAATTGTAAAAACCTAAACCTAGAGCCTAGATGAAAACCTTAAACCAAAAACCTAACCTTAAATATAAATCTTTTATTTAAACACTAAATTGTAAACCTTTAAACTTAAAGCCAAATCATAAACTTGAAAGCCTAAAACCTAACCTTATACTTAAACCTTAAATTATAAACCATAAACCTTAAATCCATTCAAACTTAAACCCAATAAATATTTTTAAAAAATATGCAATACATGTACATACAACTTGCCAATTTTTTTAATATTGGTCCAAGCCTTTTTAAATGAATACCCATTCAAAAATATAATACTTGCATCCACCATATTAAAATGTTTGGATGTGTGTAGCCCATATAGGTTTATATGACCATTATGCAGGGATTGCAAAAGAGGACGAAAAATCCAATGTGTGTTTTGAACCCCCATGTGAGTATTACAATTAAGGAGGAGAAATTTAGTGTGGGTTTTGAGATTGCATGCGGGTCTTGCAAAAGAGGAAATAAATCCAACATGTGTTTTGAGGCCCAATGTGGGTATTGCAATTGAACAAAAAAAAAAAAAGTGTTTTGCTAATGATATGCAAAAATTACATACATTGGGGGTTTTGGTGTTTATGGAGGTAATATGGGTTCATTCTTTCAAGCATGTATGTTAAGGTTAAGGCACTAAAATATTGCATTAGAAAACAAAATGATTCAAAATAATTCTTTAATATGGCCTATGAAACATTACATTAAGAAATGCAAAAACGACTCATGGAGAATCCAAAATGTAAAATGTAATAATCTACATAGATTTGCACAAAAAGTTCAAAAATTTACAAAAATGCACACATATATGTCAAAATCTACTCAATGATTGTCATCATTAAAACCATGAGCTTGTTGATAAGCTTTGGTCATTTCCTCCACTCATCCTGCGTGATGGTTGGTGAACATTTGGTGATGTTCTATAGTAAGACGAAGCATAGAAGCCACAAATTGGTCCTTTGTAATTCCACACAACCTAAATCAAAATTTACACAATTTGTCAAAAGTAACTTCAAAATTTTAATAAAACAATTGAATTTAAAGTAATGGAAGGATTTGAAGATAAATATTGTTGTGAATGGTATTTAATGCATAAAAAAATTGCCTACATTTCTTCAAGTTGAATGGACTTGTTGGATTCCCACTCCCATAAGGTGGCATTCCATGCTAGCTTTGCTTTCTTCGCAAAAGATAATTTGCATTGGAGGATGGTGTAACCAAGTTCTTCACTTTTTTCAATTTGTGAAAATGCATCTTGAGGGATATATCCCACACCCCAATTAGAAATGCCAAAAAATTTCAACAAGATCTTTGAAGCGAGCTTGACAAAAGGTGGCTAGGAACCTCCTCATGCCCTTGTGTTGCTTCCTCTAGGCAATCCCATTCTAATGCAACTTTTGTTTGTGCATGAACAATTGCCTTCTGTTCATTTCATTGCAAAATTGATAAAATATTGTGCATTGAAAACACATTTGAGACATGGATTTATTGGAAGATGCAAAATTTGTGTGACATTCATTCATTCATAGGTTCATATTTCATCTGTTGACACATTTATTTGTGTGTCAAATGTGTTTTCAACACATGATATTCATGCAAAAAATGTACAAACCTATGAATGAATTAACTTTGCACAACTTTCATTAGTAATTCGTCACATGCTAAATTTGTGATGCCCATTTTACAAACCATGGAAAAGGGAGGCAAATAGAATAATCCCCAACCATGGTGTTGTTAAGCTATTGCACAATTGACAAAAACTTGCGAACATTGAATAAGCCAAAATTATGAGCTTGTTTGTTGTTTTCGTAAACTAAAGAAAGATGAAGTTTAGAAGAAGAAAGATGAAACATCTTGTCATTTCCAAATGGTTTCATAATTTTTGTGATTTATTTGGTGGAAGTTTGCTCAAATTGAAACTTATTTGTGTCAAATATGATGACAAATTGATAAGCAACCCAAATGTCCTAGGTGGTGCAAATTATGGACATTGAGGTGTGTGACAACTTCACACCATTGAACTTTGATCGACCACAATCTCAACATTGTTGTTAACATTGTGGTAATTAAACAAAATTTAACATGTACATAACACATAAGCACAAAAAGATTATGCATGTAGCAACAAGCATAGTGCACACAAAAATTAGAAAAGTAACCTTAAATTGAATTGCATTCATAATCCATAGAAATTGTATAATCCAAAACCAAATTTATACATGATTATGAATTGCATGTTGCAACTTGAAAAAAAAGAAAACAAAAAACATATGCAAGTCTACAACTTGGTTGTAACATTCCCAAGTAAACAAAAAATTACAAGTTACAATTACAATTCAATTTATGCTCATCATAAACACAATCTCTAGATTATGAATGATTTTATGTCACAAATTGGAGTTTAATGTATTAAAGGTAATTGAAGTTGGGGGGAGAGGAGTGGTTTCCTCTATTTATACTTTTTTTGAGACCTAGATAAAAAAGGTGAAAGTACATTAAGGGGGTGAACTTGGGTTTAGGGTTTAGTACATTTTGTATTATTTTGGGGGCAAATTTTCTTTCATTTTGTCTCATGTTTTGAGGAACATATCAAATTAATTTCTAACACTAGACTTGTAACATGATTCTTGTTATCTTTCTTTCAAAAGAAAGTAACTTTTCAACATATTTAAAACACAAACATGTGCAATAGGGGAAAAAAATCCACGATTGTTTTTTAAATGTGCTAAGTAAAAAAAGGTGGGATTACACATGAGGTTCAATGAACATACATTTTAACTTCTAAGAATTGTGATTTACAACTTTGTACATAACTTAATGAACTTATGCCCTAAGCTCAAATTGCTGAATATTTTGTCACTTTGCAATGTACATACTAAAACACAATTCCAACAACTAACATTGATCCTTAATGATCATGAAAATTGCCAATGAACAAAGACATTGAAAAATAAAAACTTTCATTTTAGTCTTGCAAATTACACACCAAATATTAGGATTTAGGAATCAGGACCTTGATCTTCAAAATTTTAGTGCTTGCAATGTGTAGGCAACAATAACCACACTTCAAATTTCAAATCCATGATGCATTGTAACTGCCATATTGAAACTAAAAACCTAAGGATACTAGGATTTTTTTAATAAAAATTATAAATACTTGGTTACAAGTCCAATTAAAAGGCAACCATTTTCTAGTTATATCTTTAACATGTGTTACACATAAGTTAGCTATTGTTTTAAACCTAAAAAGAAAAATTATGAGAGAAAGGGCCAAGAGGTAAATTCCATTTGGACCTGGGGTGGAAACATGTGAACAAAAATATAAAGTGCAATATATTGGTTATCAAGTAAAAATTATAAGTTAATCAATTCAAAAATAAGGTTATGTGTATTTTGAAAATAAAATTATAGCTAATATAAGGTATGTGTGAATATCTTATATTAGAAAAAAATTATATGTGCATTAAAGATTTAAGGTGTTAGTTATTAGTAGGTTCGACTAATTTGTGACTAATAATTTAAGTTTGTAAATTGCAATTTTAAAAATTTTAATTACAATCTATGGGTTAACACATGATAAAGTAGTGGAAAAGAGTAGCTCCACTATGCAAAAATTGGGCGTTTCCAATAAAAAGTACAACAAGTAGATGAATTTGTGAAAATAATATCAATTTTTTTGGGTACATTATTTAAAAAATATTTCTGGCATTTTAAATTGATATATTATGTTTTTCCAATGCACTTGCAAGTACTTGAATTGGACTTATAATTTTTGGCAATTTGAAAAGTAGATTTCAACTACTTCAAAATGTATGAATTGTTTTTGCAAATAAATGTTTATTTTTTCTCAACCCTCAATATTGATGTGGTGGACATTATAATATATTTGTTTTTGTCAATGGATTTTGTTTTCATAGGTAAATTCATTCCCAACCCTCAAAAATGTACATAATTTTTGGGGATACTTTTGAGGTACTTTTCCAAGTCCAAATGATATGGTACATTTTTAAAAATAAACTAGAGAGAGGCTAGAGGTGCCAATGAGGAAATCTAAAGGTTCCATTTCATTTGAGATGTTAAAGAAAGGTTAGAAGTTTTGAAAACCTTTTTTTTTCCTTTATAAGTAAAAAAAATGGCAAGAAATTGGGTCAAAATATCTTACTTACACCCCCATGGTTTCATTTTTGCTTTCAGTTCCAAAATTTTTTAGCTCCAAATTTTCTAAAACTAAAAATTTAAATTAATATAGGGTAATGAAATTGGATGCCAAAAAGAATAATAAACAAATACAAGGTGCCTAAAATATATGCATATCATAAAATTAGATAAAATAAGGCATGGGAAAATAACCCCTTTCTCCAAATGCCTTGGGGGACACTTAATGTTATTTTTATGACCTACATGCACGAAACAACTATTGGAGGGGGGGGGGGGGGGGGGGGGAGGGATAAGATTTAATGTAGGACAATAATTATTCTACACATAACACTTGCATGCTTAATGAAAAAAAATTGATATAATGATATGAAATATTTTTGGCCACATATATGATTTTAGGCTATTTAAAAAAGTCATTCCCTTCAAATCCTTTGTAGTTGGAGCATGACATTTTTTAAGCTAGAAAAAATGTTAAAAGAAAAAGGTTAGTGCACATATGAAGAAAAAATGAAAAAAAACCACATTTTGCAATTTGAAAAAACCTTTTTTATTATTATTCTTTTTTGGTTGTTCCTTTGGCTTTGTATTTCAAAGATGATTTGTAAAGCTTGAAAAGGTGATCCTAAAACATTTTAAATCACTCAAAAGGGGGAAAAATAAGAAAAGTATGCCAAAATGTTTGATATAGGCTAGTGTTTAGTGATGGGCCAATTTACTTCAATTGTTTTTCTTTCGACAAGCAATTTCAAAAAATGCCTTTCATATGACAAGCTACATGAAAATAAGATTTTCACATGAAAATTATACAAATGAACTCATATACATAATCCATGAATGAAGTGAACAAATTATGATTTGCAAAGGATGGCCACAAAAATTATATTCAAACATAATTTCAACAAAAAAACTTGGTGGGATAAAAACTTCAAAAAACAAATTCTATCTTGTTACAAACAATTATATATCCATCATTGTTGTATTCCTCCAATGTTAACACATATTGTCCTAAGAAAAAAAGATTTCAATTATTTATGTAAGTGAAGAATATTAACAATTCACATTGTTATAATGGACCACAACATGTGAAAAATAAAAATGATCTACATTTAGTTATGAAAATATAAATGCATATGTATGAGTTAGGAACAACTCCATAGTCATAGCATAAAAAACCCAAGGTTCACTTTTAATCCAACGATACAATTCAACAATCTTTCTTGCTATGACAAATGTTAAAGAATGTCTTTAGTCTATATTGTCAACATCAATCCCATGCAATAACACATGCATAAGAGCATCCAATGTGTCCAATTTCACACATGATTGAAGATGATTTTGTATAGCATTTTGTTTGGATAATCACATCCATATGTGAGAATCAAAGGCACTTGATAATATGATATTGCTATTACGAGAAAAATAACCACGCAAAATTAACAAGTAGCCTTGGAATTCCTATATGCCACATACTTATCACATATAGTATATAAAGTGTTTTCATGATTTTCATGATTCAATATTCATCCTCATAATTCAAAATGGATCGCTTCTTGAAGATAGTGAAATACAACAATTTCATGCACTCCTCCCATTTTCTTTTTCTACTATATTGTTAATGTGTTGTGTCATCAAACAAAAGCTTTGTACAAGATAAATTTCAACCATCAACTTCAATATGAGATGTTTGTGATCTTTGTTTGCTCCTCTTGTGGTTGTGGACAATTGTTTTTTGAATGGTCTTGCATTTGGAAACCTCATCCCATAGTGAGTCAAGGTTGAACTCTTCATACACCAAACATTTCATATACCCCTTCAATGGTCCACAATGTGGAATCATGTGCACATGCATCCTCATCATTTGTAATTTTTGTTTTTGAATTTTCATCTTTCCTATTGTGCATATGTTGAAGGTAGCATTCTTGTCGAATTTTTGCAACATTGCAATTTCATGTGATAGACTTCCTTTTTTTTTTCTTGCCTTGCATGTGACATGCATAACTTAATATGTGACATGCATAATTTGATTTTTGCATGTGATTGGATAAGCACATTTTTCATAATTGTGACATGAAAAGTTTAGAAAGTGCCTTTCATTTAATATTGTAATAAAAGGGTAGCTTCAACACATGTTTGTTGAATAATTAATTAATTAATTTCAAGGATTCCATGTAAAATAGTTTGATGTTTTGAAAGAATCTTTATTTTCCTTCACAACATTTTTTCTTAAATTTTTTTTTCCCCAAAAATCTTAACATTTTTAGAAATAATAGTTTTTGTATTGAAGCTACCAAGTTACCATTATCTATAGTAGGCAATACAATAATACCTTGGTAGATTCACCATTAATTGTATTATTTGTAAAAATGTTGAAAATCAAAAAAAAAAATTTAACAAGAAAATATTATGACGGAAGATAAAGAAACTTTTGAAATATATTTTAAAAATCAAAGTTTTGACATGGAATTTTCAAAATCAAAAACATTATTCAACAAATATGTATTGATGCAGGCCTTGTATTAAATATAAATAAATAAATAAATAAATCCTCTTTCTTTGCTGGTTAAAAATGTGTGTGATGGGCAATAAAAGACAACAATTCCTACCTTGGGACTCAAGACATAGTGTACCAGCCTTTTTTATGCTGGCTATATATATATATATATAGCCAAAAAGATTTACTAAAAATTAAAAAATGCTAAAATCAATTACGTTTTGAGATTCTCAACAGCCAGAATATCCGTCAAAATAATGTAATAAAAATCACCAAGCTGTCTACACATGGTACAAGCAGGTAGCCAAAAATACAGAAGGACGTGCAAAAACAATTACTTAAGGTATTTAGCTTGTAGCCAAATTTGACTAAAATTTTCCTGTGGATATCGCCATTTTGGCTAAATCACAAAAAACGACCCAAAAAAAACACTGCACGTGCACCAGCACCATCATCAGCTATGAATTCTCAACTGCCCGCAGTTTTGGTGGGATCTTTCTGCGGAAGTCTCCCCAGACACGTTTACAACTCCATGGATGGCCCCCGCCCCCGCCTGCCCTTTTCTACTTTTAGTCGCGCGCTCGCCAAATGCCTTCTCTTCTCATACTATTCTCTTCTTCGTTCTTCTCTCCTCTCCCGCTCGCTCGCTCGCTCGCTTGCGCTGGTTGCTTTCGTTGCTTGCTTGCTTGATTGATTGACTGATTGCTGTCAAGAATGAAGCAATTAACAGCCACTATCTTCTTCTTCTTCTTCCTCTTCTTCTTCACAACCAGAGATTGATGACGAGTTCCGCGATAGAGCGGCGGGAGTTCTTGAAGTCGTTTGGTCGTGGAGAAGAGACTTCGGTTTCTTTCGGTCCAATCTGCGATGCTCGTCTCGTAACTTTCTCCTACTTCTGTGACTAGAGTTGCGAAATTTTTCCCGTACTCTTCTTGAGAGAGAGAGATAGTCGCGAGCGAAACAGAGGACACAGAGACAAGAGAGACAGAGAGGAGTCTCGAGCGAGCGACATAGAAGCAGGAGAGAGAGGACTTAGTGTAGAAGTTGGTGGATATTGGCGGGATTTTATCCGCAGGAACCTAAGTGTCGGAGGAGGCGACGATCTTGAAGGACGATCGGACCGAGTGAGGGTGCAAGGGAAGAGAGTATAGCCAGGAGTGTGACGGGCGGAGAAGAGAGAGGATGAGGACTACCTGTTATCTCTCGCATGGCTCGCCGATGCTGCCGCTCGAGGACTCCTCTGCCAGGGAGTTTGCGAAACAGTTTCCGAGCTTGCATCTTGCCGAAAGGTGAAATTTCTTGTATAACAACAACAGCTGTAACTACATTCGCGTATTTTTGGCTGATTCTCTTCAGCACTGATCTTCGTGCTCTGGACGATGCACTTCTCTTTGTAAGGTGATGCTTCTTGCGTCTGCCAGATAAGTTTTTCAATCCGTTGTTGGACATGGAATCCCGGCTGTACTAATGAGACAACCGGAGGAAATGACAGGAATGGTCTGGGTCATCTGCCTGCGATAACTTCGTAACATACAAAAACTCTCACAATTGAGAGGTCGTACTTGGCTTCTGGTCCAAAGATTTGTTTGCTAGAATGCAATCTTTCTTTAGTAAAGATGATGGAGATCATCTCGGATCTCTCAGAACAGTAGTAGAAGAATGGATCATGGCTTCTTTCAGCAACGCTTTTCTGAAAGTTGCCTTAACATATAACCTCCTTACAAGAGAACGTTTCTTCTGGAGCAAAGCCATTGTGATATCTGAGCCCCACTGCAGATGCAGTTTTGCAAGGAAGGAGCTTTTCTGCTCACTGCAGGCAAGCCATGCACTTGCTGCTGACAGAAGCCTATTAGAACACTTGGAAACAGCTGGAGTATTTTCTGGCTATTTGGGAGATCGTTTGCCTTTTGTCTTCCACATTCCTGCTTGCAGTTTCAAACTTTGAGAACTTTTTGCAACATAATTGTTGAAGAGTTTTACAGGAAGAGAATTGCCTATGAATTTGATGTCTTGGTTCATTCTATCTGCCATGATCTGGACTACATCTGAACTGGTTCCACTTTAGTCTTCAAAGGCTGGAAATCTAGTGCTGAATGACGGTGCTTCCCTGTTGGACTATAAGGTTTTATGCTTTTGAGATATGTTGGCCTTTTTTATTTATCAACGGGATTGTGCAGGCCAATGGCAATTATCCCAATTTCCGCTCGTGGGGATGCACCTGGGCAATGGGGTCACAAGCTAAAGGCAATCATAGCAAACTTGGCACATAGGGACACATCTGATCCTGTGGTGAATGGTGTGAACAAGAATAGCCTGATGAACACGTTCAGTGGCTTTTCACAGCAACATTATCAGGTACATTCTGTTGAATGACTGTTGCTTTCTTGTAAGCACTTAGTTTTTATGATTTTTTTGGTGACCAAATGCAATGGAATGCTGCTGGGTGAGAATTTCTGCTTCTAACAAGTACTATCATCCTTCTATCTCTGTTTCATTTTGTCTGGATGTCATCTTCTCTCGTATTAAGAAGATGAACATCCTCTCTCCATGAGATTCACACGGTTCTGTGAGTTTGGGTTCTCTTCTTTAGGTCTAGGTTGTAAACCATTCAGAAGGAATTCTGCTAAGTAAGAAGTTCATTACACAAGGCTACTCCAGTTGTGGAATTTGTGAAATGATTGATTTGCATCAAAGTAGTTGCTTGAGTTTTTGAAGTGGGTGAACCTGTTGATGGAATCAGTTGCCAGGGCAAGTTTTCTTAGTGCTGAATGGGTTCAGAAATGTAGTATTAGGATCTGGGCATCATGTCTTTGGATAAGCTTTAATCCATGTTCTGTTTGAACTGTCTGGTGAATATACAGAGGCATGCAGTGGACCAGACATTTGATTCTGCAACACCAGTCCAGGCTTCTCACAAAGACATGCAGGAGGAGACAGCTGAAACTGAAGCCCATAATGGAAGTGGAGCTTCCAAGCGATTTGATTTTTTGGTCATTGGAAGTGGTGTGGCAGGTTTGCGATATGCGCTTGCAGTGGCAAAGTTTGGGACAGTGGCCATTGTTACAAAATCTGAGCCTCAAGAGAGCAATACAATGTATGCCCAAGGGGGTGTGAGTGCAGTTTTGGATCCAGCAGATTCTGTTGAAAGTCATATCAGGGATACTATTGTTGCTGGGGCCTTCTTATGTGATGAGGAGACAGTTGAGGTGGTCTGCCGAGAGGGACCTGAACGAGTAAGGGAGTTAATTGCATGGGGGGCTCTATTTGATCAGAGTGAGGATGGACAACTCCATTTAGCAAGGGAGGGTGGTCATTCTCACCACCGGATTGTGCATGCAGCTGACATGACAGGACGTGAAATTGAAAGGGCACTTTTGACTGCTGTTCAAACTGACCCAAATATTTCAATGTTTGAGCACCATGTTGCTGTAGATCTGCTTACCCTTCAGGATGGACCAACAGTGGTTTGCTATGGTGTGGATACCTTGGACACAAAGAAACAAAAGGTGGTACGATTCATTGGAGGTGTAACTATGTTGGCTTCAGGAGGGGCAGGTCATGTGTATCCAACCACAACAAATCCTCTTGTGGCAACTGGTGATGGAGTGGCCTTAGCACAACGGGCACATGCTGTGGTTTCAAACATGGAATTTGTGCAGTTTCATCCCACTGCATTGGCGGATGAAGGCTTACCAATCAAGCCTGAGAAGCGTGAGAATGCTTTCTTGATAACTGAGGCAATGAGGGGAGCAGGGGGCATCCTTTATAACCAAAGTATGGAGCGCTTTATGCCTCTTTACGATTCCCGAGGAGAACTTGCACCCCGTGACATGGTGGCTCGGAGCATTGATGACCAGCTGAAGAAGCGTAAAGAGAAGTTTGTGTATCTTGATATCAGTCACAAACCAAGAGATGAAATCTTGGCCCATTTTCCTAATATTGCAGCAGAGTGCTTGAAGTATGGGCTTGACATAACTAAGGAGCCTATACCGGTTGTTCCTGCTGCCCACTATATGTGTGGTGGGGTTCAAACAGGGCTACTGGGTGAGACCTCCATACAAGGACTATTTGCTGCTGGAGAAGTCACCTGTACTGGTTTGCACGGAGCAAATAGGTTGGCAAGCAACTCCTTGTTGGAGGCCTTAGTGTTTGCAGAGAGAGCTGTAGAACCCTCTGTTGCTTATGCCTTCAAAAAGGGAAGTGAACAAGCAGACATTGAGAAGGTGGAGAAAGAATGCCTGCGTCCTGTTGTTGCCATGGACTTGAACAAGGATGAGTTGAAGGAGGTTCTTCGTTTCACAGCAGTGCAGAGAAAGCGCTTGCAACAAATAATGTGGGATTATGTTGGCATAGTGCGATCCACAGAGCGGCTCAAAGTAGCACAGAGGGAATTAACTGAGCTTGAAGCTGAGTGGGAGGAGCACTTGCTCAGAAATGGATGGAAACCAAGGATGGTGAGCCCGGAGGTGTGTGAGATGCAAAACTTGATATCGGTGTCTAATCTTGTTGTCAGTAGTGCTTTAGTTCGGCAGGAGAGTCGTGGTCTTCATTATACAACAGACTTCCCGATGCTTGTTGAGAGTGCAAGGCTTCCAACAATTCTGTTCCCTAGTTCTTCAATGACCACCTGGAGTTCGAAGTTGGTCCGCAGAACAGAAGTAGAAACAAGATGATGATTCTCCAGAGGAAGTTGCATTTTTGGAAGGAGTATAAAAAGCACCAGTAGCTGCAAGCAACACGTTTTAATTGATGCTGTCTTCTTTGAAATGAGATAGCAAGGTTATTTACCCAGGAACCTACTCTATTGTATGGTAAGGGCATTAGTCATGGACTAAAAAATTCTTTGATCATGTCATTCCTAGATTGGTGTAATTCCTAGATTGGTGTAGAGTCTTTGGAGTTGAGAGGACAAGATGACTTCTTTTCAGCAATCAGAGGGCAGGAGTGTAACACAGGAGTTTAGATTTCAGATATCTTAAGGCCTGGCAGACAAGTGCTGTGGTGATTCTGTAGAATACTTGGAACAGTATTTGTGCATCAAGATTGTTCTCTTTCCTGCTGGTTTCATTCTCTTTTGTTTGCCACAATTGTCACGGAGATCAACTTGTTCAATGATCCCAAGGTTCTTGTCACAATGAAGATTGTCAAGTTTCACACTTGTGTGATGTTCAGACAGACATAGGGAAATGTAAACCGACAATTAAAAAAAAAGCTTAGTATCATTGTGTTGACAACCCTTTCAATTAGAAAACTCCCTCCTCATTATGCACCATAACCACACTATAGGAAAACACCTGCCCTACCAATGGTTGATTGTGTTGGGAGTTTTTAAAACTTGACAAAAGCCACATGCCAAAATGAAGTTTTGAAAATCTTTACATAGTTGACATTAATAGTACCATGGGAGACCATGCTTGAAGTGGGATCGGTATCCAAAGTAGTCACCATCCTTGGTGTTCTCTCACCTTCACATAATGTGGTTGTCAAACGGAACATTATTGTAGGTTGAATATCAAGGATAATGAATGTTTTGATAGAAAACAATGGTGCTTAATACATTGTTGTTGCCACCCAAGGTAAACTACTTGGTGCCCTTGTTCTTGAAGTGGAACTACTAGGTGTCCTTTTCAATGTCATTGGTACAATATTAAAAGTCGATGTTCCCCTAGGGTTGGAAACTATATTTGGCAACACAAATGATTATGGTAGGCAAATTTATTGTTAAACCTCCCCACATTGATCAACCTTTCATCAATGCCTCTTGATTTTAATGTTCAAACATTTCTTTTTATCATTGATGGAACTATCAAAAGCATTTCAATTGAACTTGACACCTTAACATGGTTTCCATTGACGTCTTGAAACATGTGACTTTTCATAATATTCAACATCACTTCGTTTGTGGCTAATGGGCTTAAAAATTCAGCTCCATTAAAATATCTTTAGTTAACATTAGGGTTTAGAAAACAATGAGTGTTTCACTTTCTAACTTTGCTCAAAATAAGCCCAATGTTGGATTTCACCTTGTTACTATGTTCATCATTATAACCTCCAAGTATGGTGTTGGGCTGATTTGGAGCTGGCTTGGTGGTTGAACCTTTATTAATTGCACATGTTCCTTCATTTTTCTTAACTTGTGATTATTCCAAATGTAAGGTGAAATAATGATTTTCATCATGCCCATGAACTTCACAATGGGAACATGGTTGGTTAGGGTGAGGGTTGGAGGTGGTGGCTTGAGGTGGATTAGGCCAATCCTTTTCCCAATGATGCCCATCATAGCTCCAACACTTGTCTTTAATGTTTTACTCCACGTAATATGATGAATGCACACCACTTTATTTGCTTTGGTCCCCTTTGTCTTTTGTGGTGCAACCTTATTTGGTTAGTCACTTGATTGTTGAGTTGATGATGTTAAGGAGTTCCTTGGGTTGCCCTTACAGAAGTTGAGAATCATCACACGTTCTTCCACCATGTTCAACTTGATGCGTTCTAACACACTCATTAATAAAAGTTGTGTATGTTGAAATAATCTAACATATTGGGTTCATCACCTAAGTTCTTTGTCCAAAATCCCTTATTAAAATTGAACATCTTATGTTTATACGATTCCGTGTGTCACAATGATCAATGTTTTCGTTTGCACATATGTTTCCCACAAGCATTAATGTGATTTATGTTGAATTTTTTGCAAATTTCATGGTTTTTTTGTTCAAATCCCTTGGTAATTTTTTTACAACTCGCTTGAAAAAAATCTACAACGAGGTTGAATGTTAGCACAAGGCATTGCTTGTTAGTGGGAATGCTAGCACCACCATTTTAAATGGTTGTGTTATTATTTTAACTTTGTATGTCAAATTTATGGAATTTGAAATTTTACAAAAAATCGTCCATAAGCGATTGTTCATCAACAAATAACTTAGTAATTACAACTAATGAACTACATTAACACCAAAAAAAATCACCTTCACACGATTGCTTGTTAATGAATAATTCCTAGGTGGTCATAATTTTGTTCATGAACTTGTTAACAAATAGCCTAATGTTAATGCCTTTTTTGTTTTTGACCAACTATTTAAGAATGAAAAATTTCAAACTTTGTGCGCTACTCATTAATGAATAGTGCTTTGTAGGCATTTCATCACACACCCACGTTTTGGGCACCAAACATTCCAACCTTCTCGCATTTAGGCATTGAGCATGTTAAGTTCCCACATTTTAAACACCAAAAATTCCCACCCTCCCACATTTTAAACATGGAACATGTCATGTTCCCACATTTCAAACAATGAACATTATGTCAACCTTTCCTTGTTTGTTGCCAAATAACTTTAATGCCTTCAATTAGGTGTTCACCAACAAACAACCTTTTGTCGACTATTCGTCAATGAACACAAACTTAGCCTTAGGTTGTTATTCATTGATGAATAATTACCTTCCGAACCTTTTTTTTATAGCAAGGACACATGGCAAATTTGGATTATTTTCAAACATGATTTTGGGGTTTGGTAAATTACCAAAAAATGAAAAATAAAATTGCGGGTTTTGTTTGGACCCTTGTGAACCCATTTATTTTGAACCTTTTTCGAACATCTTAGACTTCCCAAATGCTCTATTCCCTCCTTAAACCTAAGAGATTTCAAAAACTTCACTAACAAATGGTAATGGGTGCACCTCATCATTTCACCACTATGCCCCCCCCCCCCCCCCCCCCCCCTTTTCTTTTTTAATTCCTATGTAATTGGTGTTGCCGTGGTGTTAATTGATGGACAACATCACAAACTTACTAAGTTTCATAGGTTCATACAAATTTTGTGCAAAATCCGATTTTCAAGGTGAAAGCACATTAAGGTGGAATATTTTTTGGCATATGCGGAATCCATAGTAGTGTTAAAATAAAAGTCCACATTACACATTGTAGCAAAATACATTATATTATACAAGTCATATGGTAAGGGTAAATATGGTAATTTTCACTTTTAAACTTGATCAATGGTAGATAATTGTATCAAAAATTTACATTTCAAAAATGAAAAGTTGAATTATTAATTCAAATGAATAAAAGACTTTATAAAAAAATCCATATTTCATTGTAAATCCCAATTTATGATTTTCAAACTTTCAAAATTATCTTCCTTTGTATCAATGGCATCACATTACTATCTATGTCCAAATAAATCATTCAACTAAGCATTTTAGTAAATGTAATGAGTCCATATTAATCATATGATATGCTTTATGATGTAGGGTTTTTGACACTTCAAAAGTTTAATATGTTATGGTAACTCAAAATCTATTCATAAATTCATACAATGTGATCATATTGCATGTAATATTGTTTTTTTGAGTCCTTTTCACATATTATTCATTTATGTTTTGTTCCATGGCCAATGATTAATAATCCAACAAGTTGTGACATGATTATGTACTCCATTTTAATGTGCTTTCATAATTCAGAGGTTTGTACAAAAATCACACAAGTTTTGTGCTACGGTTAATATGAATGATATTTGTACATATTCAATATTTTAAATATTAAAATGAATGAAACATTGTTTTATAATGACATATGTGACTGTTCATATTTAATACACAAAAATTGTATAATTTTATCCAAAATTATATTAGGATAATTGCACGAATTTTATTAAAATGTAAATCATACATACTTCACATCAAAACATCACAAGTAGAAAAGACACGCCATTTATATGAAAGAAGTATATATGTTTTTCATGCCATTTTTACACTTTGAAGCCCATGGATTTTGCAAAAACATATTGTTTTACAATTTTCACACGAATTCTATTGAAATTTCATGATATTGTAAGTTTGTGATGAAGGTTTTATTATTGTGACTTAATTTATTGTAGCTCCTATTGTTGTCATGGAACACCATAATACCGTTGGTAACAACCTTTGCAACACAAAATGATGACTTACTTCCCCCCTTGCTTTTGTTAGTTTTATTGTCATACATTATAAATTTAATATGTGACAAATTAATAATGAAAATCGTGTGAAGTTCATTCATGCATAAGTTCATACATTTTACACATGAATATCATGCATTGAAAACATGTTTGACACATGGATAAATGTGTTGATAGATGAGATACAAACCTATGAATGAACAAATGTCACACAAATTTTGCATCTTCTTATAAATTCATGTGTCAAATGTGTTTTTAGTCCATGATATTAGTGAATGAAAATTACAAATTATAAATGAATGAATTTTGCACAATTTTTCATTTTTAAATCGTGAAATGCTAAGTTTGTGATATAGTTATTGTGCTTTTGACAACAATGACATAGAGGGAAAAGGAAAGAAAATGAAAGGGGAGAGAAAAACAGAAAAGAAGATAAGGAATGAACAAGAAATTGAAAAATAGGGTTATTACTAATGGGAATGTGGTCTTTATTTGCCTTTTGCAAATGTGTCCTTATTTTCCTTCATAAACAGAATACCACGTCCACACTTTAGGTACATCATGCCAATCACAAACTTACAATATCACGAAATTTCAATAAAATTTGTGCAAAAATTATAAAACAATATGTTCATGCAACATTTGTGGGCTTCAAAGTGTAAAAATGACACGAAAAATGTACATATCACTAAATTATATAAGTGATGTCTTTTTTACTTGTGATTTTGGTGTGAAATATGTATGATTTATATTTTAAATAAATTCATGCAATTATCATGATGTAATTTTGGATAAACTATCTGATTTTATCTATTAAAGATGAAGATTCATGTATCTGATTCAAAAAGACTATTTTATTTGTTTGAATATTTAAGATATTGAATACACATAAATATTATTCATATTAACCATAACACAAAATTCATGTGATTTTTGTATGAACTTATTAAAATTAGATTTCTCACGAAATTTGTACAAACCTATGAAGATTGGTAAGTCTGTGATTGATATGCCCCATTAGGGTTCAATTTGATAAGGAATGACTAACAAAAAATGATAATAAAACAAAAAATTACCTACAAAATTTCTTTAAACTAAAATTAGTGTTTAATTGTAACTCCTACCTTTTAAAGTTGCAAACCTTTTTTGCAATAACTATTCTAGATTTAAAAATTTAGCATATGACAAATTAATAATGAAAATTGTGTGAAGTTTGTTCATTCATAGGTTTGTACATTTTTTGCATGAACATCATGTGTTAAAAACATGTTTGACACATGGATAAATGTGTTGACAAATATAGTATCAACCTATGAATGAACAAATGTCACATGAATTTCACATCTTCTAAATAATTCGTATTTCAAATGTGTTTTCAATGCACGATATTAATGTGTAAAAAATATGAATTATGATTGAACAAATTTTGCACGATTTCCATTACTAAATCATGAGATGCTAAGTTTGTGATGTAGTGTAACATCATTAATTACATTGCATTTTTCATGTTTCATGAAACTCATTTGCATATTACAAGAATCCAAATTCACAAATAAAAAATATGAAATTTCAATGTCACACCGTGGGGATAAACACCCAAAGACAAAAAAAACCAAGACCCCATTCACATTAAACTAGGTTTTATCCATAGATAACAAACTACAAGAAATTTATGTCATGTAACAAATATTTGACAAAACATTCAACCACAAGGATATCAAACATGACTAAACACACAACCAAAAGGACAACAATATATAGATTAGGCACATTACAAGCTCAAGAATTGACTAGATAGATGGCAAATGCTAAGATGATAATGACAAGGTGCATTCATGTGAAGCTTCAACAAGTCACTTAACTTTACATAGTGAAAGGGGACATGGGAGGAAAGGGTGTGAAAGGATTGGGAAGTACTTGCATAAACAACATTAAAACAATAAAAATAAAAAATGATGAACATGGGAAAACAAAACAAGGAACACCAAAACACTACCATGATGATGGTCAAAATGCATTGAAGTTCACCATTATGATGATTAGATCTAGCAAGGAGCTTTAGTCAAAACACTACAATGATGACCATTAGATTCAGCAAGGAACATTAAAATGCACCTAGTTAATGATCAAATTTGGTGAGGAGCATTAGAGCACCTCGTCACGGGGACAATAAGGCATAACACAGAAACCCTCGGAACACCACCACAACATTGATGATCAAACTTGGCTTTTAAGACATTAGAAAACCACCACATAAATAGTCAAAATGGGCAACTAAAACACCAAAGCACACAATGATGGTGATTAAATTTGACAAGGAGCAATATAAGACCATAACCATGATGATTAGAACTAATGATGAAACACAACAAAATAATAATGACAATAAAAGGAGGAGGAACACCAACCTTCATAAGCAAAATAAGACAACAAAATGATTGACCTACTATAAACAATTTAGTTCCACAAGTGAAGAAGATATTAACATCAACCTAGAAACATTAGAGATTTTAGGTTTTTTCAAACTTACCACCACTTTTGAACTAGATCTTAAACCCCATTGTTTTGGTTAAATTTCAACTACACATAAAGGTGTGAACAAAAATGCAATAAAAATGGAAAGATATTGCATTGGAAATGTTTTGTAAGCAAACAATATTGGATTGTTTGCTTGTAGGGTGAAGATTGTATGTTCAAGTGTCAAATTTTGTATGGCCAAAATTATCGTCAAACAAATTACACCCTTTCTTTCCAACCTTGATATCTCACCCATTTTGTTTTTGTTGATTTGAACATTCTTCAGGGTTATGGATGCATCTAGCACAATTCTACAAGTTATTTGAACCCCAAATGCAACCAAAGAATGCACAAGGATCTACAACTAACTCACACTAAAATGTTCGATGGTAGGCATATATATTTACCCTTAGTGGTGTTCATTCTTTGCTAGTTTTTTTTGCAAAGTTTTGATCTTCATCCTAGGTCAAAGTTTTTGTGACATTTTGATTAATGCTCGTGATAAAGGTTTTTTTGCATGTCATTCATTTGTCATCATTCATGAATAGCTACATTTTTCATCCATTATCTTTGTTGTTTTCAAGTTCCTTAAATTTTATATGTTTGAACCTTCGTATCATCCATCAATCTTTTGGAGACCCAATTTCCTTGGATCTTACCATTTTCAACTTTCAATTTATCCATTGTCTAGATTCTAACTTCCATTGTCATTTCAATTTCCCACTTTCTTACGTCCTGTTTGTCTTGGCTTTCATGATTCATTACTTGTAAATTCCAACTTTCTTGCACTTTACTTTTCTCAATATATATTTCATTGTATTTCTAGGATTCCAAATTTGGACTTTATCTTTCCATTCAATGTCTTTGCAAGTTTGGAACTTCTATATGGATATATTGTTTTTCTTAACCTTCATTTCATATATTGTTTGTTCCAAAATTTGACATTCTTTGATCTTACCTTTTGAGGCCATCATTTCATTGTTTTCTTGCATATTTCAACCTTTCGGAGTCTTATCTCATTAGGCCTTTATTGTCTTTTTCTAATTTTCGATCATTCTCAAGCTACAAATTATCCAATATTTAACTTTCCATAATCCCATCTTACTTCATTCTTTTCTTCCTAGTTTCAAATGTTTATATATCTTCCATCTTCATCAACTGTCATATCATCCACTATCTCTTCCAACTAGGCCTTTATTGTCTTTTTCTAGTTTTCCATCATCCTCAACCTACAAATCATCCAATATTTAACTTTCCAAAATCCCATCTTACTTCATCCATTTCTACCTAGTTTCAAATGTTTATGTATCTTCCATCTTCATTAACTGCCATATCATCCACTATCTCTTCCAACATTCAACGTCTATGACCCATATATCATCTAATGTTTAACTTCTCCAACTAAATCCATTTTTATCAACTATCCAAAATTTGAACTTTCTTCACCCATATATCATCCAATGGACCTATCATTGCAATTATATGGAAGGTAGAGTAACCAGAAAAACTGAAAGGTATTTGGCCAATACGAAAACTGAAATCCAAGGATATTGATTACTAGTGAAGATGAAGATACTTTTATCATATGTGAACCATCATTCCTCCTACTCAACGCATCTACCACATCTCTTTAATGTTTCTTTTTGGGTATTCACATCTCTTTCATTGAAATGCATTCAATTTCAAGCAACAATATGATTTGATAGTAAAATTGAAAAATTTTGAAGATTTTTTTTCTCTCTTTGGGCACCTTGACTTGTAATAGCATTGGACCTAGTGTTGGATTGACCTTGTTGCACTTCTTTAATGTCATCCTTCCAAGCCTTAGAATGAAAATTGGGAGGATACATGAATATTAGCCCTAATGGATACAAACTATGATCCCTCAATTGCATACACAAAAATAGTTGATGAAATACACCTCTTTTGGTTGGAAGGCATACGCAATGTACGCCTTTTAAAAAAAGAAGTGTACAGTACAGACATGAATGGAGGCCTGAAATCTAACTAAACTTGGAAGATACAAGAAATATTTTTGCAAGGTCACATACTGAGCAGCACTCGGGGGGATGCTCTTGGAGACTGTAAGTGAATACTCTTTACTATGAAGGTAGATAAGCATGTAATGGTTTGTCAGTAGTTTAGACTAAGTTCAGGCTTCAAATGATGTGAAATTAAATTTGGACATGAAAATCCTCACATGATAGAGAGTGTTTTTCAAAAAGGCAAGTAAAGAAGAAACATGATTGGTTTTGATTGACAGTTACCAGTGATTGGTTTGTATTGTGGCATTCAGTTAATGACTATACACTATCCAAACTTTCATTCGCAACGGTGATGGTAAGGACATACATAACTTGCAAACTATTTTGGATAGGGTGCACAGCAGGTTGTAGAGGCCCCCAAATGCTGGGTGTAGGTGGATTTGGTGTAACAAACAAACTCGATAAGCTGTCTGTCATTAACATGCAGCATGATAGAAATCAGTGCAACTTTAGGAGCAGAAAAGCTGTATTTTCTAACTAATTGCATGTCTATCTCTCTCACACACATCCTCAAAAGGTGCCAAGTGTTTCCACCATAACTCCAAACATGCTAGAAGATCTAATAGTTGGATTCCAAGAAGTTCCTGCAGAGCATGAAACATGGGATGTTCTAAGGAGAGTATCTTGTAACATTTTTTTTGAGTCTTACTTTATGCTATGTGCAAGTTGTTTGCTTTGCTTTTGAAAGTAATTGTTTTGTTTTTTTTGTGATGTAGGTATTTTTGAATGTTAGTTGTAACCTTGTCCTGTAATTTACATATTATATTCCATCACATATCAAGATGGACAATGGTCACAAACTTTGGGTTCTTAGAGCAACTCCACCCATACTTGGTCTTTGGGCCTTTCACAATATATTCTCACATTCAACATTGCATACATATTGGTTCCGAACTCATAAACATGACAATTGATAAAAGGTGGGAAACTACTAATAACAACTTAGTCGGATCGATCAAGAGCACACAATCATATTGTGAGCAAACATTATAGCCAAAATCCATTTTACTGGTCCAAACCGGCATAAGCTTTACTATTCTTCATCCAAAATATAGTGTGCAATGTGTTGTGAATGACCCAAAAACCAAATATATTCCTTCATGTGATCGATGCTTGCACTTTGATTTTCGGAAGAGTGTCAAGAGTTTGCATTCGACTCCACCTTACTCTTCTCCAAAACAAAAAAAAAAAAAAAAACTGGAAGCTTTCGACACTTTGGAGAACGTAGAAAATTAGCTACTCAAACTTCACTTTTACACTTGGAAGAGTATGGCGAGAGAGAGAGAGAGAGAAAGAGTCGAGAGAGGGCGACACAGAGAGATATCAAGAGAGAGACAGACAAAGAAACAGAGGGAGTCTGGTCGAGATCATCCACAAAACTTTGTGCTTACACTAAATTTTGAGTTTTTTCATGAAGAGTGTAGTCACTTTCCTGACAGAGACACACTGCAAGAAAAGTTTTTCGGACAAAATTGCTTGGACGTCTTTGATACTTTTTGTTTTTTTTTTTTTTTTGGTGTTGTCGAAGAGTGTGGAATATCGAGTTCTTCGTGTCGAGGTTTTCTAGATGATTGTAATTCGACGCTAATTTGGAGATCAGTTGCAGGATGCCGCCAGGATGATTTACCTGATTGATTATCATAGCAGCAATATTTCTGTTGCACGCTGCTGCTCCACTTAATACTGATCTCTAGCTGTCAATCGCAGCAAGAAGCGCAGAGCTTTGGTGATACAACTACACCTTTGGCCTGCTGGGGGAAGTGGATTCCTGAATCTCTTGTAGATCGTGTTCGTCTTGAGATTTTACTAGTGTCTGCTAAAAGAATCGTAGGTTCTTTGTTTTTTGGGCATTTTTTATGGTGCTCCAGACAGATAGCAGCCCTGAAGAGTGCTTACTCCAGGGTTGGATTCGCATGCGTCTCGACAAGATGCGGAGCGAGAAGTCGTCAAATCGCAATTGAATCCTCAAAGTATAATTAGTGCTGTCTTCTCTATCAATACTTGTTTTTTTTCTTTTTTTTTCTTTTGGGTACTTCTTCTTCGTCGAACTAGATAGATGGTTTTAGCGGCGTCCTGATCATCAGCTGCAGTACTTGTACTCGACGTCGTCGAAGATGCAGATTGCATTTGATGAACTCGTATTTACATCACTACCGAATTCTTGATCAGGTTGGTACTGGCATTGGATTTTTTTTTTTCAAACTTTGATACTAGCCTGGTCCTGGTATTAGGGTCCGACGACAGAACCGTCTAATCCTGGTTGTGTTGTTATTTGGTTGTTATTTGGAGCTAGCTAGCTAGGAGGAGTTGAAGATGGACGGGGTGACAGCATTGTTGACAGATGAATTGCTCCATATGACGAGCTTGCAAGTGGGTTCAGCTACATCGCTGCTACAGTTTGCATTGTTGCCTATAGCAAAGGTGTTGGTTTTATGCGGTTTTGGCTTAGCCATGGCCACCCCTTACATCAACATCCTGACGGCACCCTCTCGTCGTGTGCTCAGCAAGGTAAAGGTCGCATGCATGATGATCTTGACATGATGGTTCCATATATTCCTCTAAATGCACATATAGAATGGTATCCAAGAACCTACCGGAATGGTATAATGATCTGATGAGGCAATACCAGCCTATGAATATTAATGCCTGCTTAGTAGGGACTTGACATAATACCAGGGCTATATCAATCTCAATATCAGGTATATACTTGCCACATACCAGCCAAAACTCGGCCCAACACTTGCTGGTCTAGACATCATGACCATAATGCCTTGCACTTGCACTCTTCATTCTTCTTGAATCTCTTCTTTCTGTGAATGTGTTCTGATGATCTTACCACACCAGCTCCGGCACAATCCTGATCATAACTGCAAGTTTAATGCAAGGATCCAAAAGAAAAAGGAAATAGAAAAAGAAGAAACTGATGTTGCAGGTCAAACCATAGCTTCTGCTGCTGCTTTCTGTTTTCTAGTAGGTTACTGATCATCTGATCATCAGCTTGTGGAGTTGGGATTTTTGTGGTTTGGATCTTGAATTGCAGCTGGTATTTTCCCTCTTCTTGCCATGTCTGATCTTCACTCAGCTAGGAACAGCCATCAGCTTCCAAAAAATATTTCTATGGTGAGCTTGCTATCCAAGCTCTGCGATGGTAGTACTTTTCTTTGACAGCACTCCTAGAAATGCAATTTCTTACAGCATCTCCACCCACACCCCCTATTTGGGCCAGCCATTTCAGTGTTTCTCACATCTAACATACAGTGTTATCATTTCCTCCCATCCTCACCTATAAACATGAAAATGTGGACGGTATAACTTAGTGAGAAACTGTTTAAATGTCTCCACTTGGGTCAATCAGAAACAATCATTTCCTTACACTGACCCACTTGGAAGGCACTGTATCTTCGGCATAATTACAGGCCCAGACTGAGTTTCACATTATTTTGGCTCCTATACTTCATTAAAACATAGTGTACATGCCAGTTTACTACTACATATGGGTGGAGACGCTCTTGAATTTCTAAGCTTCTTCAGGCAAGAATTATCATAAGAAAATTGCATTGTGATACCCATTTATGGACAATCTAACTTGCAAATGCTCATGCCACAACCAGTGCTCTGATTGCAATAACAGAGCTGTGATGCAACAAGGATAAGTTGTGAAATTTTTGTGAAGACCCATTTAAAAGCTGGATTTGGACTTTGATAATGCTCAAGTTGTGGGTGGGTGGGTGCAAAATGGGGGATGACAATGAACAGGTGGTTCATTCCAGTAAACATTGTGATAGGAGCAGTTCTTGGGTGCACACTTGGCTACTTGATGGCTCTCCTGGTCAGACCACCTCCTCAATTCTTCAATTTTTTCGTCATTATGGTTGGCATAGGTAAGCTGCTGCAAGATGATATTCCCATTCCTACACCTCAAATGGATGATTACATCATGAACAAAATTCAAGGATTTTTGGTTTAATTCAAGGTTGTAAAATTCAACATAAATCAGATTCTGTGTTTTGTGGTTTAATACTGTTTCTCAAATCATAAATTGTTGACCGAGAGAGAGAGAGAGAGAGAGAGAGAGAGAGAGAGAGAGAGAGAGAGATCATGCATTTGCTAGACACAAAGCTCTGCAAAGTAATAGAAAAAAGCCTTTGGGAAATATATTACATTTTGCACTTCTGTTGAACATTTTCCACATAAGGGTTTAGGGTTTGTCATTTTCGACATGATTCTCAAGTCATTTGGAAAGTGCTCATCAAGCTCTACTTTGATGTATGTATATAGTCCTTGTTTCCACATGAATGTGTGATGCAATTTATTGTGATTACATCCATGGCAACTTTTTTCTCAGAAGAATTTTGAGGCTGAGTATCTAAGTCCTCTCTTCTTGACTGGGACAGGGAATATTGGCAACATACCACTAGTGATTATAGGAGCAATTTGTCGACCTGATGACAATCCATTTGGGCAGGATTCTGAAACATGCAATTCAGAGGGTGTGGCATACATCTCTTTTGGCCAATGGGTATGTGTGTGTGTGTGTGTGTGTGTGTGTGTGTGTATAAAAGAGAGATGGTTGCATATTTTTGTCACCATGTGCCACACATCTTCTTATATTGTGTCTTTCTTTAAGAGTGTGATTGGATTTCTTGTTTAGTCCAAAGAAAACAAGTTTATACTTGGAATGAATTTTTCTTATAAATATAGGAAAAAAATCAAACCAACATGGTTAACCAGATTAATATGGTGTATTGGACTATTGGGTGGTTCAGCTAGACTGGGTGCATGTGTGAAGGTTTTTTCTCAAGTTCTTGCTGGTTTTGTGTGCTGCAGGTTGGTGCTGTAATAGTGTACACCTTTGTGTTTCACGTGCTGGCACCACCCAAAGATGCAAACAGGGAATCATCTCCAGAAATTGATATAAAAGTGGAGAGCATAAGTCCAGACCATATTGATGATGCTAATGGATTTTCACAAACAAATTTCCTGCCAGACAACTTCCAAAAGGAAGACTCGATATCAGTCCCTCTACTGCTCCCTCAATCTTCAGATACATTGCCCAAGGTCAGAGAGTCACAAATTCTGTCCTTTGGCCAAATTTACTTGTCAAATCTTGTGCAATGGGAAGCATGATCGATTAGAGTTACCCACAACGTCACCCTGTCTTTCGACCCTAGTTTGACGCATGAAACCCTGTTTCATACCGAATTTGAGTGTACCCTTAAAGAGAGTGAAATTGGGTATCATTTTGTGAAACTGGGTATCAGTTCAGAAGATCCGCAGGACCTTATAACGACAAGGATTGATTTAATCAAGAATATGAGCAAGCAATCGAGGCGCAGGTAAGGCAAATCTGGAACTGGGGATGCAATCCCTCCCTGTTTCTACTCTCTTTTTGTGCTCATGATATTGTTGTTGTTGCTTGTGTTTTTGTATGGTTTTGCTTTCTTTTCAGGTCTCAGGAAGATGGCTGGAAAATATTTTCCAACCCCCAGTTGTTGCATCGGTATGTTACATCAGGACTTGCACTAGCAACTCCACCTCACTTCTGCATTTGTCAATGGAGTTTTTCTCAAGTACCTCCTGGCCAAGCTATGCTCATATTATTATATGGTCTCCCATCTGCACAAGTAGTAGAAACAGATATTCATGGCAATCTCATATACGGAATTGGCATAAAAAATAACAATTTTAGCCTGCATTTGTTACTGTGCAGTTGTTGGCATTGGTGATGGGATCAGTACCAGTGTTGAGAAACCTGATGTTTGAGGAGCATTCTATCTTTTTCTTCTTCTATGACAGCCTCAATATGGTGGGGTAAGCAGGTTCACCCCCTGACTTTCAGAGCTTGAGAAGTAGTTGAAAAAAACTCTGCTTCGACTCTTGAAAAAAACCCTCTGCTTCGACTACTCTTTTAGTACCCAGAGTGGACAGAGCTTGGCCAGCTCCAGCTCTTAGTGAGCCTGTGATCAAGCCCAAAATGATGTGGGCATACACGCACTAGGAGTTGGAATCAAGGCCAAACCCTGTCCCCTTTGTGGCATTAATAGCTGTAAGGTTTATCAGAATTCACATGGGCTGCCGCTTAGGTCTACAAAATTGGCACCTGTGCTGAAAGACCAATTCAGCATGAGAGTTAGTCGATTGAAAGGGAAAATAAGACATAACAGCCCTCCTTGTCATAGTGGTTGTATTGCCTGTTTCTTTGATTCCTTGTACGGGTACAAAAGGCCCTAGAGGAGGAGGCCATTACCAGAATAAGGGGTGGAGAGAGCATAGCCTTAGTTCTGGTAATGGCCTCTGGCACAAGAGCCTCACCATGTGCAAAATGCTCCTTTGCTTTTCAAGAAAATTGATGATACCAGTGGGTGCAGTATGAACAAGAAGTTCCCGCCTTTGGGAGGGGACTATTGCACTTTAGAAGGTGCCCCTGCCATAACAACTGTGGCAATGTTCTATGAGTTTACTCAATGGGTACTGTCTGGGTTTTGCAGTGGAGCGATGGTCCCTTGTATTATGTTAGTCTTGGGTGGCAATTTGGTTGGTGGTGCGTATTTTCATTACACAATTTCTATGCACTTTTGAGCTCAAATTTTGCACCACAACACATTGTGCTCAGGGTTTTTCTTCTTCTTTTTCCCAATTAAGTTTGTGGTTTGGAAAGGTTTGGTGAATTCTTCCAATTTCTTTTATCAATTCTTTTTTCAATGTCCACTTCTAAAATAAATTTCCAATTTTTTTTTTGTTACCACAGTGTAAACCTTCATCCCAAAACAAACAGAAAAAAACAAAAAAAAACATGATTCTACTATTTTTTCTGCCTCTGACTCTGAAAAAGGGAAACATACATACTTGTTGTCAAGTAAGGAATTATGCTTTCCAAGTTACAAAATTACTGATTATATTATGAATGCAGGACCAGGAAGCTCACATTTGGGCCTTCGTTCAACAATAGCAATAACAATCACAAGGCTGTTCTTGATGCCACCCATAGGATTAGCCGTAGTGCTGATGGCAGACAGATTGGGCTTTCTTCCACCGAATAACAAAATGTTTCGATTTGTGCTTCTCCTCCAACAGTCAATGCCCACTTCCATTCTTGCAGGTAAAATTTATATGGATGCATCTATCTATCTATTCTTGTGTTATTTATTCAATTTGTGCTCTGAATTAGACTAAAAAAGTGATTGGGTTTTTTTCTTCTTTTTTTTGGGGTTCTTGCTTCTTTCTTAAGAACATTGAGTGGTCATGCATACTGTGGAATACTTTCATTATCTGTAAGAGTTAAAAGAGGGTTTAGTGGATGAAAGAAGGGCCCAGAAGTGGGATGACTTTACACGGATTTCTTTAACAAATGACATGATGTCAAGCAAATCATTTTTGCCATAAAGGGATAATTTTGTTCATTGTTTGCAGTGCTGATTTGAGTTTGGTAATTTCTTTTGTTGATGTTGTTGTTTAGGAGCTGTAACAAACCTCCGGGGTCATGCTGAAAAAGAAGCATCTGCCATACTGTTTTGGGAGCACATTCTTGCTGTTTTTTCACTGGCATTTTGGCTCTTCTTGTATACTAAAATTCTCTTCTAAGTCTGTGACTTACTCTGAATATTTATTATACTCTTGTTTTATAACAAGTTTTTACATCATTTAGAGAGCTCCAGCAAACTGAGGGTGGCAGCTCCCATAATGTGATAAAACCACTAGGAGCTGACACTAACCTTTCTTCAAGTGCAGTTAATTCATCAAAGTAAAATTTGCCATTTGAGTCGTCAACTTCTCTTTGAGTTAGAAAACCAACCTTGACTCCGTCAATCATCTGCTTTTTGTGAATTGAAGTCTCTTTGCTGCGCATTCCATCAAGCAACAAGAGAAACAAAAGGGAAGATCAAAGCTGATCTGATGCAATGCAGCTCAACATAATGCACGCAATCGAAAGCTGATAATGCCTCAAACAAACTGCAGAAAATTCTTATGCCATACAACTCACTCTATTGCACAGCAAGCAATTGAAAAACACATACTAAAATCCCATCCTAAAGTTAGTCCATTTACTCCACAGAAGACCAGTCCAGTTGTGGACTGTATTGGATACAACTGCAGGAAATCTCTTTCATGTAGCCATGTACACTAATTCCCCGCTAATGTGATAAAACTCTTTGAAATCCCTTAACAATGTATGAATATCCTGTGTGATCTAGTTAAGTACAATGGGTGCCTCTATCCCAGACATCTATTTGTTCAGTTGGGTACATGAAAACACAGCAAAGCCTTTAAAATGGTTTTGAGCAATTTTCCCATCTCAAGATATGAGAAACAAACCTTGGGAATTTGTGCACCTGAAGGCAAATTGTTGGTGGAGAATCTCTCCGTGCAAGGTCTAGATTTGATGACTTCGATGAGACATTACGAAGTCTGGGAATGTATAGGGGAGAGAAAATTGGTTTGGTAATCAATGATCATTGATTCGTTTCATGATTCACCGGACACTATCTTGGAAATCAGTGCTGTTGCCCCTGCTGTATACTGTTCGAACACTGTGTGGTTTTGAAAGCATTCTCCCTACTGCAAAAAAAACAAAATAAGAGAAAAAATTTAGTGATTTGGTTACATGTACATATAAGCAACCAACAATTTGGTTATACATTTATTTGAATATCAAGGAACTTGAGGGTACTAGAAATTCTTCCAGTGATCTGACCTTCACAAATCAAAGAGATCGTGAATACCCATGTGTAAACAAGAAGAGGTTACACAAAGGGAGAAGCATTCAACTTCAACAATAGACTAGCAACAGTTCTCCATATTTTGAAGTTTCAAGTTCGTCCTGCTGCAAAACCTTACCATAAAACATTACAAGACTACATGCTGACACACATGTAGAAAAACATTTAAAGACTGGAAAAGTGTTAAGGATTTCCCACTGTTATGTGATACAAACCCTTATCTCCTCCCCCTAGAGAATTGTTTTACCTAACCTGGAAATTGAGGTAGAGAGATGAGGCTTTTACCTGGTGAGTTGACCTTGACGACTTCCAGCATTACTGCCACACCTTCTGGCAGAAGTTCTTCCCTATATACAGACAACTTGCTACTAAGTGGACTCCGAATGCCCACGAGAATGTCCTCATTGATGCCGGTACGCTTTTGTAGCTCCTCTTTCAGTTCGCTGACACTATTGCTGTCAAACACAAAACTTCCCCAATCTGTATTCTCAGGCGAGGCACCATTCTCATTGGTCACCGTGTAGAAGATCCTGTGACTGTCAGGATTCAATGATGATGATGATGATGATGACGACCTTGCAGAAAGACTTTGCTCCCTTGGAGAACCACTTTGACGTTTACTTGGAGATGATGGTGTCACCCCCTCATGGCCTTGCCCCCTGTCCCTGTCTCTGAGAGAATTCCGATGTTTCTTGCGTGGTGTCGTTGGGCTCACTTGTTCAACATCAAATCGGTTCATAGATACTCTTGGTGATGTCCTTGGCCTCTCTTCTTCAGCATCAAAATGACTCACGGATGTCCTTGGTCTCACTTCATAAGCATCATAATGGCTCTCAAATCCTCTTTGTGGTGGTCTCCTTGGCCTCTCTTCTTCTTCATAATCATTAGAATGTCTCACAGATACTCTTTGTGGTCTCTGTAACGCCCTTGGCCTCTCATTGGGTGACATTTGACCTTTTCTTCCTGGTGAAGCCATTGTTGGTGATCCATTTCCGTCAAAGGAGTTTTGAGACTTTGCTGGTGAGAGCACAATCTTGGGTGAAAGTTGTTCTCTCTCTGTAGACAAAGTGATTTGGGCCAACTTCCTCACCTCTTCTTCATCCTCAGACTTAAAAGTTGGAATGGTGACATCAGAATCAATAGAGACGTAAGGCGACAAAGATACATTCTCCTTTTCTCTGTAAAAGCTCTGCAGCTGCACACAATGCAAAGAGAATGATTCCAATTCCATGAGAACGGTATGAAGGAAACAGGACGCAAAGAAAGCATACAAGCACACTAAGAAACGTAGTCAGTACTATCAATCGGGAACGTCTTCTTCATCATGTACTCAACACATTTTGTTTTGAATAGCCATGAATGATTATGTTGGGTGGAAAGGAAGTCATATTTACAAGTAGGGTGGTTGTTTCTCAGGGTTCAAACATGCTAACATGTAGCAAAACAATTGTAAACATTGCTTAATATATTATATTTTAGAATAATAACGATCATGGAGAGGAAAAAAATTTGAATCTAACAACAGGGTAACTTAGATCTTTAAAAGTTTAAACATGTTAAAATGTACCAAAACAATTATAACCAATGTTTAATATTTCATGTTCTGTCACAACTTCAAATCCCTCCATTAATGTTTCCTTCCTTACTATTTTGATCCTCCTCCTCTTCGCCCAGCTTCACAAAAATTAGAAAGATCTTTGAGAGAAGGTAATTGTATCTAGACTTACATGTATGGGATCTTCTTCAACAGGCGGTTGGCGAGGGATGGACTCAACAACCTCAACTTCCCAAAGAATCCAAGATTGTGTAGCTGGGCTCTCAGGAATATCATGTGTCACAGAGTTGCGGTATCCTGGAATCATCACTCCATTGGCCCGCAAGAAAGTGCCTCTCCTGGTCTTGAGCTTTACATACTTGCCTTGGGAAATCGGTTGCCACTCGACAGCGGAATCTGCCTTGGAGGAGTAGCTTTGGATCACCTTCTTTCCTGTCAGGCCTAGTATGTAGGCGAAATCCGTCTCCGCCAAGTACAAGTCATGCATGCTCTTGAACCGAACTGCATCACCGCCTGTGACTTGCTCCACCTTCCACACTGTCGCTACATCTCTACCATCCCCAGTTTGAGACACCGATTTTCGGTTGCCGTCTGCCCGGAGGGATCTTCCATGAATACTCTTCAGCCGCACAGCCGTGGCACGCTCAAAAACTTCCATTCTCTGGATTCTACGGTCTGAATATTCCTGTGTTATCAGAGAATGAAAAATCGCCAACGGTGGTGAGAAACTGACCTTTTGTCAATGTTCTTGTGTGCAGTAAGTTCGTCAGATCCTGCTGCATGGAATTCTTTAAACTCTTTCAACAACAAGACTCCCTGAGAAGGATCTCCGATTTATCTCCGAAACATCTTGTTCATGCGTTTCTTCACCTATTCAGGAGGCTTCTAGAACAATCTAGACGTCTAGATTCCTTACGAGGTGCGAAACTGAAAACACGAGAGCAGGTAGTACAGCAACTAAGGGACTAACAACAAGAATTAAAATCTCTCGTGACTTGGATTCAGCCGCGATTTGACAAAAAAAGAAGGCGAATTCTGTTCTTATGGAAGCGGAATTTCAGTTTTCCGCGTCTTTCTCTACTAGCTATCGCCCTCTTTCTCTGATTCGGGACGAAACCCGTATGAAGTTCAGCAACATGAAGAGCTTCATTATTCTCTCTTCATAGCTGCAATTCGCTTGAAATTCAGCCTCACAATACATGATTCAGCACTCAGACTGCTGCCTCCAATATCACGCGCTCACATTTCTTCTCGAAAAAAAAGAAAAGGAGAAAGATCGTGAAAACGTACAAACAGATAGGATCGTCGAATTCGAAGCTGTTCAATGTCCGCGCATTATTATCTTCCTCCGATGAAAAAAATTCGCTGATTGGATCTTGCTGACGTCTTTCTCTCTTGACTGCGCCTGCTCTTAATTCTCACCCAGACTTCTCACACAAACTTCCAAAACGCTCAGAAATCCAAAATATGAAAGCTTCACAGAAGAATTCGAATCAGATCACAAAAATTTCAGAAAGAAAAACCAAAGCAGTGTATGCAAGAAAAACTCCTGAGCCTCTTCTTCTTCAAGTGTTCAATGATCTGAGTACACTACAAAGACTGTTCTGCGAATTAGCCGGCACAAAATTTTGCTTGAAAACCTTCAAAATTGCAAACTGTAAAAGCTTCACAGCCTTACTTTACAGAGATTAGGAACCGAAACTCCTTCTCTGTCAAGGAAAAACTGCTCTGAGAAGGAAAAGAAACGCATGCGCGAGAAGAAGAAACAAACAGATATACGCTCTGCGGCACTGGAGAAGAAAGAGAAGGAGAAGCAAGCAGCAGCAGGCGACGTCCTAAAACCAGGTCCCAGTATCCAGTCCCACTGGAATCCAGATCTCACGTGTTATTAGCTCAGCCCTTGAACTCTCGATCTACTACTACTAACCACTAACTGAACACAAGACCTGGTTCAGGATACGGATTAGGACCTCGGATGGCCCTGCATCCAAGGGCCATTATTAGCCTAACTGTCGATCATATGCATCAGGATGTCGATCGGGATGTGGAGTTATGACGTTGCTATTTGTGACCGAGGTCCTGAATCCAAGTCTTCCTGCCGGCGTTGCTTCGAGGATCGAGGTCCCATACGTTAGCAAACGCGTCACACACGCGTTGCCTACCGTCGCTTAGCCTAGTCTAGAGTTGCTAAGACTAGTCTAGCGTTGCTTAGCGTCGGGCATGATCCAAATGTCCACGTAAGGCGGGGAAAAAGAAAATGTGAAAAAAGTCGAGGTGACAATTTTAGTGAATTTCCAGTGTTGGCGATCATTGATTGGTTGAGAATCGGGAATTGTAACGTGGCTACAGACGCATACGGCACGTCGGTGAGGTGACGTCGGTAAGCTGATCGTGCATCAGTGCAAAATCCATCTTAACTCATTTTCATTTTCATTTTCCGGCCGATTTGTTTCTTTTCCGCACCTCGCCAGAGAACTTGAGAACCTGCCAAAAGTAAGGGATTTCGCACGCTCGTTTGCAAAATTTTGCAGAAGAAAAAAGGGCTCTGTTTCTGAACTTTCAAATTTTTTTTTAATGAACTTGAGAACTGCACAAAATCAGCTATTGCGCACGCACTTTGCAGAATTGCGCGGAAGAAGAATTTTGGGCTCTGTTTCTCAACTTTCAAGAAATTTTTTTAATGAACTTGAGAACTGCACAAAATCAGCTATCGCGCACGCACTTTGCAGAATTTCGCAGAAGAAGAATTTGGGGTCTATTTCTCAACTTTCAACAAAGTTTTAATGAATTTCGTCAGAGGATCGGGGACATTAATTTACCGCCTTGATTGCAGATTCCTGGAACCCAACCCAATAAGAAAGACTAAATGCAGCAGATTCTGCCCCCCTTGTCAGGAAATGGACTAATGCTCGATCCATAATTAAACTCCAATTTCTTCCGTAAAAAAAAAGGCTTTCATAGCAAGTCGACTGCCCACTGTCCAAGTGGAATGTGAAGAGTGCACAGTCCACTCTCCACACTTGAAAACAACAAACCGCCCACAAGAAAAAAAAGAAAAGGAATGAGTCTTCACTTCATGACTCGACTTCTCATTATTTGCCCATGGAAATTCTATTCCTAAAATCGGCTGCGACAATTTTTTTCCCTGGACTAATGGCCCTTCCCAAGAATACCCTACCCTATGCAAACTCCATTTTCTTGGCACATTAACTTCAACCCCAAAATTTCTTTTAATGGAGCCCTTTTCTACAAATTCCTATGGCTGATTGCCACTTCGGCTACATTAAAAAAAAATCCTATAAACAAACCATGAGTCCAAAGCCTGCCTGGGCAGCTCCATCTATTTTGAGAGAAAAGAGAAATTAGGACAAGGGTAGAAAATTTGAAGCACTGGAAGGAAGTACTTTTGTAGTGGCAAATAACAACTACGTGCACATATGATGGGGGCGGGGGAGGGGGCAAATACCCACGACTTGTCAGAAACTGGAACCATAACTCGACAGGATTTTCAACACTAGTGGTAAAAGTTATTGTGATGGAAAACTCGTTAAGTTCTTCTGAAACTTCACCAGACTAGCGGTTTAGATTGCATCCAAAAAGTCTTGGGGACGATGGAGTTGATGTAAGTACTAAGTAGGTACAAGCTACTTAAAAGCATCCCCAAGGGATGCTCTCAGGAGTCGGAGTATGTGACCCTGAACATGAACAAAAGTCAGAGCATGCCGATTTGACCCGGCAAAATGGTTTTGGGCCAGCATTTCTGTGGTGTGATATGTTGCTCTAAGTAGAGCACGATCGCGATGCAGTAACAGCTAGCCCCACAAATAGAGTAGTAAACTGTTGTTACTCCGAAGCTCCTCTTCTAAGTCAATCAAACTTAACTAAAACTTGGTAACTAAATATCTTGTTATGACCCAAACGGTGGCTGCTGGCTTTGCTAACATATGTGGTTTGTTCACTAAGTTATTTCAAACAGTTTCGTCTGCTTTGCTGGCTGACGAGCTGGGCGGCCTCAATTCATGCAGCCGCCAAAGTCTAGCCACCTGGTGGATGTTGCGTAGTAGTTAAAAAAGAGTGGGGTCAATGGGGAGATCTACTCCGTCACCAAGATAAAGACCAGAGCAGTGCACACCAAAGATATGAACAATAATTTTTCACTAATATTTAGTGGTTTCTTTCCAGTTGTCTTTCAATCCTTCCAGGCACCTTCTTCTTCGTCCCATCGGTAGTCTTTTCAGGAGATCACGCGGAGTTTTCAGCTCCAGCTCTAAACTTTTGCTTTTGTTGTTTTCTCTTTGTTTCTATTTGTCTGGGTTTTGTTTCCAAGTCCTCCTCTCTCTCTCTCTCTCTTAAAACTCTCAAGCTGAATCCCAACAACAATAAAAAGCATTCTATTGCACCATTTTTGCGGTAGCAACCTCTGGTAAAGATTAGGAGTAGAAGATTCTTTTGCGACATTTTTGCGGTAGCAACTTCCGGTAAAGATAAGGAGTAGCATCCAGGATCAGCAAAGCAGATCCGACCTCATTTTTTCTTCGGTCACGTGCATCAGTCAACGAAAAAGGTTATCAGAGATGCTTCCCCGGGGAAGACTCAGGAATGCTTCCCCAGGCAACGTTCCATGCTGTCATGGATGAAACCCTACTTGGATGAAAAAATACAGATGTCGATAAGATGTTCGTACATCTATCTAGTGTGTCCACACTTTGAACACCAAAACAAAACCGTTCCAATTTAAACAGTCTAAACACTTTCACCAAAGAAACCGGTTCACCTAATGTGAAATTGGTTCCAACAAGGTAAAACTTCCAAAAGGAGATGGATATTTCTGAAGGATTGGAACTTCCAACATTTTATTTAAATTGTCTGCATATTTTTCAGAAATATGAAAGTAGAAAAACTTAAGCATTCTTCAATATTGTAGATAATTATTTTTTTGGAGTTTTGATGAGGTTTTTATTTTATTTTATTTTTTTGAGGAATTTTGTGACATTTTTTCCTTTCTTTGCAAAATGGTGAAATTTCATCACAAAAAGTATTGGATCCTTGGTAGCATTGTTGATTCTTATGTGTATATTTTTGCTTCTTTGACAAATGGATAGTATATACACCCTTGGTGCCATCCTTGAAGTGAGTTACTAACCTTGTCTCCCATGCAATGTGTAATAAAATTATTTATTTATTAGTTTTTCTCTGGTTAATAGATTTGTTGTAATGAACATTATTTTATTTTATGAATTTTTTTATGTAGTCAAAGTGGTTATTAGTTTGTATTCATAGGAAGAATTAGTCATATTTTTTGGCTAATTTTGGAACCATATATGGAAATTTGGTAAATTCTTTTTTTTTTGAAAAACTAGTCACAATGGAAATGTCCAAAATGATTTTTTTTTCATTTTTTCTATTGTTGAAGTTTTGCTAATGCATCTAGCCATATTTTCACATTAGGTCATGGTTGATTTATGTAGGTGTCAAAGCTTTGTAAGGCAAAGCAATTGTCCAATACATTTCTCTTTATGTGTGTTTATGGGCATATAATTGATACCATGAAATGTCACTTTCTAATATTAAGTTTTTTTCTTTTAAAAAGGTTTTGATTTAGTATTGATTGAAAAAAAATTTAACACATATATAGGTGGTCAATTTTTTTTTTTCATGATCAAGTTCCTTCCTCTTGTTGTGGATGCTATACTTTTGTTTGTGTGAAAGGTTTTCATTGTCTTGGGTACCCTTGTGTGATTAGCTCTTGATATTAATTTTCAAAAAAAAATTGAACATGTTACATTTTAGCTTGCAAGGTAAAAAACTTCATAACATGGTTTTTGGGTTCTTTCTTTCAAATGAATGTTCTAACCTTCCCTTTTTTAAAAATCTATTGATTTTATGATGTTCCATTTTGTTGCATAGCTTACTAGGTTCCTTTGCTATATTTTTATAACCAAATAAAAAAATTACATTGGATGGATTTTTAGCTTTTTCTCATTAACTTGTCTTCCTTATAATATATCTTTGTGAATTGTTTGACAATCATGTGAAGCAAGTAGATGGGGATTTGACCACTTTTATTGAGGATTTCAAACAAGGCATATCTACCATTTGCTTGAAGCTAAACAAGTTGATTGAAGTAAACTATGATGTGGATACAAATTATATTGTGGATTTAAGTAGACTTTATGATTAAATATAATTGAAAAGAAGTTGAATCATAGTTGTGAATGCATTTATGGTGTGTATTAGGTACTTTCACTTTTTCTTATTTCCTATTGCTTAAATACTTTATATGATTTACTATCATGTCTAAACTTTCAAAAATTATTAAATGCAATGATTATCTAGGTGGGTTTTTTTTTTGTTATTGTGGATTTAAACCAACGAATTATGATATTGTAAATGTTGTTTCACCAATGCACCACTATCACTATTGTTGAAGATTAAGGAACACCCATTAGCATGTTAGTTGTGTGACTTCTATTAGGCCTTGCAACCTACCTTGATTATTTTTGGTTATTCCATGCATGCCAACCTTTAACCTTTACGAGTTGATTGAATTTCCTTATATGTAAAATTTCTATATTTCAATTCTTACAAATAATATTGCAAGTCATAATCTCTCAGATAGTAGGCAATAAAAGATTGCATTAACAACCTCCTAGCATATGCTACTATCATGAAAGAATTGTTATGTTTTGGGTATGGATCAATTGAATTGAAAACATGGGCTCCTTCCCACCCACATACATTAGGGTTCACATTGAACTTTGCAGGTTTAGGTTACATTCACCATCATTATATTCCATAGGAATCAACATCAAAACCAACATATATGAACTCATCTACACATTAAAACTTGTGTTGCAAAGTAGACATTAATATTTGTTTAAAGCTAGGACATTTAACACCCTAAAACTTTTGCCCAATTCGCTTAGCACTTTGGAATCATATTGCTTAGTGTGAAACAAAATTGCATAACATCACAAACTTATCAAGCTTTGTAGGTTTGTACAAATTTGGTGTGAAATTCAATTCTCATAAACATATACAAAAATCGGATGAATTTCATGTTATAGTTAATATGAATGATATTGATATTTGTACATATTCAATATTTTAAATATTCAAAAAAATTATACATTTCTTATAAATGATATACATGAATGTCCATGTTTAATACACAAAAATTGCATAATTTGAACTACATCCTGATAATTACACGTATTTAGTTAAAATGTAAATTAAATGTATTTCACATTAAAACAACATAAGTAGAAAATAAATATTTTTTACATAAAAATAATATGTATATTTTTTGTGCCATTTTGACATTTTAAAGTTGTCAAATTGTTTTATAATTTTCACACAGATTTTATTGAAATTTTGTGATATTGTAAGTTTATGATGAACCTCCCCACTAAATGATTCATGTCAATCAATAACAAGTGCAATATAAATTCCCCCTCATAACCAATATGTATTCACAAATTTCAATACTAATATTTAGTTCTCCATGTTTAATAAGGATTGTATTAGTTTTCAAAAGAATCACTGATTATATTTAGTCATTATGTTACTTAATCAACTTCTTATGCCAAGGACCTTAAGACAAATTTGCTATATCATTGATGTGAAGTCACATGTTTACCTCACATTGAAATAGCTTAGATTTTAACCAACCAAGCAAGAAAACACCATACAATAGTTACCTAGAAAAGTAATCAAAATAGAATGCCCTTTCCAACACTTATAAAAAGATGGATTTTGCAACATAATGTTTTCTAGACAATGAACTCTTGCAATTAAAGACCTTATGAGAAAATAAATTATATACATTTATGGCTAACCAATTGAAAACTACAATCTAATTTTCTAAAAGGTCACTATGTTTTACAAGGTGCAATCACACTAACATGTACCTCTCTTGAATTTTGGATTATAAAAACATTATAAAATTTAAAAATAGATTTATTTTATAATTTCATTGTGAATATATTATGTACATATCATAAAAATTTGAAATTAATCTATTGAGTAAAAAATACACAATTTACACTTTAAAAAACTTGTAACCATTATTTAGAAACAATTTTGACACTAAAAGCACAATTTGACAAAAAAATTTGATGACATATTTTTGGATATTTTTAAATATAAACCTGAATATAAAAGTATCAAGAAAATTTAAATATTTTTAATTTTTTTTGGAAAGACATTAGAAAAACTCTAAGAAATGTTTTGAAAACCAACAAAAAAACAATGGTCTAAGGGGGTAGGTGTGACTCCTTATAACATGGTTGGACCCACACCTATTCAACAACTCAAATCTCTTATGGTTTCATTCTCTTCAACATACTTGATTAATAACTATGATATTCGTCTCAATTCATTGGACGGTCCTCAAAGATTTTGTATAGACAAAGTATGCACTTCTTAAAAACATGTATACAAGAATCTCATTATTCATATGCATGCATGTTCAAACGAAACACAATTCAATAGATAACACGACAATTGTATGAATGTTATTGCAAATGAACAAAAATACAAAAGATTCAAACGCACCTCTTTAAATAAACTAGGTGGTTCTTACTAGTAACTAAAGTAGTTACCTAATTAATAAGTAGGAAGTAATATTTTAACTGATAACTAACTAGTTAATATATATCCAAATTATGACTTCAAACATATAGAGATAGAATTTGTACTTAATACATGTTAATATTTAACTATTAATTACATATTAACACTTGTAAGGTTAACATTATCCTTGTGTTTTTTCAATGTTTTTCCTATCATTTTTTTGTGGATCTATGGTTTTGTTTCCATGTGTTTTTCTTGTGGCTCTTTTATGGTTTTTGTTTGTGAATTTGTGGTTCTTAGTCAAATGATTTTAACAACAAATTATCTACCACATTGTCTAATTACAACATAAATGAAAATGTACATGCAACAAACATTTGTTGTATTGGATTGACTACAATAGTGATGACATGTGGTTTACAAGTATGTTGTATAAAAACTACAAAAATTGTTACATGACAAGAATCTACAAGTAGTTTAATTACTATAGTTTGGCTATCATTATGGAAATTAAATCTATCGAAACCACACTACCCTACAACAAAAGATTAAAAAAAAAACTCACATACAACTATCATTCAACTATCCTTTAGGTATTTCAACTATTGTGCAATTATCCCCTTTGAAATACGAGGTATTAATAAATAAATTATTACATGAAAAAATTAGTTAGTTGTATTGTAGTTGTAAATGAGTTGAAAATGGGTCTTTTATATAGTAATTTATAGACATTATATGTCCAAATGTGGTCAACCATGTTTGACTTTTTTAGAAGTTACATTGTAATTGCATGTGACAAGTATTTTAGAATTATTGTAAATGTGTCACTAAAGCAACAATTATGTTATAATTAATGTCGAATGTATATTCATGCGATCATGCCATGTGTACACATTTCCACCACCCATTATGGGATACATTTGCAACTAATTTTCAACTATGATTCCCATTGATACAATAAGTAGGGCCACTAGTGCCCCATTACTGAAATATTATTTCTCAATTATGTTATGACTATAGTGCAACCGCTTATAACTAAAATAAGAATACATATTCATATGTAATGTTTTATGAAAAATTATTATTTTAATAATTTGATTCTTAAATATTATAATAATTAGTAATTTACTTATTATGAACTTATTGATTATACTGAATAACTTATTCAATAGGAATGAATAAGTGTAATTCATATAATTAATTTTACATTAACTAATTAATTCAATGTTTATTAATAAATAATTGATATGTAATTTACATAATTATTATGAAATATAAATAATTTTGATTCATATAATTAGCTCAATTGTAAATTAAAATAATTAATTATTTAATGACAATTATCTAAAGTCAAATAATTATCATTTGAAATAACTAACAAGTAAATTAAATTGACTAATTCAAATACATAATTCAAATCACCATCTCAAATAACTAAATATTAAATTACAAAATCACATATTTAATTATCATATAAAAATAACTTAATTGTATAATTTACATAATGAAGCACAAAACACATGAAAAATTATTTTTATAATGGCAACTCAATTTGTAACTAAGGAACAATTAAAAGATTTAATCAATATGTTTTGCCTTTGAATCCCATGTTACAAACTATATAAAGAAGGCATGTTCTCTTTTTTTTCTTATTAAAATGCATGTGCCATTTTGGGACATACTTAAAAAACCTTAACCCCGAAAGCAAAACATAAAATTGTTAGAAAACATATCATGGTTATTTGTTAATTTATTTAATCTTGTGTTTTCCTACCTATTTACCTATCTAGGTAATTAAGTAGGTAATATTTTTGTAGTTATTTATGTAGGTAGGTATGTAAGTAAGTCTTAGATAAATAGGTTTTAGGTAAGTACTTAAGTATACATAGGTCTTAAAACCTACCAACCTCCCTACCTATGGTTATGTACCACCTATTTAACTACTAAAATATTTATTTATTCTATTTATTTTTCCAAAATACAATTAACATGCCATGTGGCAATCTTATATTGTGCCACGTGTCACAATCTTAAACCATCGTTAACAATCATAACGGACAATGGAAATCAATGCTTCAAAAAAACAAATTTATATCCAAAAATCTTCATAATGCCATGTGTTAAATTTTAATTGATAGATGATAATTAATGATGTCTACATGACATCATGGGTATAGTCATAATGGAGTTGCATAGTAATTGAAAATGAGTTGTTTTGATTTACTTGTAATTGAATTTTGCAATTCATGCAACTTGTCTGTTAGCATTCATAATGTATAAATATAGTGAATGGCAAATGTCCAATGCAATTCAAAAATTAAGTAGCAAGGCTTGTTGGAAAACTCCCCTTTTTACATAGTGTATGTTGTGAAATTAAACACCTTGTGAGCATTTGGCTAATGTGAAAATGTAAAATAGTTGGTTTTGTGTTTTTATCAAGTACAATGACATTCAATGCATTCTCGAGTATTAGAAATATGTGGTTTGCAATGTTTTGTTGTTGGAAAAATAATAATGTTGGTGAAAAGTTATGTGTAACAAACTCCTATTGTATTGTAACTACATATTGCTTGGTTTGCATCAATACAAAAGTGTGTTCAAGTGTTCTTTAGAAATTATGCATGATCATGTACAACACGACAATCAACCATTATATGCTTGGAAAATTCTATTTTACTATTGGATATTCATTGTATTTTTCAACACATTGTTTTTGTTGCATTTTCTCAACAAGAACTCATAGTAGCAATACTTCAACCAAGCTTTCCCCCATGAGCAACTATACCTATCAATGTGATTAAAAACATAGTAGATCCATTTTCGAAACATAAAAAGTTGGTATTCAACAATATTTTTTTAATCCTAAAACATAAGTTTTACAGTAGGTAGAAGGAATGAACCACATGTTCCCCCTTATGACTTGGATGCATAATCCTTACATCAAAACTATTTTGTTGAACTTTTTGTTTCCATGATCAAGAACTAGAATGCTGACAAAAATATGGGCATTGTTTGTAATAGAAAAAATAAAAATTATATAGTGTTTCATAAACATTTTTTGTTTTTGTCATTCCTTTCATAGAGACACACAAATCTTGAATCCTAACCCAAACATGGTGTAAAAAATTACAAATTCATAAATTTTTTGAAAGAATTTTAATTTTGATTACCTATCATATAGAAATAAACAATACCTTAAATCTTAGCCCAATATATGATCACCAAATGTTGATAGACAAAGTATACACTTCTAAAAAACATGTACACAAGAATCTCATTATTCCTACATTAAACACAATGTATATATTCAAATTCAAAAGATAACAAAATAATTTTATGAATGTTATTGCAAATGAACAAGAATACAAAAGATTTAAACTCACCTCCTTCAATAGGCTACATGAATTTTATTAATAACTAAAGTCATCGACTAACACTAATTCGAATATGAAACATTAACTAATATTTAAAGTAGTTACCTAACCAAATAGAAACTAATATACTAGCTAATAATGAATTAGTTAATACTTATTTAAATTTTGATTGAACATGCACAAAAGAAATAAATATATTTAATACATGTTAATGTTGATTAATAATTACACATTAACATATACATGGTTAACAAAGATTTTTTGGTTGCATCTAGACATTGAATACCTTTAAAGTCAATAGGTGATGAAATAGGGAAGAGAAGTTTTGAAAGTGGTGAAGGATCTTTCTATGATGACTAAGTGTAAAGATTCACTTGAACCATGCCACAACTTCAATCTCATCATAGGCAACTTTATAAAGCTTAAGTCTACTACAATTTAAACTTGTGTTCTATGAATGTTGAAGTTTTATCCAACATTCGAGACAAATGCTTTCCTTGCATTACTTAGTTCATCAATCAATATGTTGGGCCATGTTTCAGTGATATCATATCTTGCAAAATATCTGCATGCCTCTCTCTCAAGGAGACAAAGATGACAATATTCATAGTTAAGGCAAGCCTCCACAAGGATTAGAACAATCTTCAAGATGAGGAACCATAGTAAGGCTTGGAAATATAGTGTCTACCCCTTGCTTCCCAACTTGGGCATAGAAATGGTCAACTAAACACCACTTGGTAATGGCCAACGACTTTTGGAAAAGAAAATTTTCAACAAGTCATAGACCATGTGTTCAAATATATAAACACGTTTGAACCTATTAAAACATCAAAACAACTTCATAACTACCATTTGAGTACAACAAAGGATCTAACTTTGCTATTGTTGCAAAAATAATATGTTAATTTTTCATGAAATGTGAAAGAATTAAGTTCAATAATTCTTTGCAAATAACCAATAATGTCGTGATCCAATATTGCAAAAACATTCGGATTTCCTCCCTTCTCCATTCTTGGGGAAGCTTTTGGAACAAATCAATAATCAAATAATTTGCTTCCATATCTACTTATATATCTTATAGCTTGAAATATATCTTTTGATTTTCATTTCACATTCTTTCCAAGGCTTTTACAATTGTTTGAACAAGCTCTACTTGAAGGTGGAAAAATGCTTCAACTATTGCAAAATTCCATAGAAGAATGAATGCAATTAATGAACATATGCACTTGGAAAACTCTTGTCATTTGATAAGAAGAAATTGTTGGCAAAGGACTTTGTGCAACCTAAAACCTACAAGATTGAAATAAGAAGAGGTTCAATAATGAAATTTACTATGCATTCACCTACTAATTTATAAACAATGTCCCTAAGGATGAAATGTGTCTAGAGAAAAACCAATGTCAAATATTTAGGTTAACAATGGTGAAAATGAACTCCAAAGGTAACAAAAAGTTATAATGTAACAAGGTCAATATCTTCATAAATATTGGGAACTTATTATATTTATTATCAACTTGCATAAAATTCAAAGATGACCCTATAATAATGCTAAAAAGATTTCAAATTTGACCACAAATCAACAAAAGGAAAATGAAAACAAAAAAAGGGACGCAACTTCCAACCCTAATAAATAGATAACAAACTCAAGAAAATTTTGAACAACAATAACACATGGACAAAGACATATTGCATCAACTATTGTTTCTATTAGAAAAGGATGAAAAAAATTTCAATTACATGCATGTAAATTTGTTCAGGTAATCAAATGGGGTTAATAGCCATTAGCCTTTAACACAATTTTTTGCACATTTTAATCTAAAAGATGATTTTTAAATGGAAACTTCCTTAGTGAAGTTGGTAGTTGGTTATCAAAAACAAAGTAAATTTTTTTGCCTCATGGTTGTCTACCATAACATAAATTGTGTCAATTTTTTGAAACAACATTATTTTAATGTTTATTATAAATTTTCATAACCATTTGGAATTTAGCTATTGGCACCATAGGAATGAATTACATAAAAAGGAACCCAAATTCCCATAGGAAAAAGTTAGTCTCATTAAAGATTATTTTTATTGTTTTTTTATTGAATTTTTACGTTGTGTTTGAAATGTTTGAAAATCACCCATCCTTAAAACCCAATGTTTTGCTTCTATTTTGTGACATATATGTAGAACCTACAAGTAAATAATCCAATGATTCATCATCATATTATGAACATAAGTGGCTAAAAGAAGGAAGAGGAAAACTTCTTCACAAAAAACACCTAATATGTTCAAATACTCCTTCATAGGTACATAACACAATTGAGCTCATACCTTGTTCCCTTGAATTGGCCACAATAGTTTGAAACCCTTCATCTCATAATTATAAGGTTCCAAGGTTAGGATTGCACTATCTTGGATTTCTACAAAACACTTTCTGTAGGTTGCATCCACCAAGAGAGCAATTGTTGTAATGCATAAAAGCGTATCACAAATTTAATATCTACCTCACACCCTCTTTGCACTACATGTCTCAAAATGTGCTAGCCCACAGCCCACATGCTAAGCACAATGAGGTATTTGTTTTCAAACATGATATGACAATAAGCCAAAAGCATATTACATTCAAGCTATCCAAAAGAGATGTAAACAATGAAATTTCTTGTGCTCTATATTGGTTTCCTTTAGACCACCATTCATTACCAAAAAGTTCCAAACCAAGGGCAACAAATATTATTTACAACCCATGCCCCTCCAATTTCATTGTTTTATTATTACTCGGTTTCTTTTTTACACTTCACATCAAATGTTCAAGTGAAAAGAAAAAAATCACCACCAACAATAAGAAAACAAACCTTTAGGGAACCACAAGTTTGCACTCTTCTTAAACTCCATAAATAACAAGCAAACAACAAGCTTGTTGTTTCGTGCACTTGGCAAACACCCAATTAAGGGCCACATTAGACAAGGGTTTAAAGTCTAAGGTCTAATGAGATAGAACAATTCTATTGACTGAGAACCATAAATTGGGACCATGGTCTTTAGATGAGGATCCAAGACCAAAATGTGGCAATTTCAGGTTAAACATACATGGCACCATTTTGGAGAGAAAATGAATTGGTTCATACCCAAAAAAAGAGGTCAAAAGAAGCTCATGATTAGGAGAACAAAGATGCAAGCTAGGGTTCAAGGCAAGGTGAAACTCAAGGATTCAATTTGTTTCAAACGCGTCGAAATTGGTTCCTAGGAATTTGAACCTCAGGTGTTGGTCTTGTGGACCATGATACAATTTCCTTGGGTTTCTACTATTTAATTTGAGATGACCACTTGGTGTGCCATCCACTTTATCGAAGAAGACTAGAGACTCCCCAATGTTGGAATAAAATTTTGTTAACACGAGACCAACCATCACCATTCAAATGTCCGCTTTCGGTACTAACCAAAAAATTCAACTTTGTTTGGGGATCAATGACATGTTCAGTGACAACACAAGGTCTGACGATACAAAGACTATGAGTCATGGTGTCTTCTATTTCAAATACTTGAACACAAGCTGTTCTTTAACTTCAAAGACGAGGAAATGGCACTTCTTTTCAGATATCCATAGTGGGTTCTTTTCCAAAACTCGAATACCCACCCAACCTTTCACCAATCAACCACCCCCCACATCAATTAATTGAAACTAGTGTAAGCTTGGGCCATTGGCCCAATGTGTGAACACATTCTTTATTTGTCACAGTTTCAAAATCAAGGGCTCAACTGATTTTTCCTTCAAAAACTTTTTTTAAAAAAAATTCTAACTACAAAATCCACTCAAAAATTAATAACTTCCACACCTTAGCCCTGATATTAAAGTTATCGGTAGTAAAGTCACCCTCTCTTTTCACCCTCTTTCTTTCAGTGGTATCCGCAAAGTAAGAAAATTTTAATGCAAAAGGTTGGAGAGTAAGTGAAGGTGCATGCAGAGGAGCAGTGAAAAAATATATATATATGTAGCAACGGTGGAGGCGCTCAGGCAAAAAGGAAAGAGGCGATGAAACTTCCTTTACTACCAAAATTGGTGGAAAAACTAGTTTGGGTCCCAGTTATTTCGTTTTTAAAATTTTCATTCCCAGGTTACGCATTTGATGCCCTAGTATGCCGAAACTTGTACATCATATTTGTTTAAGCAGCGAATACATTGATATAGAGAACGAGGACTAGTGAATTGCACCCACATTTTGTAATAGTTTAATTAATCCATCTACTTATCTAGTGTCACCTATCTATATATATATGTAGGACCCATTTCTTATAGAATGGGTTACCAAGGCAAAACCACATATTAACTCGAGTTGGGGTTCATCCATAACTGAGTCATAGCTAGTGTTGTGAGGGTATGACTTTGGAGGGTTATATCTTGAGGGTTCATGTCCAAGTCTTGTATAACTCAGACTCAAATTGAACACCCTTTTCTCCAAATCAGCACAAAAATTGAATCACGAAACTTGTCTTTTGCTAGATCCAAAATCAATTTTGGAATCGTGAAAAGAACATTCTTAAACATTGGATTAAGATCTTTAGGGAGGTAGGAAAATTCATTTTTTTTAAAAACTTGATAAGTAAACTGAAATTTATAGTTAAATATTGATTTTAATTAAATTGTTCAACTATTTTAAATTTATATAGACCCCCTTGTTTTAATTTGTTGAGGGACTTTGTATCCATGGGTGCTGGTTCATAGAGAAATGCATCCCTTGCAAGGAGATGGATGACAAATATTCATAGTGAAGGCAAACCTCTGCAAGATATGATCTTCATCAGGTATATCAATTTTGATTAAAAATAAAGGATTAAATATAGTCCATGTAGTCTATGGTTTAGGGTTTAGGGTATGAGGTGGGAGTATAGTCCATCTAGTCTATGGTTTAGGGTTTAGTGTATGAGGTTGGAGAATAGTCTATGTATTAGGGTTTTATGAGGTTGGAGGGGGTTGTTGGGGGGTGTAATTGAACTCAAGAAAACCTCAACAAGTCAACACAATGACCTTCCTCATAATGTGGGTGGGTGGATGGGTGTGATGACCCTTTGTCAATGGAGCCTACATATATCCTCACATCTTCCAAGCCTTCATCAACACATTGCTTGCCAACTTCCCTTCAATGTAGGGACAAGTAGTGGCCTGGTTTATGACTAACTAACTACCAAGTAAGTTTATGTTTGATATATAATGTCTTGTGACCCACTCTATTGCCTTCTCATAGGTTGGTTAATTAAAGAAACATTATTCATTATTAGAATCATTAAAGGAACTTGTCAAAAAAAAGAACAATGGTCTTGACTATATCCACAACTCAAACTCCCCCCCCCCCCCCCCCCCCTTACATAAGTTGCCCTCCACAATCAATGTTTTTGTTGGGGCAAATTTTGGCATTTTTTGACCTGAATATTTATGATTTCAACATGAACAAAAGAGTTTTTTTGTGAAAGAAATGGCGCTAATTTGCCAAACTTGGAGGGGTGTTGAATTCTAAATTGCCAAATTTCTACAACAAGTTCCAATCAGCTTGTTTTTTGGGCGATGTTTTGCCACTTGATGACTGAACAAATTTTAGTGTAAATTTGACTAAATTTTCTAGAATTTTGGAAATTTTTCATCAAAATTTGGAACCCTAAAAATTGAAAAAAAAAAATGTTGGTTCTACTAGGAACCCAAAACATAAAAGGAATCTTAGATATTGTAAAATTTTCATATCTGGTTGATAGCAAAATTTGGCTAAATCTTCTTGTATCCACACTAGTTGGGCCAAATCAAAAAGTTGGAATTTTTATTATTAAAAAAAACCCTAGGACCCCAATCCATCCGCTAGTTCATTTTGGTTTTTGGTTTAGCTATTAATCACACATGAAACACACATTACAAACACATACAGCACAAAAAAAAAAAAAAGATTGCATGATGTTCTTGAGACTTCAAAGATGGACACCCATTGCCCAAGGCCAATTCTATCAATATGGGGGTTTGAGGGAAGAAGAAGAAGAAGAAGAAGAAGAATAAGGGGTGAAAGCCTAAGCCCTGAGTCATTTTGGGTATTTTGACAAGTCTTCAATTTCTATTTTATTCTTGGCAAAAATAGGGTTTTTTTTTTTTTTTAAAAGCTTCCATGTGTGATATGGGTTCAAATCTCAAGATTGGTGTTTTTTTTTCCCCTTTGATAGTTCTTCTGTACTTTTTCCCTTATCTTTTGTTGATGGATGTTTGTTGATACCACCACCTCCATGTACATTGTTTTGCATTAGTAAAAAGGTCTTATGGGGGAAGGGGGGGGGGAGTTCTTATCATAGATGCTTGGGCTAAAGATACATCCTTCCCTTATGATCCAAGAGAATTGATGATGATTATTTTGACTTAAAAAGGGTGATTCACAACCCACTCTTTAATTTTCAGAGGGGAAAATCTTCCTTGGAGACTTGTGCTCTAAGGAATTCATGAAGGATTGGCAAGTTGCCCATCAATGAAGTTAAAGGTTTGACACCTTTTGGGTGGGTTTATGAAGCCCACTCCTGCAATGTCAACAACCACCTCATAGCTTAACATGTCACCTAGACTATTATGGCATTCTTATAATCAGGCAAGCTAGCCCTACCCATCTCCTTAACCAGAACTTGAGAGACAATCTTGTCCTGAAACTGAAAATTTCAAGATTTTCCAAAACTTGTATTTGCAATAATAATCTTGATCATTTTCTCAAGATGAGTTATTCATCACATGCATCATTCACACATGGAGATATTGTCCATGTTAATGGCATTATTTGTTACTTTTGTTCATATTATAAATTGTTTTGTAGATAAATAGCCTACATGGCATTACATGGTAGTACTACATGGCACATTATCAATGTGGCTATCACAAAAAGGTAAGCTTGCTTATAGGTTTAATTACATAATGAGAAATCTATTAGAGTTACAGATTTTTGTGCTATATATGTATGACCATGGATTTGGTAGCCTTCTTACGATGAAGCCAATCTACTATTGGGTAGGAAAATAGATAAATTTCAAGGTGAGAAGGCAAATGGCTCATGGGCTATCCTTCAGAAGGCAAATCTGTTTTTTATCCATAAAAGCTAAACTACTCCAGAAATGCCAAAAACACACCAAAATGAAAGGAGAGTTTGAAAGGTAGGCTACCTTCCAAACCTCAAACAATACCTTCCTATGGTTAGAATCTCCATTTTGACATTTTGTCAATGGGATAAAGTTGTTGCCCTTTCTTAAATTGTCTACAACTCTATTCTATTGCTACCATCTTGCAATAACTATTGTTATGTTCCAAAAAATTTGTTCAAAGAACAAAGATGAAAGAAAAAAACTAAAAAATTAGCATGAAAGTTCTAACTTTTGTACATCAAACTAACAAAACCTACTATCAACATAAGAAGTAATGAAAACAAAGAAAAAACAAAAAGAAAACCTACTCTTAGGTTCTAAGACCTTCACACAAAGGCACACTCCTTTTCACATCAAAATACTTTCTCTTCATTCCTCCAAAACAACACAAAAATATATCATTGAAAATGAACCAAAAGAATAAAAAATTTAAGAATGATGAAATGAACCCAATGGACAAGAAAAAACCAAAAATGGCCGTCACCACACAAGGGTTTCTCTTATCCTTTTAGATTTTCACACATTATCCTAATTTATTCCATAAGACTAAACAAGGCTGACAATCACTCAAATCTTATTTTTATTTTTTCCAAATCTCCCTTGGGTGATTGGTCAACAAACCAACCACATATGTACCTAACTACCTAATTATCTTCATCCCTTTAATAAATAGGAGATGGTAATTGAAAACTTGCCATCAATAACTAAGAAATTACTAAGATGCCCACTAAGTTAACTAGGTTAGGAAATCTACCCCACTAACAAGTTAACCTTTTATTCCAATTTAGAATTAATTTCTAATTATTCTACATTAAGACAATAACAATTATGTTGTGACGATATCTATTGGCCTATGACCATAACTATTGTCAATTAACAATATCATTTGTCAATAACTTATCACATTGAAAACAAGTTGAATAAATTGTTGAACTACAATCTACTTCCCTTTCAAGAACACCTTGTTCACCATCACCACAAACAACAAGAAATTGTCTATTGTAAACCTTGCACCATTACAACACATGTTCATTATCTTGCACTACACTACACACATGACATTTGCACATGAACATCATCTCAACACTACACAACATGCACAATACACATTGTAGTTGATTTGCAATGAACAATTTAACATATGTAGGGAACTTGGTGGCCATATGCAAAGGTGTAGGGCAAAGATTAATGTCCAAAGGTGCAAGTCAAGCAACTTAATAGTGGCATGGAAATTGGGAACAACATGAGGTGTTGGAACTCATCTGATGTAAACATTACAAATATGTTGTGCAAAAAAAATTAACAAATTTGAAATGTACATGGTGCCAAGAATCCAATGATGCAACAAGAGCATAGAAAAATTACAAGAACTCATTCATGTTCAAATCGTTATAAACAAAAGAATGTGCAAAGATAAATCAAACAGATTCAATTTTGACTACAAAAGAAATTCAACTACTACAAAACAATTAGAAACCACATTTCATTTTAAGAGATGACCATGGAAAAGTGTGACAAGTATCACTTACCTCACCAATTCAACAAAAAACATTTCAACACAATCGAAATGTTTCAAGGGGGAACAAATCATCAACACACCAATTTACATGAAATTTGTAAGCTAAAGGCAATGGAAAAAATGCTAATACCAAAGGTTGACAGACAAGAAGAGCAAATTTTTGTAAATTTATTTTTGTTTGTGTAAGACATCTTTGTGTGAACACCATTTGTGTGAACAACATGCAATAGAACAATAATTCAATGCAAAAAATGCAAATGTGAATTTTGTGAATTGAGATGATGCATATAAAAATCCTCAACACCTTTAACACAAAAGCCCTTTTATCCTTATCTTCCAAAAACTTTGTTCCATCACTAATGTTGACCACAACCACACACAAAACAAACACAAACTTCAAAGCATAATCCTAGAAGTTTTTCACCTCCGTCAACCAACTCCATCTCCATTTCCACTCCACAAATCAATACTCATTCAATTGAATGATATAAAACATTGAAACAAACAATGGTTTTTGATATTTAGAGATTAATAAAACTTGCCTTATTCACACCTTAAGCCCTAACAATAAAATATTAAATACATTTCTAATTTACATTAGCACTCGTGTTGGTACCATGATAAAAAACCCAAAATCCATTTAAATAATTTTAAATATTACAAATAACCCATATTTAGACTAAATTAAAATCTTAAAAACCACTTTAAACAAAGGTCAAGGAACAAGGTTCAATGAAATCGAACATTCTTATTTGTTAAAAGCTTTAAATTGGTCCCAAGGCCTTCAGACAAGGGTCCAAGACCAATACAAATCAAATAGTGATTTAGCTTACATGGCACCATTTTGGAAGGCAACCCAGTTGGTCTAAGCCAAAAAAATAAAAATTTAAAGGAGAGCTCATGGTTTGGAAAACCAAAGTGTAAGCTAATATCCAAGGTTGCCAATGTATTTGTTTTTTGTTCTTTTCCACTATTTTTTTTTACCCTTGTTGTTCAAATTTTGAAAACATGTTATGGATTGAAGACACTATTGAGAACATACCAACTCACCCATTTTTTACCAATTCTATAATTGACATGACTAGTTTTGTGAATCTTCACAAGGTGATTATTAAAAATGCATTTTCAGCTTTTCCAAGTGCACAAAATGAAGTTCAATTGGAAGGTGGGGCAGAAAATGAAGGGTTGACGTATCACTTTTCACAAGTGGAAGGGGATTTGGATTTTTTTTTAATCTCTAAATTGATTTGATTCCAAACAAAGGATCTCCAAGGAAAAGGCTGTTGTGGTGAAAAATGAAAAAGATGAAAAACTTGAAAAGAAAATCCATTGTGTAATAAGATTTTATTTTTTTAATTAAATAAAAAATAGAAGAAATCATGAAAGAAAGGGGGGCAGGGGGGAACCAAAAGTTAATCTAACCCTCTCACATGTCACTCAAAAAAAATTTATATTGGACACTCAAATTGGACCTCAAGCCTTAAGCCACAATCGTTGTACCATAAGACAAAATGGATTTTTTAATGTGAAGAATGGTCCAATTCAAGATTCAATTTTGTTCAAATTGGTCCTTGGGGTTTTGGTCCTTGTCCCCTTGTCTAAAGTGGCCTTAAATCAGAGCTTTTTTTTTTCCCTCAAATTCTTCAAGTAGGTGCACTAGCAAGGATCTTCAAAATTAATTAGCATTAAATGGTGACTGTCCTAGGTGGGCATAGGTGGGCAATGGAATTTTTACTAAAGTGCTACTACAAGTGGCAACCTAGGAAATAACTAGATCTAGAAGTGACTAATTTAATTATTTTCATTTCAAAAAAATGGTGAAAAAACCTGTAATTTTATTTTATTTCATGTTAAATTCTTTCTCTTTTCATTTTCAGAAAAAATAAATAAAAATTTAAATCGCCCCAAAAAAAAAGAATGCACTGAATTCAAATCTAACATTTTTGAATATGGGCACTGAAAGGGCTCACTAAATAAATAAGTAAATAAATAAATAAAAGAAGTGAAATTAATTACCAACAGGGGGTGCTGGTTCAAGGTGGCCATCATCCAACATAATGGTCATAAACAAAAATGAATTTGCAGATATGAGTTGTGAAGAGAAGTATGATGAAACCTTGCCAAACTTAATGAAAAAAAAAAAAAAAAGCACCCAAGAAAGGGAGAAAAAAAGAAACCAGTTGGGCAAGAAGGACCAAAAGACCAAGCAAGCAAACAGCTCAAAAGAGGCAGGCCATAATAAGGAGGGAAGGGAAGGAACCATAAGTACAGAAACCTCCACCAGTCCCTTGAAGCATGTCAACAACTGAAGAAAAGGGAGGTAAACCCAATCAATAGTTTGTAGGCTAGCAACTTGTAGATGATGATGAAGAGCAGATACTTCAAAAGATTTGGGGTATTAATAAGTTAGTAATAGTGCAGCCCAGATTTTTTAGGGAAGAAGATGAAGAAGAAGTCATGTGCAATTCCCACTTCCAACTAACTAGCCTACCCTCTTTCAAATTTCTGTCATCAATGCAAATGTAGCTAGACTCTAGTCTGCAGCAACACCAGCTTCTTCCTTCCTTGTATCTTCATGGCAGCTCCACTAGGTACTACTAGCCTGCAAGCTCCTGATCCACGTTTCCCCTATATATAACAAAGCTCCTGCTGCATCCTCTTCACAAGTAGTTCGCTGTGCCTTCAGCTCAATCCCATCAAGTCTCCCAGTACCAGTTTTGCTGCAGCAGAAGAGTAGTAACTAGTTCCACTTGTATTTCAATATTCTTGTGATTTTGTAGTCTTGGATCTGTTGTTGTTGTTGTAGAGGACGGGAAATTTGAAGTTGCTTATTTTTCTTAAGGATCATGGCGTACTCCACCAACAAGACGGGGAACTTTAATGGTGTTGTGGGTATCTATTGTTTGTTGCTGCTGCTGCTGCTGGCTGTAGCTGCAGTGGAGGAAACTAGTGCAGCAGTAGCAGTAGCAGGTCGACCTCAGTGCAATTTGAATGGGCTTTGGCCATGCTATAGTGCTGTACAAGGGACGCGACCTCCTTTTCCCAGCCGCAGCTGTTGCAGCGTGGTGAGAGTCGTGGACAAGAACTGCTTGTGCAATGCGTTGTTGTCCGGTAGCTATCCGCCTCAGATGGTGCGGAACGCCTTAACACTCCCCAACAAGTGTGGACGTTATGATCTCGCCGGCTTCAAGTGCGGAGGTACTAGTTCTCGCAGCTCGAAAAGATCCGGCTCTTCTAAACAATTCTCTGTTTCTTTTTTTTTGCGCAGATTCATGTGTTGCATCACTGCTACTAATTCTTGCAACGACAGACCTAATTACTAGCTGAGAAATTAAAAAATTCTTTGGCTGCAGCGATTATCACATCTCATGTACTGCAATATCTTTTGTAGACTACTATAACTTGTGGAGAACTATTATATTTTTTGAGGTGCATGTGAGTTACAATACTAATGTGAAAATGCTTGATTGTTTCGAATGCAGGCTACACAATCCCTAGGTGAAGATCTAGTGGAGGATGACTGTAAACGACTGTCTTTTTTATTTCTCTGTGTACTTTGAGGGATCTCCCCCAGCAGAAAAACCCTCGGGCCTTATGCCAAGGGGGAAGATCCCCAAATGCTCCCCACATTCCCATACAAAAGACAGTTGTTTACGTGCGGCCAGGTTCCTGTACTGTCCATGGATTCTCTCTTGAGGTTTGGGAACACCCTAAGGCTCTCACGCCCTCAGATGGCACTACCTCAGGAGAACCCACTCGTACAAGAACCTGAACCCATGAGTACAGCAGGAAGCTCCACAACAACATGATTTCCTTGATGACAAATATTGCAGCTACCAAGTTTTTGATTTGGTTTGCTGCAAATTTGTTGGAATGGAACTCATAAGCCGACTTGTTCTAAATTCTACAGCTCCTAGCTTGCTACTGGAGAGGAGGGGTGCTTTCAAAGAAGCCATCATAATTAGCTATCATATTATACTCTACTATAACAAGTTCATAGATAAATTAGTAGCTTTTGATCATCAGCATTTGCTGCTAATCATCATATATATATCTAACTTAGCTGCTTTGAATATTTCCTTAATTATTACTGGCTAGCTGTTGCACCAGTTATATTATTTTGTGTTTCGTTGAATACTAAATCATACAATTATTTTTCTGTTAGTTGTTGGGCTTTGTTCCATTTGGAATTAGATACACTAGTGTCATTTCTAGCTGCAACTGAGTTCTGATGTCTTCACATCATGGCATAACTGTGATGAGATGAGCTTAAGCAAGTCATAAAAGATTATTTTATTCCCTAGCTGCATTAAATCAATGAATTTTCTGGATCTACTTCTAGCCTTGTATGTGTGTATGTGTGTGTGAGTTCATTCAGAATGTTCAATTTCATTAGATCCATTGATGGGTGAGTGAAATATGAGATTAATATTCTTGCCTCTAGGCTGGAAAAGAGGAGAAACTAGCAGGCGGCCTGGATCTTGGTTCACAATAGTTATGTCCTGATCATATCAAGATTAGTCAAGAAAATCATATTTTGTCAAGAGACCCTAAACCAATCTGTACACATATGACCTTATTATACATAAGATTTGACTCTCAAGAAGCTGCAGCAGCAAACATTTATTCTCAACTCTTCTCAAACATTGACACTAATTATTTCAGCCAGAACCTGCAGCAAGAAGATTAACATAAGTAATCTCAACTTACAAATTTGCTAACTTGCTTGAGAGAAATTAGAAAACAGAATACTACCTAGCTAGGGCCTGTAATTATAATAGCCTATGCCCTTGGCAATTCCTTCTCTTCTTGAGATCTTCAAGTCTCCAAACCCCTCTAGGCCTAGTGCTGCAGGCATTATATGATGATGGATATTTATTTAGGCTCTGTGCTCTTGTGCATTACAAGTGACAGACAAAATGATTGAAAAGAAAAAAAACAAAGGTGGAAATTAAGTTCCATTCGAATGAAAATATTGAATGACATTGCACATAACTTGAATTCGATTCAAATTTCAATTGAGCTCAGATTTCATTGAATTGAACGCAAATTCTATTGAAATTTAATTGGAATTGAGTTAAATCCCAATGTGACTGAATTGAATTCAAATTCAATTGAAGAAAAAGTGGGATGTAAATTGGTTCAAAAAGTATTGAAAATCTGCTCGTCACTTCCATCATTCATGACTTTCCAATGTTGAAATCTTTTAAACAGCTCCAAAAAAAAACAAAAAAAAAAACACCTTTCTATTCCATTTTGAGAAAATACCCAAACAAAATCTATTTATTTGATAAGATGAAAAATTGACCTTACAATCATCTGCCCTATCTAGGAGCTCATATCTAGGAGCTCTGATGTTACCATCATAAGTGTCCTTATACGAGTGAGCTACAACATAAATTTATTCAAGCTCATTTTGCATTCAACTTCACTATAAAAATATTCTACAATGTATATGATCTTAGGTACTGCACTTATAGGGTGCAAAGTTGGGGGAGGATGAATTTAGTTCTTAGAATTCAATTCATCACTTATTGAATTAAAGTTTGAAAATTTAACAAGAAGGTAATGTTGTAAGACAACATTACTACAAAATGTGGGTGCAATTCACTAGTCCTTGTTCACTAAACTAATGAATTCATTGCTTTTTCATTAGTCCCCATTCATTATAGTTAGTAGTCCTTGTTCACTAAACTAATGAATTCATTGCTTTTTCATTAGTCCCCATTCATTATAGTTAGTAATCCTTGTTCACTAAACTAATGAATTCGTTGCTTTTTCATTAGTCCCCATTCATTATAGTTAGTGAATTCACTCAAAATCTAGTGAAATCACTTAGCATACAAGAACACCTTTTGTTGAAATGCATTTCATGCACATTAACAGATACTGTAACTAATGCACATCCATGATCCACCCATCTTTTGCCAAATCCAAATTTAGTGAAAAAATATGAAAGTTTGAAATTTTATTAATATGCTAATGGATTAATTTGTGCAAAATTTAATATTATTCAATTACTACTCCAATGGGCAGGATGTGCTTATTGTTTGTTAATCCTCTCATGTCATTATATAAGAGTTTCTAACTCATTGGGCATGTTTTGTTTGACACATTGTTCTAATATTATTTCACTATGGGAAAACCTTTTATGAAGAGTGGATGATGAAAGCACAATCCTATGAACAAAAAATTGTTGCCAAATTATTTCCTTTCAAAATTATGTATATTTAAACTTTCATCAAACCCATATTAGAAATTTTTTTCATGAATTATACTTATAATAACATAGTTCAAATCCTAAAAAATGTCAAAAGAAATTAGATTTTTAATTGACATTAAATAATCAAAATATATATTTATGAAAATATGATACCCATAACAATATAATGCAAAGTGAAAATATATTCTAAAGTTCATTTTGATTGCCAAACTTCTTAAAATATTTCCTCACATATTGAATATAAATCTATTGTATCATATTAATTCCATATGAAGTATTTCATTCATTTGATTTCATAAAACACATTTAAATAAGATATTTGATTTAGATAAGCATAAGTGTGAAAAATAAACACAATATTTTTTTTAATTACTCTATTTTGAAAGGTAACAAAAATTGTGCTAATTAAAAATTATTGTATGAAACATTAAATGAAATGGGGGGGGGGGGAGTGGAATGGCCTCAAAATAGTACAATTTATTTTTTTTAAACATATATTTTCTTGCCCAAGTTAATCCAACTCTGGCTATTGGTATTGTATTAGGCCAATTCTACAACATTCACATGTGTTCTCCTAGCAATTACCCTAACTTTAATGTAATTAAATGACAAGTCTAGAAATGTGAATTCTAGCACCCATTGTGTCCAACGAGCTCACCCTAATGGGCTTCTAAGGATCCAAAAGTCGTTAATACCCGGTCCATTATCTAGTGCACAATAAGCCTACACAAATTGTAGGGTATTTGTAGATGATTGCAAGGTCTACTTGCAATTAAGGTGGCAAGTTGAAATGAAGCAAAAGGTCAAGTAAAGATTCTTTAAATTAGGATGTTTGTGTTGATGTTTGTTCATCATTTCTAAATTGTGGAACAAATTGTTGCATGTTTTTGGTTTGATGGTCCTTTGGAGCAAGACCAGCAATAAACAATCCTACTATGTATTGCTTCTGGTTCCATAACTCGAATTTTGCAAGCTATGCTAGATGTATTAGTCATTCTAGCCAATTGAATGATGATTTCATGTTAGTGTTTTATTTGGTCCAAGAAAACCATGTTGGTGCTTATGGTCTACCTACATAAAAATAGTAAAATAAAGATGGCCTCAAAATGATAATGTTTATTTATTTTGTAGTTGGTTGAAAATTTGGGATTTGTCGTGCAAGCTTCACACATCAAATATTGGATCTAATCAAAGCAATGTTTTTTTTTTCAATTTTTGTGATGTAACCAAACTAGTGATCATCAACAACAATATTTAGCTTACCAAATTTGGTTATAGACCAAATATGAAAATGAAAAATTTTAAGAGTCCAAGTTTTAAAATTTGCTACTTTGAAAAAATTTGGCAAATTAGGGCCATTATTTAACAAAAATCCTTTCTAAGTGTCAAAATCATATTTTTCAAGTGAAAACCTATCAAAATTTGCCCTAAAAGAATCACCGAATGATAGGTATATTAATATGACATTGTTTCACAAACACAAAATCTTTAAGCATAATTATATTAACATTTACTTACATATTATTTTGCCTAATTTGTCCTTACAACTTCACACTTCAAACAACTATAACTCCAAAGCCTTTTGCAATATATGAATGATATAAGTCTCTTTAAGAAAAAAATGTCATAACAATGTTTTTTGTGCCAAGTCCCCTATTAAATATTTCAAAAAAACTTAGTAATTTACACAATCTTAACTTATGTGTGATAGGTTTTTTATTGTGATGTTGTGAGGCTTTAACATGAAAGTGAAATTGTATTTGCATTTTGTGACATTTTGTACAATGCTTATTTGGGTTACCATCAACAAGAATTATAAATCCATATTTGACAATCATCACATGAATGGGTTTCCACCATAATATCATTGGTGAGAATGGTAGGTTAACAATGGTAATAATATGATTGATATTCCTCAAGTTAAAATTTCAAATGTTATATGACCTATGGTAAATTGTATATTATTAAGCCTTTCTTTCAAACACAAAATGCGACACATTTAATTACATCATTATATACAACTTTACTCAAATTACATTATGTTTTTCCATGTCAAACATCCACTTCCACATTATATTAAATGTAAAAATTACTTACACCAATAAAAGATGTTTTTCCATGTCATCCTCCAATATTGTAAAACTCAACTCTACAATAGGTGGAGTTTCATTCTCTTGTTCTTGAACAATTGGTATCACATTGGATTCAAAAGGCTTAAACCTTTGTTCAATTGATGTTGTCATCAGATTTGCATTATCGTTGGCTTCAAGCTGATTTTCATGTATATTGATGGCCATTACTTCTTTCATTGTTGTTGAATTCAAATTGTTTGGATCAACATCTGCAATTTCATGAAACATCACACCTAATATTTTAGTTGAAAATTTTATCACAATTCAAACAATGTGTAAATGTATTTGCACAAAATCAAATTTAACATGATTCCAAAGTCAAATAATGTGAAAGTTTTGGAAAAAAAACTTACTAGAAGATCCAAGCCAAAGGATGACGAAGCAAATGAAGATAATGAAAGGGATAATATGTATGCAATGCATACATCGAGCTGCCCAAATCACCTTCTTGTTCTCTTTCAATTCAGACTCTATATACATTCGAGGATCTACCTCCAAAATGATCATGCTTGAGTTCTTCAAGTGTCCATGTGATGGTGGTGATCTTACATAAGGAATCATTGTTGAAAGTATATCCTTGTTTGTCAAATTGAAATGCACACTATGTGTACGTTGCAACATATTGTGAGTTGCCTAATGTTGTTGTTGGTTGAAGGAATCAATGTTATTTACAACACAAGCAAACATTTTCAATATGTTTTGACCTCATCATAATTCTATGTATTACCCAACTACAAACCTAAAGATTGTTATTGGAAAGAATTAGTTAAGGCTTACATGGTGCATGCCTTCACTACTTCTTGAAGTCCATTAACAATTAGACTTGAACTCCCATAAATTGACAAGCCTCAAAACAAAAATCCTAAAGTCCTTCAATCAATTATAAGAGCCACAAGAACAAGAGGGAATAATTGAATCTTTTGAATGTCTTAAACATGAAAGAACAATTGAATCATCTCTTAGCTACAAAGACATTTACAAATATAAAACTTGATATGATGAATTTGACTAACTAGCAAGAGCTTTCAATACTTCATCGACCACACTCTCATAGACATGTTCCATTTTAGTGAAGCACTTTAGCAAGTGACTCCCTCCTAGCATCCTAGAAATGCATCAACAAAATTAGCAACAATGACAATGATGAACATTTCTAGTGCCAAATGTCTTCTTCAAATATGAATACATTACAACATGGAAAAAGTGAACAATAACTTGCAAATATAATGAACATGTAAGTCACAACATGATTGCCCATATAAACAACATGGAAAAAGTGAGCAATCAATTGAAAATATAATGAAGATGTAAATTCTAACATGTTCACAAGTCTACCAAACATTTGAAAAAGTAAATTTAAATAGTTGGAAGTGTAGTTCGTGCAAAGGATGCCATAGCAAAGACTAAAAGAACACTATAATACTGGAAGGTATCCAATTGTTCTCACTTCCAAAGACATGGGGTGGATCCATGATGCCCAAAAAAAGAAAACAATATAAAACCTATTCTTTGACATCGGCAACAATGAACATCATGGCACATTCCCCTAAAAATTTGCACCCATTAAAGTTATATTCATCAATAGAAACTTCTTCTTTTTTAAATTAAATATTTTAAAATTTTCCATATGTTTCTTATAAAAAAAAATTTCTTCAATATGAATGGAGAAAGGCAAATGCTAGGTACTTCAAAAATGAAGTTTAAAAAGTCATAAGCATTTATTCAATGAGGAGCAAAAGGATGATTGAAAAAGAGGAGGCAAAATTTACTTTGCAAATTCCTTACAAATACTTTTTGCACGTCCTTCATGCAGTTCCTATTTATTGCCCCCAAAACACTAATTTACAAAGGTCAACAGAATTGTTCTTTTATGCAGTTTCTATTTGCAATATCACCCAACAAGAGTAGTTGAAACCCTAAAACCCTTGTGTACCTGTGAGTGAAAGAAACGAATTTCAATCAAGTCCCCCTTTCTTTGTAGTGTCCAGTTTTCTTGTCGATTGCTCCCGCAAAATCTGTTAAGGAGATTTTGAAGTTTTCTGGTGGCATCTGCCATTTTGTGAAGTATGCAAATGGAGAGATTTCCAGTGCTCATCTCTGGTTAATTATTCCCTGCACCCCAAACCCTAAACCCCACATCTTTCTCTGATGTGTCTCCTCACATTGGATTTCTTCGCCCGTTTGTGAGTTGATTTGGATGATGTGGATGAAACAGAGGAAGGAGTGGAGGTGTACAAGGAAGAAGACAATGTAAGGATCCCCAGTTCTTCCAACCATCTGAAGGGGAACTGTTCCAGATGCAGAAGACTCATACCTAAAATTAGGTCAGTTTTTTAACCTAGGGGAAGGCTTAGGGCCAGCAGGCATTCGCTTGTTTTCAGGCACATGGAACTAAGGCTACCTCAGTCGCCCTAGAAGCTATCAGCTCACCTCGGGCGCCTTCTTCAGTACATTATCACACCATCGTAGGGTATTAAAGTGCCATTCTCTACTACATCATCACCCATTGTGGCTAATTGCTGTTGAATCCTCTACAGAAATTCGGTTGTGCATGCATGCCTTCCCCAACAACATCAATCCTAGGTGATTAATTAAGTGGTAGCTAAAGCTGAAGACTAAAGGCTTAACTAAAATAAGGGCCCACACTCAGCTCTGCCTCACAGCAGCTCTACCCATACTCCAGCATTCAAGCCTCAAGCAATGTTTATCAAATCCAACTTACTGTACTTATGTTTCCCTAAACCCTAAATCCATCAACATAAAAAAAGAGACTGTATAATAGTGAAAGAGTATTGTACCCAATCACTCACAATCAGCAGAAACTCTTACTAGTCAGAAGTCATAAGCCCAGGCTTCTTGAGATGGCTTCAAACACCCCACATCCATCTTCTCATTCAAATCCATACAGAAACAACGGTGGGCATCTCTTTCTGGAAACCTTCGGGTGATTCACTGATGAGATAGGCATTCCATTCACATGACTCAACAGCAACAATGATGTCCTCCATATGATAGCAGGAAAAAAATTCCACAAAATGGGACTCCTCGTGTAGGTGGGTGTGTAAGAACTAAGAACAAAAATCAACCAAGAACATCACCATAATCAAGGAATAATACAGTTGCAAGGCATTGAAGAAGGTAAAATTAGAGCTGAAAGAGAGTGCACACAGACCATGCAAAGCATGCAAAAGGGGGGAAAAACAAATTATAGACACCAAATAATACCAAAGAAAGAGAAAAAAAAAACAATGAATGGATAATATCAAACAGACTGCTCCAATGGGCAGGACCACCCGGCCTGTAAGAGTGACTTCGCCAATCATTACCACATCCTTGTCCAGGCCAAGCTGAGCACATAACAACACCAATGGGGGTTTGCTCATACTAAAGATGATCACTCTGAAACACAGGGGGTTGCCAATGTAGTCTGAAAGGTTAGAATCATTAACCACCACCTTCTCTTGAGCTGTAGGTGCATTCTCTCTCACAGCATCTCCCAGTTCCTGCACCCAAGTAATTAACAGCAAAAACTCAAAGAGTCAATGCAATCTCTCATTACTTGAGGAGTCCAACTGCATCATGAAAGCCTCCCAAAGGATTCACCTCATTCACAATCAACCAAAGTCCAAGAGTGAACAAGAGATTTCACGGCAAAAGTACTGAAACACTTCAACATGCAAATTGGGATTCGCAATTAAAGAGGTCAATAGCATTCTCCTAAACTTGACAAAGCTGACAGCCCCTGCTCGGGCTTAATTCCTAAGCCTTCATGAGCAGACTTTTTCCCAAGTAATCACAGGCAATGTGTATCTTCTTCATTATAGCTCAAGATCTGCTATTTAGTGAAACTATTTTTTTCCTTTGGTTCCTGTGTAAAGGACCCATGCCTTAGGCAAATTGTATGCATGTAGGATGCCCATTTTGGTCAGTCTTGTGGAGAAAGCTGTGTACTAAGGATTTTGCTTGGCAGGGTCATTACTGGACATATGTGGGGTGCTATGCCTGGGAAGATGGTGCCATATCTCAAAGAAAGCCACTGTCACTGCCCAATCCACTGGTTCTGATTGATGAGAATGCCAAGGTAATGTATAACCTGCATTTCTAGAAAAACCCTATATTCTGTTCTAATTTATTGCAGGCATTATTAGTTGATGCATTAGTCTGAAAAGCAAAATACTTTGGGAGTCATACCATATGGATGGTTGCATAAGACATTCCCCATCTGGTAGGTTACATCACAGATGAGAAGAGACGTTGGGGAACAAGATCTCCTCAACATCTTCCAACAGCAATAAAAACTCAAAGAATCTGCTCTTTTACATTCTGAAAGCCATAATGCTCACCATCCAGGATCTGTTGTGCTTGGTAGAGAGATCTCAAAATTTTGCTCACTGCAGAACACAACCAGAATCAGGGAAACAAACACCAAGGTCAGCCTGTTCCAGAAGGATAACCCACAAGTGGCATTTTGAGCAATGAGCATTGGAGGTTCCCGCAGGAGTTTCTTTTACCAAAAAGAGTTCAAATGCAAACTACAAGGCAGAAAGAAGGCCACTCCATAGCCATTATGATGTCCTCCTCATCCCAGAGATAGAGAAATGCCACATGCCATCCCACTACCATCCACATGCCTTTTTCAACATGCCACAACCACAAGACCAGGGTTAGTCTTATTATTCCTAATTCCAAATCAATTGACAACTACCCCAAAAAACCTGACAAACTTTGCCAACCCTAAATCAATTGGCAACTCCCCCAAAAACTCTGCCAACTTTTTTCTGAAAGTGCTGCATCATCCTACAGAAACAAAGAGGTGATTCTGCCATGACATCATGCAGAGAGTGAGAATCCAAAAAGTTGCACTGAAAAAATTCAAGTCTTAAGGGATTGCCAAAAAGGTGGCAGCAATCTTGTTGCAACAGAAAGGTGCCAACAAACCATAAACACGTCACAGGAATATACCCTGTTTTTGAGAACACGACTCACACCTCTGAACCACAACTAGATTAGGGTTCGAGAACGGAAGAAACGCCTAAAGATTGTAAGCACCACCCGACTGATTGCAGCAGAATCAGAGCGAAACCCAATGGAGATCAGACGATTCTGCGACAACCCATCTTCTGCGATTGCGCAATTGGGAGTCGGACCATGATTGTGTCGAGAAGAATAGATTAGGTTTCCGAGAAAAAACAGAAAGAAAAGAACCCAAAGAGCTACCTATGTGCGAAAGGAAAGCAGACAGCAGCAACAGCCGGGGTTATGAAGAAGATTGACTACTACAAGGTGCTGGGGATTGCCAAGGACGCAAATATCAGTGACGTGAAGCAAGCGTTCAGAAAGCTAGCGTTACAGTTCCATCCGGACAGACATGTTGGTAACAATTCCTCCTCTTCTTCCAGAGAAGCAGCTGGTCATAGATTTAAGGAAGTTTCAGAGGCTTATGAAGTGCTGGGAGATGAAGTGAAGAGAGCTGCTTACGATAGAGCACACTACCATCACCATCACCACCATCATCCTGCTGGTTACGACAGATCCGAAGGGCCTCCGAAGAGGCGGTATTACAGGCGTACGCAAGCAGGGTACACCACATATGGGAGAGCCACTGAATCATCAAGCACTTTCTATGGGGAGAGGAACAACACTGGTGGTGTTCGTTGGAATTCCGAACTTTCTGGACCTGAACGGAGAGAGAGGATTTTCAATGCAATTTTTCTAGGGTAAGGGTTTTCAATGCAATTTTTTCTAGGTCACATCATCCCTGCTCTTTCTTGCACCGTGCTCCTCGTTGCTGCACTTGCTTCTTTTTTACTTGGGGTTTTCGGATTGCCATTGAATTGCTCGCTATTGATTTGTATCTGTGGTTTTACACAAGAATTGGAATTTTGGTGGTGTTGTGAAAGAAGTGTTGTTTCAGAGTTGAATCTGAGGTTTAGGGTTTTGCAGGGTGGCAGTGCCGTTATTCTTGTTTGCAGATCACATAGCAGAATCCATATGGCCAACCAAAAAATATGTGGGGGTATGTATGTGTCATGGCTCTGTCTGTCTGTCTGTCTGTGCACTATGCATGCTCTCAATTTTGCCTATATTCACATGCAGATCATCACTTGATTTTGTGTCTTTCTATTCTTCACATGCGAATGAATCATTGAAGATTTTGATCTAAAATTATTATTCGTGCTTTCTTCACATGCTAGAATTCTTATTGACACTTGAATGCGGTGTGTGGTGTTTTTTTTCCTGATGTATGTAGATTGATTTAGACACACATGACAAGGCTCCTCCTCAATGCTCAAGGAAGACCGTCAAACCAGCACAAAGACACACCAATGATAAACCAGCTCCTGCTGTTGTTGTTTCTGTTCCACGTGACATTGGCAGTCATAGATCGATGATCGGAAATAGCAGCAGCAGTCTCAACTATGCATATATGGCCGGCATTGGCTTCAGGAAGAAGCTGGAATCAGTGAAGGAAGTCGCACTCCAAAAGATGCCTCTTAATGGCAGACCCCCTTCTTATAATCATGGCCTATTGGATTTGCGGTCACTCTTGATGCTTGAGGGTAGGCTTAGTGATTTGAAGCTTAGCGAGCTTCACACATGGCTCGGATACAGAACTTGGATAGGGGTTGAGAGGAAAAGATTATTAGGCATAGAGTAGAAAGCAAGCTACTATGTTCATCACTTCCACAGATCGTGTAAGTGATACTCACCTCTCAATCCTGAGAGGATCAGAACTGACTCTCCAAAATGAGTTCTGTTCTGTTCTTCTCATGGTGGTATTGCAGGTGTTCATTCTTATGGGTCACACTTACTGCTAAATCAAGAAAATCTGTATCCTTTATTGAGGGTTGCACACACCTTGCAAATTTGCTTCAAGGTTTCACTTTTGCAAGATTGTTCAAGTGCATGCATGCTTGCATTTTCTGTTGCTGTGTTTCAGTTGCTTGACCATGTGCAATCTGTTCTTGTCATTATTGTTGTAATTCTTTGTGGTTCTATTTTTCTTTTCCAGGTTTAATTCAAGGTTGATCTGCTTATAATTTTGTGGCTTCAAAGTCAATCTCCGGTTTGCCTTATCCTCCTCATCAGCCCTTGTGTTCAGTTGTTTTTTTCCTGCCAGGTTCCTGATCCTCAGCCCAGTTGCTGGAGCTGGTGACAAATTAGTGACCTACTCGGTTCAGATCTTCACAGTTTCATCACAGTCTTCTTAATCTGAGGTCTAGCTGCATCGGAAATCAAGTCCTAGCTAAAGGACAGATACATGCTGCTCTATGTCTCTGAAACTTTTGTCTTCCAGAAGACTAACTGGACCAAGTGTACAAAGCAAGCACAGGGCAACCTTTGTCGCTGTAGCTTCTTTTTCAACTAATGAAACAGTGAACAGACAAGGAAGAGCTTCAGATTGGAGGGAAATTCCAGGCAATGGCATGTATTGAAACCCCAACAATTTCACTGGTTAGATCAGGAAATACTCAATTCCCGACATGATTGATTGAGGGAAATGGAAGAGAGTTGGAGAAGGTTTCTCTGAGATCAAGCCGAGTTTCTCCAACGAAATCTGATGACCCATTTTTTCGATTACCCTTCTACAAGGGACAAGACTATCAAATGGGTCCACTGTGAAGGGGTTGGCGGTCAAAGTGCAGGGCAGTACCAAAAATTCTTGTGAGTTCTTTTGCTACTAAGGGGAGGAGGATTGCATGTTTTTCTTGTGCAAATGTGGCCTTCGTTGCAATCCCGCAAAGTGTGCTGAGCATGAACCTCACACACATAGAGAGTGCTTCTTCACTTACAAGCATGCACACATTTCATGTGTGTAAAGCTAGTTCATATGTTTAGACCCACTTCTTTGGATAAACTGAAAATTAGGGTTTGTCTTAAGTGTCACAAGTTAAGCATCCTGATTTTCAACATGTATTATTTTCTATGCATCCGGAGAACTAATGGATGAGCCCAAAATGGTTAAGCATCTTGATTTCCAACGAGTGTGATTTTCTTTTCCTTGCACAGGGGGAGAACATTGTATAAGCCCCACATGTTATATGCAACATATAGCAATGAACATCTTATTGCATATTGACATTTTTTGGAGAGATTTGTTTTTCTAGCATAAAATTTGAAGTAATTTTGGTATTTTTGAAAAGTTAAGATAACTTGGCATTGTAAAGGCATGGTGTCAAGAAAAGGGAGGTTTGTTTGGACTTTAGGCTTCACAATCTCTCTAGGGACAAAGGTTTTGGACCCATGTTGTGTGGTTCTTTGATTTTATTTTATTTTTATTTTTATTTTTTTTAAGATTTACCCGTCAAGGGTATATACATATACCTTAACCTTATCCACCAGGTCCAAGTTCCAAAGAGAGACACACCCCAACACTAGTTTGAACTTTTGGACAACCTAAAGACTTTGGACATTTTGAAAATAAAGATTTTATTTTTAATTTTTAAATTTAAGAGGGGGAAAAAAAGGTGGGGGGGGATAATAATAATAAATAATAATAATAATAATAAAATCATTTTTTTTCTTAAAAAACTACCCACCACCCTCACATATTCCTACTAAATACAACTACCCTCTTGATGAGAAATGATTAGAAAGTGGAAGTTCAACAACACCCAAACGATTATTATTTTTCTCTATACCTATTGCCATGGAGAATTTGAGTACAATATAATTCTATTCATAGATGGGTAGATTGTGATTTGCAAATTATTCCTATTAATAAAAACATGCTCAAAGAACAAGGGTGTGTAGTATGTACATTATTTGGCTTATAATCTAAGTACCTAGTGTGCATCATGATTCATGGAGAGATATAAGGAGCACTTTGGGGGTGTTTTGTGGGTAAAGTAATTAGCCTACTATTCCCTCCCTCATCAAACCAAACATTGGTTCATGGGGGAGAGGGATTTGAGCAACAATTTGTGGGAGGGTTGATGTGCAAAGGTTTGAATGAAAGCCCACCCCAAGAATTTGTGACCCAAATCATATCTAAAATAGTGTCTCAAGGTGAAAAAGATACTCAATTGAAAAGAGTCTAAAAATAAAACCCTTGAATATATATGATTTAATCATTTGTAAGGATTGAATCCTGGTAAAATCGTATATCTACCATAATAATACATTGGTGGTTTTGACAAAAATTATATATTTTTTAAAATGTTGAAACTTTTTTTCATGCATTTTTTCTTTTTTGTGAAGGAAAATGAAAAACCTTTTGGAATTTAATTATTTTTGAAATGGAATCCTTAAAATTAATTCTTATTCCAATGATGATGATTCATCAGAACTAGTTTAATTAGGACAACTTTACATTCCATAAGTCATCCTCTGAATAATTCCAAATTGAAATCTATTTTGTGAATTTCAAAGTAGAGAAGGATAAAAAAAATTGTGTCTTTTGCATATATATGCTTTTAAAGGGTTTTTTTCAACAACAAAGTTATGAGAAAATTTTCAATATTTTATGTACCAATTTGCAATCCATATTTCTTCCATTGAATTTGAACTCCATTCATTGTATTTGAATCAAATTTAGGAACTTGAATTCCATTCAAGTTGCATGTAATGACTCTCAATATTTTCATTTGAATGAAATTTGAAGCTTTTGAAATTTTTGATGGTCAATATTTTATTGGTGATTGTTTGGAACCAAGATTCACATGAGGACAATGAAAATGATTTGAACCCCCTATTCAAACATCCCAAGCCTTTGAAAACCATCTTGACCCATTGCTCTATGATCAATTCGCAACAAAACCCATTGCAAACTTTGAAGGACTCACACAATTGTGTTGATAGACATTTTTGGCATGCACAAACAAAACAAAATTGAAACAATGCAAGTAGGGATGCATAAACAATACAAAATTGAAATAATGCAAAACAACATGACAATGGCAAACAAAAAATTACAAGAATTTTATTTCATTCAACATTGAAACCTTTCTGGACTCACAGATGCTCCACCAAATTCGCTTTCAAATTGTAATGAGCTAGCAAATTTTCTAGCGACTTTGTGCTTCCCATATACGCATGGAAGGTCAAACAATTTGTTGAAGTGACCTACATTTGTTCCATTAAACAATGGCAACACATTTTATTCTCATTCATCTTCAATAATCATGTTATGCAATATTGTACAACAAATCATGAATTCATAAATTGCATCCATTTGCCACAACTTGCATAGGTTTTAACTTTTGATTGATATCAAATATAGACTACAAAACACCAAAAATCTCTATATAGATTGTCTTGCACTTTTTTATATCAAGGTGAAAATATGGTAAGATGATTCAAAAGTAACATTTGAAAGCCCAAAGTTTACACTAGCTAATTAACAAACTATGTTATTCAATGTGCATTCCCTTATGCTTATGGTTAAAATAATGGTAAAACACCTTATAAATATATGTAAACATGTGATTGGTCAAGAACTCCATGTTAAAGTTTGAAATTCTAAATGTGAAATGAACTTTCAGTAAATAAAATGAGATTTTTTTTGAATAATTTATTTTTGTATTGGGAATTTTTCAATATAATATGTCATGGTTTTTGAATCCATAAATAAATTTTATATGCATAGAAAAAAAATGTATAAATGAAAATTACAATTAGGTCAAAAAATAGGAGATGGTAATTTCGAATGACAAGGCCTTGAACCACTTGGGAAGTCCACAGTGGGTTTTAATCCCAACCATCTAGGTTTTAACCCCAACCATCTAGAGGTCAAGAATAACCAAGGTTGCAAGGTAAGTCTGCATGTCGAAGCTTCACCAAGTGCACGATTTTCCATGTGTAGATAACATAGGTATTGAAGGAGGCACGAGAATGAAACGAAGGTAACAATGGAATGGCACCAAGGCATATTCGAGTGCAATAGTCTTAAAAGGAAAAATTTCTTATTTCAAAAGTCGATTAATAATTCATTTTTTTCTTAGAATTTATCTTTTTTTTTAATATGACTCCGACTAAAGTCTTTTACAACATGGATAATTTAAAAATTGACAATATTAATGTTGAATATGACTTTATGTCTAAATTTCATTCATAATCTCCAAAAACTATGATTATAACAATCCAAATTGTCCACATACTTGTGCTTTGACCTAAAGTGCAACCTCTTCATGTATGCATTGCACCAAATAAGATTGTTAACGATAAACACCTTCCACTAAGAAACAATATCAAAGGTAAACATTATCATTCATTTCAAACCTCAAATCACTACCTACCCCATTTAGCAAATTTGCAATCATGAATGAATGGTCTACCACATCAATATCATTGTTTCCACCCAAAAGCTCAAAATTTTGTGTCATATCCAACGTGCCTAGTCAATAATTGCCTCCAAAATTATGGCCTGCTTGAACCATCTTTGTTTTGAAATTACATTTGTCATCCAATCGAGCAATTTTCTAGCTATAGTGCATACAACCAAAGCTCACACACATGCCTAGAAAGCCTCTCTTTACATTTCCTTTGAGTTGATTCTTCATGTCAAGTTTCATGGGTTCTTCCATGTACCTTGGTTGAAAAAATGTAATTACAATATGCACAAACTATTTCACATGTTCCATTGTCATATTCTTTGCAAGCCAATAACATTCATCTATTACATCAACCATTATCCCATATGCAAGCATGTTTAATGTAGTTGTGGACTTGTAGATTGAAGACAAGCTAAGCCTCCTTGTGCAATATGTTCTTTGCAAAAACAAAAAACAAAAGTTTTATTCACAAATAGCTTGCAAGATTTTCATGAAAATCTTGCAACACATCTTGTATAAATGCCAAAAACGTTTTTTACCATGCATTTGCAAAGGAGCAAAGTAATTAAAAAAATTCACTTATGCCCTTGATCCCTTGTTATTGGTAGGTTCTCCATGCACCCCACTTTTATGCAATTGTGTTTTCACCTTTCATTTTCCAAAGTTTGATCAAGTTGCTCCATAGATCCCTACAAACATAGTTATTTCCCATTGTCATTTTCAAAGTTTTCTTCAAGCTAAGTGAATAATGATTTCCTCCAAAGTTCCACAATGTGTGATGATCCACCTCTATGCACACAAATCTTGACACAAAGAAAGCTCACAAAACTTCACAACGATGGTGATTTCAAAGGCAAGAAAACTCTCCATGATAATTGGAATTCTCAAGGTGAAAATGTATATGACTATGTGATTGTTGGTGAACATTTTCCTCAAACAACATTTTTCATAAGGAATCATCAAAAGGGTTTTTAAATTATTGATATAGAAGCCATATGGAGACTAGTGGAAATGTTCTAACATATCATTCTAACATAACATAGCAACATCAATACATGTGAAATCATGTAATTTCATTTATTAAATAATTAGTATTTTTGAATAATTAATTAGTTTCGAAACTTATATTTCAAAAAATATATATTCTTAAGATTTAATGTTTTCCTTCACAAGAGTTTGTTCTTTGAAAAAAAATCCACATTTCAACATTTTTGAAAATAATATAATTAATGTTGGAAATTGCCATGGTATTATGGCACTTCAAACATGTTTCAAGTTTTTGTGATCTTTTGGAATTGGGATGGGATGGTTTAGGGCAAACATTTGGACTACTTGATTATTATTAATTATGTAGCTCATCCATAGCCCTAAAATAATAGTGGTGGATAAGGTCCATGGTGGTGGTGGTTGGCAAATTTTGCATTCTTCTTCTTCTTCTTCTTGTGTAAGGGCCAAAGTTTGAAAAATAATCATTTGCAACAACTAAAAATAATAAAGAAAGTTGAATTAAATATGGTGGAAAAGAAAAGAAAAGAAACTTCCCCCCTCCCCTCTCCCCTTTCTTTCTCCCTTCCATTTGGATTCCATGTCCTCATCTAAGTCCTATATATATCCCATAAGGGAAAGTAGGGTTCAAGTGTTGACCTTTAGGAGGAGGACATTTGGCAAACTTGAGGATGTTGAGTGTTGTTTAGGCACTTGAGAGAGAGAGTGAGTGTGTGTGTGTATGTGTGTGTGTGTTGGTTGGTTTGACTCACTCTTAATGGACCCACCACTCCCATTTGAGTTTGTCATATGCTTTTCATTTCTTTGTGAATTTGTGATTGTGTAAAGTGAACTAGGTCTATGAGCAACTTGGGACATCTTCCAATCTCCACCCAACAATAAGAAAGGCCAATTATGAAAGACTTGGTAGTGGTGTGTGATCTTAAACAATAGAAACACAAGAAGCCCTTGATTCTCTTGTGATGAATGAATTGTTTTTTCTTCAACCTACACTTGACCCTAGACTACCCATCTTTTAGAAATGATTACATTATCCTAGGGTCAATTTCCACATTGACAAAAAAAAAATTCAAACAAAATTCAAATAAATTAATTCCTTTTTTTTTAATTTGAAATTATTATTTTTTCCATGATCTAATATGATATTGTAATAAAAGTAATGAGATTATTTAAATTTTAGCCTATCATAATTATGATGATTTTCAACATTTCAACTCCATATTTTTCCACAAAACAATCGTTTCACTATTTTGAGGATTATTTAATGATGAAACTAACCTTAGGGAAAGGTATAAAGCTAGAATGTATGTAGTTGTGTAGGCTTTAGGCTTTTTGTTCTTTTCTTTTCCTTTTTCTTTGTCACCTTCTTTCTTGTGTATTTGTTGAAGGGTTGAAGACAAGGGTAGAGATTCCAAACTTTACTCACCTGGGTTTATTTGCTAAGTGAGGTTAAATTTTGGATGTGCAAGCAAGGGAGAGAACTCCTTATGTCATCATCTTTCAAAACACCCAATTGAGAAATGGGCCCCTCTTGTTAGTTTATTTCTTGGGGAGAGGGGAGGGGAAGGTGGGGGTGGGGATGAGGGGAGGGGGTATAGGGTGGTTGGGTGCACATTTTAGGGTGAGAGTGGGGTATAATAAAACTATTGTAAACATGGTTTGTGTACCAAAAGTTGCATTCTCAATATAGCAATTATGCCAAGATAGATCCTTCACAATCCTTGGGAGCAATAAATAAATAAATAAATAAATAAATAAACTTATTTATTTATTTATTTTCTATTTATTAGGTTTGAAGGGTTGCAAGTGAAAGGCCCAGTTTTTTTTGTTGGACCTAAAAAAACATGAATTCAACACATATGACGGTTTTTTTGTGGACAAAAAATGACCTTAATTTGCAAATTTTCAGAAAAGAATTGAAATCATCAAATTTTTATAATAGGTTGCAGAAGCTAGCCAAAATATAAAAGAATTTCTTTTTTTAAAATTTTAATTTCATATCTGATCTGTAGCCAAATTTTGGCTAAATCTTCTTATGGACAATCTCCAGTTTGGTTACATCACAAAAGTGGGGAAAACCCAAAAAAAAAGAAAAAAAAAGCAACCCCAGAAACACCCCTTCAACCACAATATTATAACATCAAAAAAAAAGTGCTGAATTTTTTGATGGACTCATTCTATCTCTAACTACCCTTCTTTTATATATTTTTAAAAAATCAAAGGGTTTTCATATGAACTTGTTTTATAACTCCAAAACAAAGTATTTTATATAAAAAAACAAACACACACACACACACACAAAACAAGTTTGCACACATATTTCTTGTCATGTGGGGTCATTTTGATAAACTTTTGATGAGATGAGATTTAGTGACAAAGCTAGGTTCATTGTTGGTTGCACCTCTAACACTTCAATTTCATGATTCCATGTAATACTTAACTTAACCACCAACCCAAATCAAGAATTGGGTTGGTGGAAAAAATAACAATAATCATACAAGTCAAACAAACACAATCACAAATCAAATCAAAACACTTGTAGAAATCCCAAAAGAGAATAAAGCAAAACCAACATCACACCAACTCTTAACTAACCCTTAGCCAAAATGAACACATAAGGCTACAAGAGGATTCAAATAATTTAACCATGGTTTAAGTTTTGTGGGGGAAGTGATGCTTGACAATGTCAAGTTGTTTGGGTCTAGGGCAAGCACAGAGCAAAGCCTTCTTTGTGTTGGGACAAAGTTAATAACATTACAAAAGAGTCTTTGGAGATTATGTTTGAGAACTATGAGAACATTCAATGGGAACATGGGAACAATATATTATTGCTAAATTTGAAAAGACTTTCATCTTCAATCTTTTGTTTATTTAGCATTTAGGTGATCCCTTTCAAGTTCATAGGTAGAGCAATCTGGGATGTTTCGTGTACCTTTGGTGCCAATTTGTTTTGTTCTCCTATATCTATTTTTGCAATCTTGTTCTAATGAATTATTTTTTTAAATGAATTAAAAAATGAATGTTTGTCAAATAACAAACTTGTCATTTTTCCCACAAAAAAGTTGGGAAATTTTGAGATTTTTTTTCTTTTGTAGTGTAAATTTGATGAGTTTTCCCCCCAAATTTGACCCCCCAAAAGATTTGCAATTTTGTAATGTTGCTAAGTGGCAATCATCCATAAAACAATTTGGCCAAATTTTGTTCCAAGAAATATGAAAGTACTTTTTTATAAAAACATCCTTCAATATATTTTGCTACATACTAAAATTTAAGATATAATCTTGTAACTTTTATATTAAAATAATTTCTCAAAAATAATATGGCAATTCTAGACCCCAAAAACACCCCCAAAATTTTCCATTTTGATCAGCATTTTTTTTAAAAAAAAAATGTGACCCACCTTTTTTTGTGTTTTCAATGTTGTTTTGATAGAATTTTGGCAAATAGGCAATGAAGAAATTGCGAACCCACAAATTTACACAGACCCTACATTCAAATATGATCAAATTGAATCAAATGATGTAGTTACACACAAAAAGAAATATCAAAAACTAGGTCACCTATTCCTTTATGCCAAATAAAATGTGTCAAATTACAATATATGATTTTTTTTTACTTTTTTTAATTAATTACTATTGTGTGATTAATGGTGTCCTAACTCCACCACTCCCATTCAACTCTTCTTTTCATTTCATGTCAATGATTTCTAAGCATAGGCCAAATTTGAAAATGTATTATTGTACCCCACCAACATTTTTTCTTGCAATTTTTCATTTTACTTGAAGCTAGCATTAGTTGATGCAAATCTGATGGGTCCATATTATAGGGTCCAAATGACCCCATTTCACATTTACATATTTATGTTAGGGTTAAGAATCATAAAAACAAACTTTGTAAAAAGTATTCACTTGTATCATTATAAGCTTTACAAAAAGATTATCATCAAGAACATTTTCTTCATGAACAAATCACCATTGTTAATAATGAATTGCAAGTTTTCATTGCACATTTCATTGCTCAATCACTTTCATTACATTTACAACTAGTCCTTTGGTTTATATCTATATTAACATGATTCATTTTGTTGCATATTTCATTCATGGACATTCAATGTTATAAATCGCATATGTTTGAAATATTAAGCATATGAATTGGTATTTAAAAAATTTCAAGTTTTTTTGAGTTATTGTTTAAGCTTTACTTGTGGCATTTGGTTATTATGCCATGGTTTTGGGAAGATATAGTCTTTTGGGAAGCATTCAAGGTTGAAATTTGAATTCAACTCAAATTGGTGGCACCAAGTGGTGGTGTTAACAACTACGTAATGATGAAAGGTCAACCAATTGTTGTTGCTTATGGAATGTGCAAACTCAAAAACTTCAAATACAAAATTGTTTGTAAATTAAACCGTAAACTTTTCATGTTCATTTTTTTGCTTTTAAATGAGAATGTCAAGGAGTCATTTGCATCCATGAACTTTCTTTCTCATTAGTCCTCAACTTTCTTGTGTTTGTTGATTATGAAAAACATTCCTCAAGTCTGTCAACTTTAAATTAGTTAATCCTCAAGTTTCCTCTTGTTTATTTGTTTATCAAGTTTTTTCAATGTTTGTTGATCTTCAAGTTTGGTTTGTCAATTTTCAAGTTACCTAAAATATGGCACCTTGAATAGCTCCTCCACTCGACTTTGAGTTCCAAATGTTATTCAATTTTTTAATTCCTTTTGGAACTCAAGCAATTATGACTTCAATAATTCTAAAAACTCTTTTGTTGTAAAAAGACATCTTTGTTTTAGTGTTGAAAACTTCAATAATGGTATAATGAAATCTTCCATTACTTGGCAATGTAGTTACTTGTGGAAGTGATGAACAAATGTTGAAGGATCTTGTGTGAAGTGCATAAAAGAAATAAATAAGGTGGTGTTTCGAATGAGGTTGTGAAGGGTTGGTTGCTACTTTTTGTTGTTTCAATGATTTGTGATTCTTTTGGCATAAGGAAAAAGTTAAAAGACGTGTTGCTTGTCTTTTTTTACTTTTTGTATTCATCTTCTTATGGAAAAACTAGTTGGCTATGGGTGTGGTGGCATCTTGTTTTTGTCATTTGTTAGGCAAAACCTTGCCACATCAACTAAGTTATAACCATTTTGTATTATTTTGGTTGTCATTTTGGTGATTGACTGAACAATTTTTATCATGGGTTGCATGTGTCATGTTGATCTTCCATAATCACTTTCAACATTGTTTTTTTTGGTGTGCACCTATTATCGAGACACTATGATTATCCCATGGTCACATGACTACTATGCACATGACATTTTCTTACACTATATAAAAATTAATAATTTGTTTTTACATTGAATGACTTCGCTAGTTTCACACTAATTGTAAAACCCTTGGTCCATATGTAAAAAATGAAGTAGTAGTCATGATGGACATTACAAATCTTCCTCTATCTATTTTAACTTTCATTATTGAGAAATTGGGAGGACTCGCCAAGCACAATAAATAGCCCTAGTTGGAGTCATTAGCATTGACATAACAAATTATGGTTATTGTCAACATGATTATTATGGAAACACATGTAACACGATTATGGTTATGCATTATAATATGCTCAATAGAAAGGTGATAAACAAAGCTACAACTAACAAGGATTTTTTTATAACCAACTTAAAACAAGGTATATTGTTACACAACTAAACAAGATTTTTCACAACTTGTAAATAATCTAAGGTTGAAATTGTTTTGGTTCAATTTTTCCAACAACCTTCAATCTATGTATGCATTTAAAGTTTAGTTTCCTCTTTTGTTATTTATAGTGCTTTTGAAAATTTCTAAGACAAACAGTTGTTATTGATAAACGTGAGGGAGATCTTGAAGTTTTTTCATGCGGTCAATATGCAATCATGAATGCAAATGTAAGATTGTTACAAGTGTATGACTTTCCCAATAAAACATCATCCTATATACTATTTTATTTTAATTCCCAAGTTAGTGTGGCTTTAAACAATTTTAAAATTGTTTTGTTGCATTTAAAAGTTCATTAAATATATTCCAAGTACAAATTCAATTATATAGTTTGTAAAATCACCTTTGTTTGTTGTGCTTGTGCAAGGTATGAAAAACTTATGTATTATTTTGTTATTGAATTTTTTCTTTTAATAAAGATGTTAGGATTATGTCATATGATGAAAAGGTCAACGTGTGCAAAACTTCTTTTGGCTTTAAAATAATGTTGGTGGTGGTGGTGGCCTTTTGCATAAATGAGATTGGGCATGGATATATTCAATTGAAAGTAGGTTAATATTCTATTAAAATGAATTTATTCATTATAAATTGGATGTGTTATATATAAAAAAGGACATGTTTAGGTGATTGGTCCTTTTCTTGTTGTATATTTGAACATTGAATTTGATCTCATCACTAATGGGCCATAACTAAATGGACTCCATGCAACTTTCTTACTTAGAGTGCTCATTTTTCATTTCATGATCTTTCATTGTAAGCCCAAAACTTTGTTTATACACTTTGGCCAATGATGTTTCAATTTTAAAATAGTCATGAAGACTTGATGCAATTGGATTCATCAATTAACTTGAACATTAAAATCATAATGAACATAATGATAAATAATCAAGATGATGTGTAATTAAAGGCTGAAATTAACGAAACATCAAAAAATTGGACTTACTTTCAATTTACAAAAATACAAGAAATTATTGTGGTCAATTTTTAATTGGTGAAGAAAGGAAATGCAAAGGCAAATTTATCTTAGTTCAAACCTATAACTTCATAGAAATTATATTTCTAAGTTTTATACTAATTTTGGCATCTAAATCATTGGATTAATTTTAAATTTTTAATTTCACGCTTTCACCAATTGATGTTGATCATAATAAATGTTTCAAATTTTAATTTTTGGCATGGAAAAGTGGCAAATCACCTCACTAAGATAATCACTTTCAATTGTCGATCTTTTAACATTTATTTATGTAGAAAAACTTATGTCATCAAGTTGAATATGATAGTTGTCTTAAGGCTTACATTGGGCATCAGGTGTGTGTGGTGGTTGGAAAAGGCATTGCAATTTTTTAACAAGTTGAGTTGGAAAAATAATGAAAATCATAAATTTAAAAAAAGGTGAAATGTTCATACCTTTTGCTTTTTAACATTATTGTACAATATTGCATACTCTAATTTGTGTGCAATACTAGATTATTAGTCAATAAGGTAGGCACCATGGTGGCTAAAAGTTGATATTCACAATTGCTAAAAACTTTGATACCTACAATTTGAAGATTTGGCACTTCAATTGGGTGCACATGTGTAAAACCCAACAATAAGGTTATTAGTTGACATTGTAATACTTAACTTAAATAAGTATACCATAACATTTTTTATTAGCTATGTTTCATGGGTCTTCTTATTGGACACCACTAGGAACATCACACCCCAAATTTAACCCATCCAACTTCAAAACAACATAAGACTCACATAAAAAAAAAATTTCATTCCAAATTATTTATCGAAAGGTTACCCAAGTCGTGTAGAATTCAAAACTTTAATTAAATTTACAAAAACAAATGATGTGGAAAATGAATGCATAAGGAAAAAGTTTTAGGGATATTGGAAACTTGAATTTTAAACTTACTTTTGGGAAACTTAAATTTGGAATTTGAACTTAGATCTTGATATTTGAATCTTGAATTTTGAACTTGCTATTGGGAAACTTCAATTTGGAATTTAAAATTCACAATTTTTAACAATAAATTGTAACAAAAATTTCCAAATTTTAATTCTAAAACTTGATTCAACACTTAACTTTAAACTTTACATATAATCTATGATTAACCTTCAAAACTAAGTAATACCAAAATGTCAACTATAGATTAAAATTGAAAGTTTAAAATAATTTAGCAAGTTAATTCAAAATTCAAAATTCATTTCAAAATTTCAATTCATACGAAGTTAAGTAAAATTCATTAGGGAATATTGAAAGTTCATGGATATAAATGTTAAATTAAGAAAAATTGGTTTGCAACAAATAAATCATTTCAATTTATTGTTTTTTTAATGTAATAACATACATGTGTTTATAAAATATTCAATAAGTTGAAAGTTAAACAAATAGTACGTTTGAATCATAAAAACATTTAAGGCTTGGAACATTTGAAAAATTGTAATGTTATATCCATGCATTTGTCTATTAAAGTGTTCAATTAGGAATTGGAAGTAGCCACTTAAATTAACTTCACAATTTATGTTGTAGTAGACCATGAAAGGTTGCAATGAATTCAATAATCCTTCATCCAACAACTTGTCATGTGTAGTTCAACCCACCACTTGTGATATTTCTACCAAGTTTTGGAGATGGATGGTTTAAACCAATTTCACATAGCTTTGTCACTTAACGCTTTCAATAATTCCATTTGCAAGTGTATATCACATAGCAAGTTTCCATCTTGAAGTGAACACTCTATTAAAATTTGACACTGCATGCACCAAAGAAGTTACTTTTGGGGGTATTATTGTATGTTGTTGTTATTTTAATGTTCAAATGCCAAAACATGTTTTGAAATGTTAAAGCATTTCAACATTTCATTTTCTGTCTTCCAACTTTTCAACATAGGAAACATGTACATTTTTTTGGCAATTTTAACATGTAGGTAAATAAGTTAGTAAAAAATGAGGTTTTGAAATTTAAAAAGGAACAAGTGGACCAAAAGGCATTTTTTTTCATTAGTGGGCTTGGTGTAAGTAAGATAAAGTGAATAATTGGATTATCTTGTCAATGTTAGAACAAATAAATTTAAAATAGGATAAACCCATCATAAAATTGTGGAAAGTTAAATTATGTTTTTAATTGAATGATGAAATATATGTTTTTGCAGTAATGTGCATTAATTTTCAATTTTCAAACTGTAAAAGTACATTTCAAGTAGGTTTTTTAAAACAATTGCTTTTGAACTTTATTTTTGGTATGAGGTTTTTGTTTTGAAGTGGGTATCCAATAGGTTTTAACAAAGAAAGTATGAATTTTTTTTTTTCATGGATTGTTGAAATATATGATGATCTTCATATCCTAAATTTGTACATACCTATTTCATTAAGTTTTTTAATGAAAAAGTAAGTTTGAACATATATTAACTAATTATATTCAAATGTTATTTTAGTTTACTTTTAAAGTTCATTTGCTTTTAGTTTTTTTAAAACTACATTCTTACAAACATCAAAAAAAAAAATGGTAATTGACGTATACTTTCACTTAATTTGATGTTATTTTATTGTAGTTATATGAGTGACACATGGTTTAAGTGCAAACATTTTTTTTTTCATATACTTAATCTTCCTTGTACAAATGATGTATAATTATTCTAAAATTTCAAACATATAAAAAAATTCCAAAATGTCAACAACAAAATTTTGAATTAATGTGTGTTGAATTGGACATCAATGTAGGGTATGTGAAGGAACATTAAATTTTCCCACCTTAAAGTTAACTTAATTTTTTATGTTTACTACATTGAGTTTTGATATCATATATTTGTTCAAATATTTGGTTTTAGTTGAAGCCACGAGGAATGATGATGAATTCATAATCTATCCACATGTTCCTATATACCAAGTAAATAGCCATTGAATATAAAAAATTATGAAAACGACATAATGTCTAATTGTTGAAAAAAAATCCTAAGAAAAATTCAATACCTCATCCAAGAAACTTTCCAACCTTTTCATGATATTGTGACCACAAATGAAAGAGCAATGGAATTTACAATGGCAATGTGAAAGGAAATGTTAATGTGAATGTGAATAGGTTTCAAGGTTTTGTGTGTAGTTGCCCATTTTTTGCAAAAAAACAATGACATGCCATTCGTTGTTGTTTATTTTCCCAAATTATCCATTACTATAAAGGAATTCATGAATGCAAGTTGAAAGAAAGGAAGTGTGTTTTGTTGTTTGTGTGTAACGCAAGTTTTATCATTAATCCGAAAAAAGTTGTTGATGGCGAGATGGAGCTAAATTTATGAAGTTAATGAAGCTTTGCAAGAAGAAGATGGGGAATTGTGTGATGGAAGATAAGAGGAGGGCAAAGGAATGGCTAAAGGGAAAGGACAAAAAATGGGTGATAAACTAAATTTTTAAAATAGATGTGTGTGGGATGTTGAATAGGAGATGATGGATTTGTTGTTTATGTTTTCTTCTTATTGTTGTTGAATTCTCTTCCATTGCACCAATATCACTTTACTGAAAATGAGTCATGTATTTTGAATTTTCATATGAATAATTTGTGTTGAAATAGGAGGACAAAATGAGGTGGTTAGAGTTGTAGATGCTTGGGCATTTGAAACAAGTTAGAAGCTTTAAAGTCATGCATGCATTAAAAGAAAACTATGGGTTTGGATCTAGTTGGATGGCTAGTTCTATGGGAGTAAGAAACATGAAAAATATTTATTTTGGGTATCCTTGGAATGGAGGAGTCTATGTGAAAAAAAAAGAATCCAAAAGGTTTCTTAGAGACCAAATTAACAACATGGTTCTTTGTGAATTTGGCTACCCATACTTTTAGTGGTTTTGCATAAACTTCATGTTTACCATCCAACTAATCCTCATAAAATAAAAAGATGGAAGGGGGCCAAACTTTTTGGGAAATTGAAGTGTAGAATTATTGATAATACATTGCATAATAGAGGTTGGGATTAATAGCTCAATGACTTATTGAACAATGAGAGTTTTGATCTCTCGTCAAACTTCAAAGAAACCAAGTTTATGGTTTGGCTCAAATTGAGGCAAAAAGCATCAATCCTCAACAACATTAAGACTATCAACTATTGTGATATAATAATGTAGTTTAGAGGCTTTAAAATGTTTAAATTATGTTTCTGTGGCATTTGATGTAGATTGATTAGAATGTGTTCTACTTGAGTTTGTTTTTAAGGATTGAAGTCTTGGATTTGTTGCTTGAGAGTTGTGAATAGAGTGTCTACTTGTGAAAGTTTTAAGTTCCTTCCCTTTTGGTTACAACACTACTTTCCTTTCTTTTCCCTCAAAAGTGCATATTAAATTCAAAATCTTAGGAATTGTAAGCATTTTTAGACTTTGTCATAAATACCTAAATCTTTTGTACATGTATGAATTTTTTTGAATGTTTTTAATATCTATAATTAATGCATTCTCTATATTTTAATTTTTTAAAAATAAACATTTTCCTATTGTAAAACCCATTGAACTATAAATTTTCTCTAACAACCAATATACGAAACCTTATGGGAACCCTATATTTTTATTCATATAGTTTCTCAGTTCCCAAAATAATGTTTTCCTTTGAATCTTTATCCAACATAGTTAATGTGAATACAACATATGAATTACTTGTTCCTATATTTATTTTTAGCATAGGCAAGCAATAAGTCTTGTGGCAAACAAAATTCACATTGTTTTTTTTTCTTTTTTTGGGTCAATTCATGATTGCATTCCAAGATCTAATTGTCCACGATGATGATCCAACAAGAATAAGAGCAAAACAAACCCTAAACCTTGAAAGCTCTTTTTCCAAGGTTTTGTAATATCTTCCTTAATAACAAATAGCATAACTTGGCTTCCTTATGATTCACACCATCAAAAATATAAGACATTGCTTAATGTTTAGTATTTACTCTTCAATAAAACATAGGTTTGAAGAACAATAAAAATTTATCATACCCTTTCAATTTGTTTATTTATATGATTTTCCTTGCAAACATGTTTGTGGGAATTTTTAAAAACTACAATATTAATCAATAAGCCAAAAAAATAGTGAGAACAATTAACATAATCAATAAATTGTAAACCTAAAATAATAATAATAAATACATGAATGGACAAGGCGTGTGAGAAACTAAGAAGAAAAAAAGCCACAAAAAAGAAGGGAAAAAAAAACATATTGATATTCTAAATGACCCCCAAGGTTTTAAATCCAAAATTTATAAGGATCTCAATCGAGGTCCCAAGAACATATGGAAACTCCAAACCAGAAAATGATGAGATCCCGTAAACCCAAGTGCCAACTTTCCCACAAGTTTTGGTTTGGGCCGAAACCAGGTTACCGAAACCGGGGGGTGTTGTTATAACGAACGAGGTCCTCAAATACCCAACGGGAACCCTAGTAAAGTTACAACAGCCCCGGCACCAGCCGAGGTCCTACACAGCTACGCAAGCGCGGGTCGGCGGGCGGCCGGGTGCGACCGACCGAATGTAGGCCCGGGTGTCTTGTGACCGTTTATGAACGGAACGGGACCCCAGCCAGCAGGGCCCCAACAGCAGCCCGCCCGCCCGCTCGGGCACCCGAGCTCGGTCGTCTCTCTCCTTTTCTTACAGCTGCCTGCCTTCTCACGCTCCTCCGTCGCGCAGTTGAATCGCTCTGCAGTGCTTGCCGGGGCAGCGTGTGCATTAGCAGCAGCAGCAGCGTCGATTAGAGAGCGCTCTCTCTTTCTTCGCGACATCATCATTACTTCTAGTTTCTCCAATAACAAGGCCGGTGATAGCGTCTGTTTCCGAAACGCTTCTTCCGTCGTCTGTTGCAGTGTTTTTGAGGGGACATCTGAAGTGGGGTAGGTACCTGTTTTGGTTTTTCAGAAGTGAAGAGGTGGTGACGACCGTCTGCTGTGATTCTGACGGTTTTCCCGAACTCTTGAGCGTGTTTTGCGGAGTCTTCTTTGTTTGGGTTGTCCGTTTGTTTTTTTTTGCGTTCCAAGTATTGAGGTTTCCGTTTTCTTTCCCTTCCTTTTTGACGCCTTTCTACAGGGTACCATTTCGGTCCTGTAGTTGGTTTTCTGGGAGGGGGCAAGTGGTCTACGTCTCCCTCCCTCCCTCCCTCTCCCTCTCTCCTTGCCTCCCTCTTATTGGAGACTGGTGATTGCCGTATGGCGCTTGCTTGGTGTTTCTGCCGGAAAGCAGGGGATTTGAAGGTGTACCCATGATGATATGAAGGAGTGGTGTTTTGTTTCTTCTGAGCGTAGCGACGGTTTTTCTTTGCGGAGGAACCTTTGGTGTGGAGCGGGATCAGACGAAGGGCGCGAGAATTTGGTTGAGTAGTAGCTGGTAGAAAGATCGGCGGGGAAGGGAGAGGAGTGATTCATATGCAGGAGCGACCTGCATGAATGCGGGCTATGCCATGGGAGGACAGATGGAGCAGAATGCACCGGTTCAACACCATGTCCACCATAGCAACCATGCGGCTGCTGCAGGAACTGACACTGGAGATGCTGTGATGGCACGTTGGTTGCAATCTGCAGGTCTCCAGCATCTGGCAGCTCCATTAGCCGCGGCTGCACTCGACCATCGCTTGCTTCCCTCTTTGTTGATGCAGGTGCCCTCCCCTCCCATTCTTCTTCAACTGGGATTCAGGCATGCTTGCATTCATTCTCTGCCACTCCACTCTGCGTTCTCCTTTACTCTTCAGGGTCCATCATCCCTTGTGTGTTTGTACAGCATCGGTATGGATCTCAAGCAGATTTCTTTGTTTTCTTAACTATTGCTTCCCAGCCAGTGGGGGGGGGCCAGCTTTTGAACCCAAACTGTCATGGGCATTTCAGATAGTCTGCCATTGTTTCTCATAAGGGATGTTGTCCTGTTCAACCCTAGAATTCGAACCTCGTGCCACTCTTACTTACCTTCTGTCTTCAGGCCATCCAAGTATGAACCCCTTCTTCTGCCAGCATCCCCATTCTCCCTGTGGACCATTCAAAAACCTCGTGGATTCCAGGGACGATTCAGCATTTTTGGTTCAGGTTGCCCCCCTTGCCCTTTTTACTGCTGCATTGCCCAGAGGTACTCCTGCAGAATGGATTGTGTGAACACTGACACTTGGTTTCACTAGAATCCTATGTGGCTTCTTGAAGGAAAGAGAGAGAAATTCGAGCCTGCTACTTTGTCTTCCATGTTTCTGAAAGATTCAGAAGTGAACATTTCTTTCAGCCTTTATGCTTTGTAGCTGGAGCCTACTGGTTTGATGGCTGTCATCTTGAAAACAGTGTGAACGGAATGTGTCTGTGCATGGGCAGTGTTTATGGACAATCCAAACCATAGCAGTGTCAAAGGAGTTGTCATTGCCAGTTGTACGTTATTGCCATACATTGTATGCTGCAAGCACACAGGCTGGAATCACACCACATGGAAGATAGATACTATCAGCTAGATACAATAAACTAAATGGCATTGCTTCCTCTCTGAGATAGGGATTCAGGACTTTGTCCATCTTTGCTTATGCCCAGAGATAACCAGTTTTCGACTAAGTGGTATGTGATAAGAGTCACATCTCTGTCCTTTTGGAATGTCAAGCATGTAGAAGTCTGTCTTGGTTTGGAATGTAAAAAAACAAGTTGGGAGGGAATGGTGCTTTTGTGAAGCAGGACTATGCAAGGTATGGAGTGCAATCATTGGAAGATAAGCAGAAGCTGTTTAGATTGATAAAGACAATCAGCAGTGGTGTAGAGCCTGCATCTGAGCCAACAACACCTCCTCCATTTTCTCGGTCTGCAAGCCAAAGTGGCATGGATGGCTTCTTGTCACCAGAGCTTAGAGGTGATTTTGATCCAGGACTTCTGGATTTGCACTCTATTGACGATACAGAGTTCTTCCCTGAGGTGATATGATTCAACTTCCCTTCTCATAATATTGCCTCTTTGATGATTCATTCTGCGTGAATACTGGATTATAGGTGTTATCAGTTAGGGTAATCTTTATGATGACTCACTCACTGTCTTAACATTCATCATCACTATGACATGAATCTTCTTGATGGTCTAACTCATGTAATTTGCCGCTTCTGTCAGGGGTTGGTGTATGGCCATAATCTACCGTAATGTAATCATACTGCAGATGTTATATTCATGATTTTTGTGGTTGTATTAATAGATCCTTTGCCAAGTCAAGAACTGAACTAATGCATGCCCTTGACTGGATGATGCAGACCTCCATTCCCGAACCATTTCAGCCATCGCCATCATTTCTTGCTGTTGTTGAAAAGGGGTTTGAGAGTGAATATGAAGGGCATTCAATGAACATCAAGCAACAGACCAAGTTGCAGGGTCTTTCTGTCAGCAGTCCACACCGATCTGTATCCACAGAAAAGGATAGGAATGGGAGCAGCAATTCTGGCATTGCACGAATAAAAGTTGTGGTATGTTTGGGCTTCTTTCAACGCAATTTGTGTGGAGATTTCTGGTCATGCCTCTTTTTGTTTAGGGTATTAGGTCATATTACAATCACTCTCTGTGGTATTTGTGAACAAAAATACACCATTTGACTGATTGTGGGTAAACCGGCTTTACCCTTCACGAGGAAATTATGCATTTTGGTTGTCGTGACCTACTAATTGGGAGACTGCCGGTTACAATAATGAGCATCCTTGGGGGTCCAATCACAACAAGTAATTTGTTGCTGCCATGTGAGGTTCTATTTCTAATGAAATCATGCCCAATGGCCTGCCTGCTGGAAGCTGAAGATGAGATATGACCATGTTGCCTTATCCTTCATCCAGGACTCTGAGCCCTCAGGATAATTTGTTTGTTGGATATGATTCTCCCTGTGTGTTGGTGTTTGATACGTTGGGAATGGCTTGGAGCTCAAAAATTGTGATTTTTGTCCCCAGGTTCGAAAACGACCCATTAACAAGAAGGAGTTGGCACGGAAAGAGGAAGACATTATCACAATAAAAGATACAGACTGTTCTCTAACAGTGCATGAACCAAAAGTCAAGGTATGTCTGCTCTGATCTTGTGGATTCAAGGGACTTTCCAATGCCTCCTTTGTAGGCAGTGTATTGAAGGAAAGCACACCTTTTTTCTTTCATATTATCATTTCTTATCAATCTGACAAGTATGCTGTGCTGTGCTCTTGAGGCCCTTCAGGTCAGTCACTTGCTGACCTAATGTATACTGACCCTAGCTTACCTGTTGAAGTTGCATCATTTCAGTAAACCTGATTTTTTTCAATTTGTACAGGTGGATTTGACAGCTTATGTTGAGAAGCATGAGTTTGTGTTTGATGCGGTTCTGGATCAATATGTTAGCAATGATGAAGTAAGTTGCAAACTTCCGTTCCTTTACATTTTGAGCATACGTACTTTGGTGACTTTGGCTCTGATGCTAATGATGATGATGCTGGGCATCATAGGTGTATCGTACAACAGTGGAGCCAATTGTACCCACAATCTTTCAGCGCACAAAGGCAACATGCTTTGCATATGGGCAAACAGGCAAGCATGACAGAACTTATCTCCTATCTCTGGTTATTTCACAAAGCTTCTGCTGGTTTCTATGGGGTCCTCATACTGCTTGCACACTGCCCAACAAGCTGGTGGTATGGGGCTCCACCTAGTGCATGTCTGACTTGGTCAGCCATACCTGGTACCAGTCTGCACCTTTTGTGCACATGCCCTAATGCAGAGAAATGCTTCTGATTCTTGGCTAAGAATTTCTCTTCTTTTATCCTTCTTTGCAGGAAGTGGAAAGACATATACCATGCAGCCATTGCCTCTCAGAGCTACTCAAGATATCATGGCTTTGATGCAGCAGCCAACATACCGAAGTCAGGGTCTTCAACTATGGCTAAGCTTCTTTGAGATTTATGGTGGTAAACTCTATGATCTTCTGAACGAAAGGAGGTACATTTTCAGTCCATACAGTGTGCTTCTGTAGTATCACAAACCCTGTTGTTCCATTTTAGTGATCTGCTATGGAGGTGGATAGCTGAAAGGTTCTCAGACTCAAGATATGAGTCTGACCATCACCTACTATCAACATGAAGGATGAACATAACATTTGCAAATTCAGGGTGATTTGATGTTGAATTGTGGTGGAATAAATTGGATAGAGTCATCATCATAACATTGCAGCACAAGTTTCTTTTTTCCTTCCATTGATGAGAGGAATTTATCATTACCCTTTTCTAACTTTTAGAGCATATCATAAGGCATTGGAGAAGGAGTTGGTGTTGATGAAGCTGGGTAACGGTGGTGCAGAAAGCTGTGTATGCGAGAGGATGGACGCCAACAAGTGTGCATTGTAGGTCTGCAAGAGTATCGAGTATCAGATGTGGAATTGGTGAAAGAGTACATTGAGAAGGGCAACTTGTCTCGCAGCACTGGCTCCACTGGAGCTAATGAAGAGTCATCAAGGTCCCATGCCATTCTTCAGCTTGTGATCAAGAAAGCACCAGAAGGCAATGATACAAAGGGAAATCGTGTTGTTGGCAAGATATCATTTATTGACCTCGCAGGCAGTGAGCGAGGGGCTGATACCACTGATAATGATCGACAAACTAGGTTAGAACTTCAATCTTCTGTTGTGCTTCTTCCTAGAATATACATGTGTTTCCTGACAATATCTTAAGCCGTGCTTTGTGGTCTGCATAAGGTCAGTCATTGAGACTATTTGGCTTGGCCTTGTAGAATGGAAGGAGCAGAAATCAACAAGAGCTTATTGGCTCTGAAGGAGTGCATACGAGCACTTGACAATGATCAGGGCCACATCCCTTTCCGAGGGAGCAAATTGACAGAGGTGCTTCGTGACTCATTTATGGGTGACTCACGCACAGTGATGATTTCATGCGTGTCACCAAATGCAGGCTCTTGTGAACATACCCTGAATACACTCAGATATGCAGACAGGTATGCAAGAATGTGATGGTCCCCACCTTTTAGTCAACTAACTTGGCCTTGGCCTAACACTGGTTGTGGATCCTGTCTCACCTAAGGTTTTTTCTATTACTGCTGGTTTCTTATCCTGTCTTTTTAACTGTCTCCAAACCAAATGAAAACTGCTATTGCAATCCTTCAGGGTGAAAGGACTGTCCAAGAATAACAACTCAAAGAAGGATTTGAGTTCTACTGCATCAACTCAAAGGGAGATGACATCTTCTCCACCACTGCCTCCAATCCCAGCACAATTAGCCCCACAAGTGCCAGAACATGTGCTTGACAATAGAGCAGCAGAAAATGGCAGGCGCCCACCCCTTGATCCTGGTTGGTATGTACAGCATGGAGAGCGTGAGGCACTAAACAATCAATTGAATGAGCACACCTTTGCAGGAAGGGATGCAAGCAGGGCTACATCAGCACCTGTTGAAAAGGATAGACCAAGCAATGTGGACATGAGTGAGGGGGGACTTTATGACTTGCATGAGAATGAGAATGAAAGGGTCCAGGTTTTCTTGCCTTCTCGCCGTAAGGGGGATAGGGAAGAGAAAGTGGAACGCCATGTCAGTCGTGATGATATGCCCAAGGCTGAGGGGGTTCCAAGGCGACAGAATGAACAACTCACTATTGCCAGTGCCTATTCAAGGGTGGACTCTGAAGTAGATCTTGTGCAATTCAATCATGAAGGTCACATCAATGCAATTCTTGAGGTAGCATTCTAGAATCGCCAGTGGAATTAAAATTAAGTACAGTTTGACCATCTTCTGACTTGTGTCAATTTCATGACTATTCTGTTGATAGTGGTTCTTTGCTGGCTAATGAGAAGAGGATAATCATTCATTGTCCCAAAATGGTGATTGGCACAGCCCAGTCTCACGGGCCATATCTTGACAATGCACCTGATCAAGCACTTGGCCTGCCTTCTGTCAGTTTGCCAGATTACACCTAGGGACTGGAATTACTGCAACTTATATCTTTGCCTATGATTGAGATAGTCTTTGCACAAATTGATGTATATAGCTGAAGGAATTGACTGAAGTAGTGTTTGTATGCAACTTACTGACAAAGCAATAGATGGTGCAGGAAGAGGAAGAGGTCATTTCAGCTCATAGGAAAGAGGTGGAGGATACTATGGAGATTGTACGGGAGGTAATGATCTTAACTTATAGCCCTGAACTTCTGCAGATATCTAGATTGGCTAATAATGCCTAGATTCCATTGTGCCACTGGTCTTGGTGAACCAAGTTTGCTTTATCTGTAGGGTGACTTATGCTTAATGTCATGCACAAGCTCTTGTTGGATCTTCAGTAGTAAATTGTGAAGGACCTAGGCTAAAAAAATGGTGAGTACCTTCGTGTACATCATGATGATCAACAATCTCTTCATTATCTGTGAGAACCTGTTTGACAACATTGTTCCTTCAACTGGCAGCAAATGCCATGCAGCAATTAGTGAGCCCTGCCCACAGCTAGATAATTTTTGAAGGCTGCTAGGTTTCATCTTAGAGCCCTGATGCTTGGAGTCAGTTGTTATTTCCTAGCTTGGGCACCTATATCTATGGCAAAGGAATGAGAAGGATCCTTACAAGTCAGCCTCCATGTACATGCAGGAAATGAAGCTGTTGGCTGAAGTAGACCAGCCTGGCAGTCGAATAGACCGCTATGTGTCTCAACTCAACTATGTCCTGTCAAGAAAGGCAGCAGGCATAGTGAACCTGCAGGCCCGTCTGGCCAGATTCCAACGGCATTTGAAGGAACAGGAGATTCTGAGCCGCACAGGTGGTCTTCGACAAATTTAGACATTGACACTGACCATGATCAAGTGCCATACACCATCCATGAGCTTTTTACCTCACCTATGGTTTGTTACAGAACTGAATAACAGCCCAGTGACTTCAGAGTTCTTGGGTATGCTAGCATGCATCTTGTTCCACTTTTTGCAGAGTTAATCTCTTAGGTGGAATGAAGTTTGTCCTGCTAGAGTAGGCTCTGAGAGCTCTTCATTTTGCTTCCATATCTGTAACAGGCTTGGAAACACAAGGTACACATACAAAGGGGATTCCTGAAAAAAAGCTTTAGTGATAGTGACCATGGCTATGTAACTGCCACCGTCACCATAACTTCCACTAATCCCAGTCTTTGCCAACGTAATCTTGACTGCATTGGCTTTGTTGCTTCATTGGGGAACTGCAGGCCCATTGCTTTTCATCTGTATTTATACAAAGAAACACAATATATCCTGATTTTTACTGATTCACACCATTTGATCTCCAATTAAGGGTGTTTGTCACCATAGTTTTCAACAGTGATCTGATTGTGGACTCAGTATGAATGTGAATAAACTTGGTGTTGGAACTAACACCAAGGTTACGTTCAAAGTGTTATTGTGGAGTTTTTGTCTGCAATCTCATAAATATGAAATGGGAGGGAATGTTTCGAGGAGGAAATGATTGTGATGTGTTCAAGGGATGCAAAGCCTTTGTGTTTGTTTGGTTACAACCCTAATTGTTCATGACTCAGATGATAGAGAGGCATTTGCCTTGGTGTAACAGATTTCTGTTCAATGCTTGGCTTACTTTGACTATGTGGTTGTGGATCATGGTGAAGCCAGGAAAGACAAAACCAGATTGGATGTGTCTGCTGCATGCTAACACCGACAGTAGTGTCTCTTCTTCAAGGTGAGCTTCTATAACTTATGTGGGTTGGGAAAATTGTGTAATTGAGAGACTTTTGCCACACCATAGGTAGAGCCATTTCTATATTTGGAGGTGGGCTAGCCAACAGTACGACTTAGTCTTCCCTTTGCTCACGGACATGCTTAAGAAACTCAGGACACAGATTTTCGATAATGGTTTGCCAAGTATTTTGGGTGGATTTTATGTATTATTCTGCACCTGTGGTAGGGAGCTGATGAATGAAGTTAATAGTTGTCATTGCAGCTGGTCACTGCTATTCATGATAAAGGTTGAATTAGGGTTTCACACATTTGCTTGCACATGCCACCAATTTTGTGTTACCCTCATAGTGTTCTCTGCAATCTCTTAAGATATCCTTTTTGGAGATGTGCTTTCTAGGATTGTGACAGTTTTGAAGTTCATGGGAAATCAATCTCAAAGATATATTGGTTTTGGAGATAGGCTTTCTAGGGTTATGACAGTCAGTTCCAGGGTTTAGTCACCCATTTGGATGCTCGTGGGCTCATTCCAGAGTTTGTGTGGAATTCCTTAGTACAGAATCATTACACCCAAAGGGTTTGGCAACACAAGAATAAGCCCATTTTTCATTCAACTTGGTTAAACTTCACAATTTGAATGTGGTTATATGTTTGAGCAAAATAGCCAACCACAAATTCTTTTTCAAAAGAAGTAATTGTCTTCCTTTCTATAACGATTGATTGTATTTAATGTCTAGTGCAAGAATCGTAATATCTTCTTATGTACAGCAGAACATAACTTTCAAAGCAGGTCTAAGCTGAAAAAAGAGAAAATGTGTTTGATATTTGTCAAAACTGTTGAGAATAAACTCACCGGGTTTGTATTATACATTCAGAGACACAAGGTGTACTCTACATGTTTTGTCCTAAATTACTGAAATCCTGAAAATTTAAATTTAAAATTGCCAAAGCTTATGATGCAAATATATGAAATCTTCACAAAAAAGAGCCAACCATCAATCACTCATTCGTTCAATACGATCTCATCATTGCTCTATGATTTTTTCATTTATCATGTTTGCATCGTTTTCTTTGTAGTTTAAAGTTCATTCTCACTGTACCTACAACGACTAGAGAGATGACAGATTTAATACTATACAATGATGTCTGTTGTACACTTAAAACTACTCTAACAATGTTCTTAAAATGAGATCTGTAGATAGCAGGATTCTGTCCTGAAAAGTAAACTGTGTACCATCCACAGGTAACCTTTGGCTAGCCATGTGTGTGCCTCAATGCAACAAGAAAAATACGGTGTTTATAGCAGAGCAGCTGAAACCAGACTAACAACATACTTATCCTCTGCCCCTCTTCTCCTATGCCACCACCATCACCTTCTGGAAAACACTCTCTTTGGGCATACATTTGTACTATAACCTTTGCCCTATGACCGATGATATTATCATCTCCATGACTGACTGCTAGAGTTTGTGATAGCACAATTTTTCTCTTAAGTGCCCTGTCATAGTTGCAGTCAAATAAATGATAGAAAAACTCCTCCACAATTGTGGCCTGACTGACTGGTATTCATGAGTAACAAATAGCGGCACTACTCATGCTACCACTCTTCATTGAGCCCGTCACAAACCAGTGAAGACAGAAAATAGGTCACCATTGATGTAATTGTTGTCCACCATGCTGACTAAGAAGTACGAGTTTTTGATCTGAAATACACCACCACAACACAGAACAGAACATTTTACTACACCTTTCCTGTCAATTGGGCCATTATCTCCTCCACACCCTTTCTCTCATTTCTTGAGGAGACAAAGATGTCAATATTTATGTGGCTACCATTACTGTCTCCCACTACAAAGTGCAGCAGTTTCCCATTTGTGTAACCTTCTGTCAGCTGATACCTTCAATCAAACTCTCCACAAGATGTAATTCAAAAGATGGTGATCAGATTGGAATCTCTTCTTTCAGCCTTTCAGTGTTCAGCAAGAGAAGGAAATGAATTGTTTTGCAGACCAAAGCATCAAAACTGTTGTACAAGGATGAGGAGATTTTCTCAACTGGAAGTTCATGTTAGGCTTTTTACCTCTAGAAGGACCTTCCTTGACTCATCACCCTCTGGATAAAGAGAAGCCCATTCGCCCTCCCATGCCAGGAAAGCCTCATCCTTCCACACCATGAAGCTTACAGGATCTACCACAGTTGGTTGGATAACTTCCTTCCCTGGGAACACACCCCATGTAACCGCATTGACATTGGTGGGTCCAATGTTGGACTGGGTTTCACCCTTGGCATTCACTCCGATATATGTCAGAGATGGGTTCTCCTTGGCCTTTGCAATGAGTGCATGGAGTTTCTCAGGAGAGCAGAAGAACTCAACATATGCCTTTTGATAGACATAACCCCCTGGACCACCCCAGCCTGCAAAAACACATACAATTCATCATCAGTCACTCACAATATTGTTAACCTCTTGAACTAAGTCCTATTTCAGCCCTTCGAAACTCCAAATACTGTGAAATTGACATTATCAGAAATGTCAGTGATAAATCAGCTTACAGCAAGGACCATGTTGTTTATAAAGACAGCAACAAGCGGATGGATCCAAACAAACAACAATTCCAACAGATTGAAACTCTTTTTATCAACTTCCATGCTCCACAGGCTCTATCTACTACCACAAGCCTTCCACAAAAGAAGGCTTTTTGTGACTGCAACTGCTGAATTGGACATGAGACTGAAAATTGCAGCTGAAAGATGGGCACATACCAACGCTCGGGGAATCAGACTTCTCGCCATTCACAGCAGGCTGGCTGTTGATGGTGAGAAAACCCTGACTGTTGATTTTCACCAACTTGTCATTGATCTGCACTGTCTCAGGCTGCAATCCTTCTGCCTCTGACCAAGGATTTGTGTTAAGCTCTCCCGCACAGTACTTGGCAAATATCTGTAACAAACACAGCATCAGTACTTGGCAAAAGCATCTGAACAGAATGCCCATGTGTTTACATTCCTCCTGTAATTCTTTTTAGCTGCTGATATTTATACTAAATCCAGCTGAACCTAGATGTCAAAAACAACAACCTGCTGCCCATTGCACAGAATTCAGAGACTTGGTACCTTATTGACAACTTCTGCAGAGGCCAAAGGTACACCCCACTCTGTGAGCATCTTCTTGCTACGTGACCGCTTCCTGAGAAACTGCTCATGTGCACCAGAGAGATACATATCTTGCATGGTTAGTTTCATGTAAAACAGCACGTGGGCTCCAATGAAAAATGATATAGAGGCAGGCAAAGATATTTGTCCTCCACATGATCCAGACAACCCATGTATGTTGACTCTCCCAACCATCATGGGCCTGTTGACACAAAGGATAAGACGAAGTGCAGTCCAAAAGGGCAATATCTCCAGAAAAAGAACAAACCTGATGATCATTGAAACTCCCATAGGCAGGATTGCGGGTATCACCCCATCTGCCTCGAGGAAAATCATCCCAGGCTGTTGTTCGTGAAATGTAACTTCTTGGCCGATTTGCCCTGCAACCCATCATACAATAACAGTGTAAGGGGGGCTACACACATGGGTTGTGAAGCTTTCCTTTCTACAAAACAACACTCCAGAATGTTGGCAGACACATCGGATTACACCCAAAATCTGACAATTGGATTTAAATCTCAGAAGAAAATTACTTCATGTACAGACACAAACTATACTGCACACCATCATCTGCATAAAAAGTACAATCTACACACCAGAATATGGGGCGCACATCCTCCTTGTTGCGCCTGATGTTGGTGGGGGGCCTCCAAGGCAATGGACGACTAATCTTACTGAAGTCAATCAATCCCAGGTTCTGTCACCAACAAAGAGAGAAGGGCATCCCAATATGCTAATGAAATCAGACAACAACTAGAAGCTCCATGCACACACAATCACATCCCACAAAACACTTGGCTTCACACTAACCAAACCTGATCAAAATTTACAAATACAAATACATGAAAATATATAAGAAATTCAATTTCTGGAATGGGAGTTTGAAAAAACACACCTGAAGAATGCCGAGCACAGACTTCTCAAGATTGAGGGAGTACAGATGCAATGTCCTGATATCATGTGCCAAAATTTTCTTGCACATTTCAGTGCCCAAATGAATACCATATGCTCGAACTGCTTCTTCATTATCCTTGATTGGCTCAAGTGCAGCCTTGATTTCTTCCGGCACCTGCATCACCCTACCATGTTAACTTCCACACTGTGGCAACAACATGTCCTGAGAATATAAAAAGGCAGACATAAATGGTTCATGCAGCATAAATGACCATGCCTAGCTTGAACTACCACATATGATTTTGATCAAACACAAAGTGAACAGGGCAAGCAGCATTATGCAAGGAGTGTCAGAGATCTGAAGTGATGTACCTTTGTTTTGCAAAGACTTGTCATACGTAGAAACCCCTTGTAATTCTGGATGGGCATAATTCCAGGCACAATAGGGCACTTGATGCCAATTTCACGACAGTTACTCACAAACTTGAGGAAAATGTCGGTGTCATAGAAAAGCTGGGTGACAATTACCTCTGCACCTGCATCCACCTGCAATAGCCACAAGCACATGAGACACCACATTGGCTGAATCCTTGCAATCCTAGAGATTTAACAGAGAGATAGACACAGCAGACTGGTGTGTAAGGATGCAGCTCCTCAGAATAAGACCTTCAATATGAATTGCAAGGACCTGCCTATCTTTCTCTCTTGACCTATCTGAGTGCCTGACAAAGGGACATCTAAATGACTTCACAAAGGCTTGTTACATGTTGTGTCCAGAGACTTGGAAGCCTGATGATGGCATGAACATACAAAACCAACGTACAGCATTTTCTGATTTTGTAGATGATTCAAGTGGAACTGCAAATGGATCCACCAAAACAAATTACCAAAGAAACCTCCCTAATCCAATACCAACCTTCTCTTTCAAGTAAGCCAGATCCTTTCTGTAGGCCTCCTCAGTTGCTCCTGCCTCTGAAGTTATCACCTCTGGATGGGCCTCTGCAAGCAAAAACCCACAACAGGACTCAGTGTTTAAATCATGAAAATGGTCACAACACAAAACCACTCTGACAGACCAGACAATACCAACGGCCATGGATCCCTGGCTGAATGATCGATCAAAGAGAAGAAAACCAAGAAGCTCAGATGTGAACCTCTGCCACCAAGGAATTAGTGAGCTACATAGAATAGACTTTTGACAGTCTATTGAAGAACCACACTCACTCACAACTGTTGCATAACAAAAAACCGAGACAAACACCAGAAAATCATTTTTTTGTCCTTCAGAACTAGAAGGGAGAAGCCAAGTGCCAAACAGATGATGATCACATACCTGGGTACCCAGCAACAGTGATCCCGAAATAGTCCCCATATTTAGCCTTGATGTGCTTCACCTGCAAGACAAAGGAACTTGTCATGCTGAAACTACAGGCACATATGTAAGTAACTGCACAATACACAAAAGCAATGATAGATATCTGTTGACACAGTTTCACACATCCACATCTGTGCCAGTTTCTTCTTCTCAGCAATCGCAGCTTTGCACATGCACTTTGGCATTGTGAGACTCATACAAGCACATTATTGGCCAGGTAAACAGCAGCATACTGTAAACACATGAATCAAATCTCTTGCTCATGGAATGAGGAAAGTGTGGTGTACAAAAGGAAATGATTGAAGAAGTCAGGCCCCCTTGAAACAACCCAACTCAAAAAAATTGGCACACTTACCAGATCCAGAGCACAAGAGAAACCACCCTCAATGGTCACGAATGTGTCCTGGCCATGTGGCGGATCACCTCGCAGAGCAAGGATGTTCTGAATGCCATTTGCCTTCACCGTGTTCAATGCATCCTCAAGCTTCTCAACTGGCATATTTGTGCAGGTCAGATGCATCATGGTTTCCACACAGATCTGTTACCCCCACCACCAATAGCACCACCAAAAATCCGGTTAGAAGAGAGAGAGAAGACAAAAAAAGCTTGGAAAACCAGACGCAACCCAATCTCTAAAACAAAGAAAAGGAAGCTACAACAACAAACAGTCTGCCCTTGCAAGAATGGGGTGTTGTGGATCAACAGAAGAAACTAACTTCTGAAGCCTTTGCTGGACAAACAGGAAAAGAAACACAAACAGATCTTGTGACTGAAAGGAAGAAGAAGAAGAAGCAGATTTCCATGGGTACAGACCATGTTCTGCATCTTGTTGGCGATGTCGAGAGTGAGAGCAGAAGTGGAGCCTCCAGCTCCCCAAGTGATGTCACAGAAGGCAGGTTGGTGGACGACCATGCGATCCATTCGATCAAACAGATTATCGATTCCTTCTTCAGTCCTGGGAGGAAAGAACTCGAAAGAGAAAACCACACCGTTGTTCGCCAACCCATTGTTGATCTTGTCGATAACCTTCATGCTTCCTTGCTTGCTTCCTTGCTGCTGCTGCTGCTGCTGCACGTCGTCGTCGTCCTCCTTTCCGGCCCTTCTTCTTTCAGATTTCTGCCATGAGCTCCAAAGACACAGTGTCAGAAAAACCACCATCCCAGAAGAACTAAAACAACGACCCCCCAAGTCGCTGCTTGCACCTATCGGTCAAGATTCCAACCCATCGTCAAGCCGAGAACACAATGCCAGCGAAATCCGCACATCAACCTCCAAAGCACACCCCCACACAGAAACACACAAAAAGATCACAAAAACCAAACCGAGAAAGAAAGATAGGGGAAGAAAGAAACGCACCAGATCTGAGATCGGTCCGCGAAAGACACACACACAGAGAGCAACAACAACAACAAGCGCTACTTTGCCACTAGTGCGAGACAGGCTCTTCTAGGACGATGTAAAAGTGTTCGAGGAGATGGATCTCAATTCTGCCCAAACAAAAAAAACGTGGACAAAAATTAAAGACATGTAGGGATCGTAGGCGCGCGCAAGCGACCCCTATCGGCGCGCAAGAGCGGGGCCCCTACTACCCTAAGAACCAAATCTGCGTGACGCAAGTGGCGGGCCTCAGGCGTGAATGGGGCGAGCAGGAAATGGGTGGTAAAGGAAGGATTCACAGCTGCGGCTGCTGCAGGAAGAGGAGACTCGAAAGAAAGAGAGAGAGAAGAACCAGAAGTAGAGGACAAGCACTACTCCTGTCTCCTACACTTCTGCCTATGTCTTCTTATTCTTCTCGCAAACAAGGTACTCACTGGGGATGGATTCCTCTCCTTTCTCTCTGTCTCGCTCTCTCTGTGCTTCTTCTTTTGTTTAGGGTTTCGAAGATTTAGGGTTTTTTTGGGAGACGAGTGTTTCTGATGGAAGATGATGATGAAGGGAATGTTGGATGGTGAATTTGTACATCAGCAGGTGAGGAGGCCACGTGAGGTGTGTCGTCGAGGAACAGAAGAAGAACAAGAACAAGAAGAGCATTGCAGAGCACAAGAAGGAGAAGAACAAGAAGATTGTGGAGCAGAAGAAGAAGGGTTTTCTTTGTTGATTTGGCGCTGCTGAAGAAGATAGAGATTTAGTGGATGTTGCTGCTATCATGAGGGGAGGGAGGAAGAATCTGAAGCGAGAAGCGTTGGAGGGGACTCCGGAACTGGAGCAAGGGGAAGAGCTCATGCGAGTAATAGGACTGCGAGGTTCCAATCTGATTGAAGTTGAGAACAGCAATGGCGACAAGACTTTGTGTTTGCTTCCAGCCAAGTTCCAGAAAACAATCTGGATCAAGATGGGTAGCTATGTTTTTGTGAATGAGGGTAACCGAGATAAGGCTGTTGAAGATGGAAGCAAAGTCACAGGTACCATCTCAAGAGTGTTATTTGAAGAACAGACCCGAGCAATGCAGAAGTTGTCCTCTTGGCCTTCTCATTTCACTCATGACTTCAACAGCAGCAGGTTGTTGTTCCCAACTGCAACAATGGGTGCCACTAAAGCAAAATCCTCAGCTGTGACAAGCAGATTGACGTCTGGAATTCTAATTCCCTCAGGTAGAAGTGACCGCAATGAGGAGAATGATGAGAATGCAGAGGAGGAGGCAGAGGATGAGGAAGATGGCTTGCCTCCCTTGGAACCCAATGTGAACAGAATGCACCCCATGAGTCTATACGATGTCAATGATTCTGGTAGTGAAGATGGTTCTGTTGAAGAATTGGAAGGTGCTCACTCACATCCTTGACTGCAAGCTGCTCAGGCACATTCTTCACTGCAATCAAGGTGCTCAGACATATTCTTCTTGACTCTGAGGTGGGCAGATACATATCCTTGACCACAAAGTGGGCAGACATGTACTCTCAACAGCATTCAGGAAACCTGCTACCATTGACTCACTGCTGAGCATCATCATGTTTCCTCTTAGCAGGTTAGTGAGCTTTTCGGCAAATTTTTGTTCCAGATTAGGTTTGTAGCATCCTTGTTGTGAAAGTGTGGTAGAGTTCAATGCTGTGCCTCTGCATCCAACAGTTTTGTCCGTACTCCATTGGTGACTACCAGCATATGTACTTGAAAACCATCAATATGAGACCAATTTCTGCTGTCAGGCTTTCACATTGTGTGTGTGTGCACCTATCTCTCTCTCTCTCTGTGTGTGTCTCTATGGGCCTGCATTTTTTGTCACCTTAGGCTCCTGTCTTTTTTAGTCTCTGCAATCCAGTGTCAAGGCTGCTGCAGCAAGCAACAGCTTCAGAGCAAATTCATTATGGATTGAGATGCAAAATGAACACAAAGATAGCTGGGGTGCTTTGAGGAGGATGCAATGCAGGGGTCATCAAGGTGCTAAATTTGAGCACAAAATGACACAAAAGTGGGTGATGAAGCTCCAGGGTTGCTTGCTCTCTATGAAGATCCAAATGGGGAATCATCCTTCTCTCCTGCATGGATGGTTCAAAAAGTTGCTATTGGCAACAGATGGAGCTCATGATTGCTGATCAAATATGAGGAGGTTTGGTAGCAGATGTTCATGATTGCTGATCAAACATGAGGAGGTTCAATGTAAAGCAGTTGATGTGTTGTTCTGATGTTACAATACCATAGCTCTTGGAACAATTGTTATCTTCATTGGGATTTTCTCCAAAGCAAAAACTTATCATACTTTCTGTGTATACTCCAGAGTGATTTGCTTCATGGAATTCTTCAAGGGTACTGGATTGAAGAACTCTCTTGTAGATCATTGCTCACCAAAGGTACACTGCAAATTTGAATACAAGATTGGTGATTGATGTTGGCTTATACCTTCAAATGGGTATTGTTCATTTTGGGGTTTATGTCTACAAGCTCTCTCTCTCTCTCCATTTTCTCACCCCCCAAGTACCATAGATTGGCATTTGAAGGTTTTGGCATTTTTTGGGTGTTTGTGATTTTATTCAACAGATTAGCCTACTATCACAATTCAAGAGGTTGCCAATTTGCCAATTTGCTGAAACCAAAACAAACAAACTATAGCAAGACTATTTAGAGAGTGAAAATGTATTTATTTAAAGACTTTACTTAAGCAAATTACACTCCATAAAAATGTCCCAAAAAATGAAACTCACCCTAAACCCTAAACCCTCTAATAGGGTTTTACTGTAAAACCTTTGTGAAAATTCCTCAAATTGTGCAACCAAATACAAACTACTTCTGCGGGCTATGCTTGACTTGAGGCAGAAACAACAAAACTTGAGCTGAGTCTACTAAGGTTGCTTTTCCTGTTCCTCTGTGATAAGTACTCAAGAGTCTTAGCCATTTCCATCATGCTATGATGGTTGTGAATTGATTGAAATCATGAACAAGTTTGGTTTGGGTTGCCAAAAAGAGCATAATATCTATATCCTCAATCTCTCTATGAATCCTAGAGTTAATGATTTTTTGCTTGGGCTTTCATCATTTAGGGTAGCCTTTTTTTTTAATGGGAAATTTTTTGCCCAAAAAATAGTCAAATTTCAAATTTCAAAAGTGATTTTCAAGGATTTCAATTGCCACAAGTGAGGGGCGGGTGGGGAAGGGAGGGAAGAAATTTTTAAATGGTCGGATTTCTATATTTGGTTTTCAGTGTGTAGCCATAAAAATACAAGGTTGATTATAGATTTTTTTTATTTTTTCAATGTCTTCTGGAATCTTTGTGTCCTTTCGGATTTCATACACATGTTTACATGTAATTTTATACAAATAAAAATATGTGTTATTTCATTTGAATATGTTGAGAATTATTTCATTATTTTCTTTGAGATTAAGCTAGTTTTTAATAAAAAATCCTTTCTTAAATACCTAATTCAAAGATTTAATCCTCACTTGCTTAGCTGATTTAATGTATATCCACCTTAATTGCTTCCAAATTTTCAATGAATTAAAAACCAAAAAAAAAAATGGATTAAATCTTCCCTTGGATGATAATTGGGTGATATTTTGTACAATTTGAATCTTACATATATTTGAAAATAACAAAGTTTTCAAATGTAAACTTTTTTTTTTTTTTGTCGTTTTATCGTCATTGGTAATGCGTAACAATGCATAACCCAAGTTCTTTATAATAAAAAAACAACGATTTAGGGCACTTTTGAATTGGCCCACTCTAGGTTACATACAATTGGAGGGCATGGATAGGGCTATAAACCTACCCAAAACCTAGGAAATGGTAGGGTGTACGGAACCTACCCATGTGCTTTTTTCCATTGATCTGACCGAAAAAAAGTGTGATGAACCCTTCTATACCGCAAACCCAATCGGGTACTTTGATTTGTTCCCATTCCCCTAGTGGTCCTCTCTCTTTGGAGGATTCTTTGTTTGCCAGGACTTAGGTTCTTCCATCTTGCACCTTTTTTCTCCCCTTTGTTGGGTGCTTTGTTTTATTGACGATTGGTAGGTTTTCATCATCTTGAATGCATGTACTAGTAGAGCACATGAAGGCTATGGGCGGTGCCTCGTCTTAAGGAACTTAGGGAACATATGTTCTCAATTAATGTCAATAGAAAGGTCATTTTTTAACGAGTTCTATAAGGTTGACCCTCGTGATTCTAAAGTTACACTAGCCCAATAGAAAGGCACCCTCCCCCCCCCCCCAAGTAACCATAGACCTAGTCTAAGTTTGCACAATTTTTTGACCATGGACACAAAACCTAGGAAATGCTCAACTGCATTGACACCAATTGCTTTCCCTTTGACACCAAACTACAGCTCTGACTCTAGAAAACTCTAAGCCAAACTATTGGGAACATTGGGAACTCTTGCATATAGTGTGTTATGCGCAGCGTCATGTCATAAGGAACTTAAGTCACATATGCTCCCATTACAAAGTCATGCCCCAGATGTCATTCATTCAGCGAGATAGAGTGAACTCAACACCCACCAGCCACACCATGTTGGATAGATGGATGGATGGATGGATGGATGGTGTGTGGACAAGTAAACACTTTTTCATTGTAGTCATGCCCCCAGAGCTAACCATGGTGGTTAGCTATGTACTAACCATCCACATAAACCTACCTTAGTACCTTAGTACTCACCAATTGCCTTACTCAACTACCTCCATAATAGTAACCAAATACAATTCTTACTTATTTATTAGCTTATGATGCTTACCCATGTATGTACATACACTAGTAGTAGTGAGCTGCCTTGGTGGTGTGAGGGGGGAAGTAAGAAGAGGGTTTATAGAATTGGTTGCCAAGGTTAGAGCATCCCAACTGGTGCTCAGTGTGACCCTGCTGCACATTACAATTGTACGAAGAAAAGTCAAAATGTGTCGGTTTAGCTTGGGAAATTGGTTTTCTTCTGCTGCAGATTTGCTCAGTTTGCTGAGACTGGTAAAAGGCGGAACACAGCTGTGCACCTGCTGCTAGAGAAGAGTGCAATAAATATGATTTGACGACTTGGTGATCCTTGTTTTTTGATTGGCCGATCATGATGATTCGTTCAGGTGGTTTGCTATTAGTAGTTCCCACATATATGCAGTCCTAGTTCTAGTTTTATGGGCGGGGTTGCAAAAAAAGTAAATAATTTAACTTGGATGTGAAAAATATTTTTTGCAAGGTCACATAACAAAAAATTGGCTTCAAAGGCTGATGATTTTTCACTCCTTACAAGTTTGAATTTGATCAATGCTAATACTTGAAGAAAACATATGGAATGGAAAAAGGGGGGATCCATTGGAGTTGATTCTAAAGCTAGAGTCGGTGTTCAATGGAAAGTTGCCTCTAGGGACCTGATAAATAGTAAAATACCTTGAATCTGAACATTATCATAGTACCTGAACAATTTCAGCAACAAACTGTCAAATAATTAATTAATTTTTTTAAATCTTAACTTTGGAGCACTTGGTTTTTTTTATTTTGAAATTTTTGGCAAATAATGGTTATATTATTTATAACTAAAAAAACATTTTCTTTTTAAGTTTGTGGAAGAGTGTAATGTGTCTAGACCTGACACTTGAACTTTTGAATTTATTAAGTTTTTGGCACAAATACTAAATAATTTTTCCAAAAATTCAACAAAAAATACTAATAATAATTTAATTTATGCCAAAATCAGGTACTACGATATCCTTGATGCCCACCATGTTTTCTGATACCTAGTGATGAATTATTGAGTCATGATCTCTTTAGGGTGTTTTTTTTTAATCTTTTTTTAATTTTTTCTGGCCTCCTCCAGCTACTAAAAACCTTACAAACATGACTAAATTACAGCAATGGGAACATGGCCTTAAAGAAGGCTACTTGTAAGTTAAGCAAGGATCTACAAAAACACAATAAATACCTTGTTATTTTACTTGGAGCGTGCCTGAAATTTTTGGAAGGCAATGGAAGAAGAATACAAAGAATAATTTCAGAAGTATCAACCCACCACTTATTTAACACTTATAAAATACTGTTGCAAAAAGATGAGTGTATTGTACCAAAACAAATGCATATTGTAATATGAGCACGGCTTCAACACATGTACATCAAATAATTAATTAAAATTCAAAATTATATTTTCTAAATAGAATATTTCAAAATCTTCTTTAAAAAATCGTCAATTTTTTTGTAAAATTATTTTTGAGAAAAAGTGATTTTTCAAATTTTTAGCATTTCTAAGAATAATGTAATGTGTTCCAAAGTTGCCATGTTACTATGATATTTGTCTCCCCCAACCTATCAACATGTCACTTATTGACATGACCCTACCCACTTGGACCCACCTTTCTACCGATTAGTGGCCCCTATAGTGTAGCAAGGAACTAAATCTAGTGATGCCAAAAAGGGCCAATGTTGCCATGAAAAAATGTGGGTATAATAAAAAATCTTGTTGTCCTTGATTTAAGCTTTATAAGTTATTGTTCAAATGATGTTATAAGGTGAACCCTAAATGCAAAGGTGCCCAAAGACATATTGCAACATCTACATATGGGTTACATTCTCAAATGACCCACCACCATGTAACTAGGATTTACCCAAAAATAGTTACAAAATGCAATATGTTCATCATTTCGTAAACTCTAATTGCACATGCTAAAATGGCAAAAGGAATGCAATACTTTCATTGTAGTGCTATTGTAATCAAAAATGGCAAAATGGTTACATGAGTGCAATACCACAAGTTTTCGACAATCTTTAATTGAAAATGGTAAAATGGAAAAATGAAAATATTAATCTCTCCTTTTTACAAAGTTTAAAATAATTTGACAAGGGCATTTGCATACCTTCACTTTTTTTGTTAAACTTTAATCTACAAGGACACTTGCAACATTTTCATTATTTTGCAAACTCCAATCCAACATTGCAAGGGTTTTTGCAATACAACATGTGTTGTGTAAACATTAAATTTTTTAACAAGATTGAACATGTAATACTTACACTCTTCTAAAACATTCATATTTTATGGCAATGCATTATATACTACATTGATCTTTACAACATTACATGCATTTGTTTGTTGTAGCATCATTTACAACATTTCAAAAATAGTTTGTTTTTTATTAATTTTCACACACTAACTAAATACACATAATGTGTACATAATTTGAGTTTGTATGAAAAGGCAAAGCAAAATGTATACAAATGTACTATGTTATAAAATCAAACATATTCAAAACCCAAAAACTAATCCATCAAAATATGCAAATGACACATGGGGCAAAAGCCATTTCCATTTCCATCTCAAAATATTTCAAAATTTCAATTTGAAAATGATTTTTTTTCAAATTTTCAATTTACCACATACTTATGGTCATGACTTTTAAAAACATTTGTATATGACATGAAAATTATTATTTTTAATTAATTATTTCACAAACATAGTTTAAATTATGTGAAATCACATGTGAAATGACATACTACAAGTTTCATAAAGGTTAAAAATAATTTCAATCACTTTTGGAATGTATTCACATTTTAAAATACATAATGACACTTTTTTTTTTGAACAAATATATTCCAATTCACCATAATATAAAGAGGATTTTTTTTTAAATCCATTATTTTGCTTGGGTAGGCTCTACCATAATATGTAAAAACATGATGAAAGTTTTTAGTTTTGACATGGTTAGGTTCATAAATGCATCACCCAAAAAAATAATACAGTGTGACTACACAAAGGGGGCCACCATAGTGTGCTTTCACCCAAATGTCCATTGGAATCTTGTCTTTGGTGAAGAGGCCACAAATGATTCTACTACCATTGACTAGTTTATTGATAAGATGTCCAATATTCACAATGGTGAGCCCAAGGTCACAAGTCAAGAAGAAGTCAAATTATATTTTTTTTAAAGTTTGTTTAATTTTTTAAATTGTAAGGTTATTGGATATAGTAGGCAATGTCTTTTTTGGGCAAATTTTCACAAACCTGGTGACAAAGAAAAGGGTTGGTGAATCCAACAAAGGAAATTTTGAGATTAAAAAAACACAATTCACCATATCTTGACCAAAAAAACTTAGAAGTTGCTAGATTTAGACAATGTGTTCATGTAGATCACCGAAACTAGGTAGGATACCAAAAATAAATCTATTGGTCCATTAAGATGGTTGCCATTTACTGCTAATTAATGTTGAGAATCCTAGCTAGTGCACCTACTTGAGGAATTTAAAAAAAAAACACTGATAGTAGGTGTCTTTTGTGTGGTTTTATGACAACATTGAGGTCCCTTGTAGTTTCAAATGTACTAAAATGCAAAACTAGTGGTTTCTTTGAAATCTTGCTCATAATGGTGTACTATATTTCAATCTAGGATGTCTCAACCTTCACTTTTGAACTCTATAATATGGTTCATTTGTGAACAACAATACATTATGTTTAATGAACTCCCTCTACTATTTACAATGAAGATTTTTTTTAAGGTGAACATTTTTATAATTCAAACCAAGTGTTTTTCCCAACATAAAAAACAAGGTTAAACAAATGTTTGCACTATTTGTGCCCTTCCAACAATTTTGGAACATGCAAGTCAAAAACATATGATTTTATTTGCCCAATAAGGCTTTTGGTGGTTGATGACTTTTGGATCATGACTTCAATACATATACTCTATATTTGAATTCCATGATATTGTTCTCTAACAAAATAAGAGGCTCCAATTCATTAATATTCAAGGAACTTTATGCATCTTCTCCTTTTACATCCCTTGCATTGATTGTATGTTTGTTCTTAACAATGTTTCCATTCATTTCTTTAAGTTTTCTTATATTGCAAGCATGTATACATTATCAATGAGATGTTTTCTAAGCTCTTATACAATATTTGTTTTACAACATTGTTAATATTTTTAAGATGCAATTTTTTTTCCTCGAGCTATTATCATCTTTGGTTAACTATCTTCTGTTAAAATTTTGTGGTGGAATGAATCATTCTTCATATTTTATTTGTGCACATACTTCTCCCCAAGCTATCTATTCATTATAATATCATGACATATTCAAGGTCTCCTTCATAATGTCATTTATCTGCTCAAGAGTTGAATTAGATTTATGTAGCCATAAACAAATTTCGACTTTTCTACAAGTTGTTTTGCTTTAAGTTCATATGCTACATCATTTTGAAATATTCACTAAATTACATTTCACAATTATAAACAATCCAAACAACTAGACTGACATGTAAAACCATTAATTTCTACAGCAATGGAAATGCCACCTACATTGTGCGTGCACAAGGTCAAAGCAAATTAAGGTGGCTCACTATTGGCATCACAATGCCATTTTCCATGATATGAGTGTAAGTGAAATGGTTAATTTGTATTTTACATCTTAGAATTTTGTATAGGGACTTTGAAATTATTAACTTTAGTATGGATATGATTTAAGTATTCATTATGCTTTATTTACAAAGTTAAAGGAGATTTGGACTTGTAAAGGACGTTGTATGGACTTTCATTGCCTAACAACAAGACTTTATATGGATTTTAAAATGGTCCAATGAATGATATTACGATTATTAAAAAACCCATTTTAGTTAGATAATATATTAATAAAATTAAGTTTCAAGAATTTTGCACCATGCCAATTGTAGGTTATTCTTAATCGAATCTTTGTTGTTTTTGTCAATGTTAAAAAAATGAGTTAAAAATTGGGCATATCCATCTACATTCCCCCTATTTACACTAAATTCACTATAAGATTTTAATTGTTAATTGGTAGGAGCAACTCATGTTCTTGGTGTGCCCTTTTAACTACACTAAACTTGAATGAACTTCCAAATTGACATCACTTGTTTCTACATTTGCTTTATTCTACATTCATATTGGGACTACTAGAAAAGCCAAAACTATTTCACTTCCAAGAAGGCATTTTAGAATGACACATCTCCATCTTGTCTTATTCTTCCCCTTAACACAAGTTGGAGCCAAAAATGGTTAAATGTTTTTGTGGATGATTGTTAGTTTGAAAATATCACAAAAATTTGAAAAAGAAAAAGAAAACAAAACCTAGATTGTGGTGTTCCAAGAACAATCCAATCACATTTCATTACATTCAATGTTATTGAAGGTTTTTAATACAAAGTGTGAAGTCATGAAAACTAGAGAATGTACACTAATGTCATGTCATTTCGTCCCCACCAAGGTTTTTTTTTTCTTTTTCCTTTTAAAATTGAAATTGAAATTTATTTATTTAAGTTGTGGATTGGAAATTTTGGTGAAGTTTTTCTAAATTTAGCAATTTTTTTGAATTTACACTTTAAAAGACTCCCCAAAAAATTATCACCACAATGCAAGAATTCAAACAAAAATGAGAAGCTAATCCCCATTCTTGGTATTTGGGTTACAATTGCTTTCTTTTGGCTCGTTTAAAATTTAGAAGTATATATTGATGTCACACTCATCTACCAACACTAACACAACATTAACATAGTAACCATTAGGAACAAGTTTGTCCTTTAAGTTGAGTCCTCCCTCTACTAGGTACCTTGTGACCACTTCCTAGAAAATCCATGAAATTTGGTGTTTCCAAAATTTGGCCTACCTATATAGGCCAAAGCTATTTGTGCATAGCTTTGTTACTTGTGGGTGCATTTCCTATCAAGGAAAAATGGGAAACTTAAGTCATGTTAGAGCTCCATTAACAACTGTGGGCATATGTCACGTTAGGGCAATACATCATTAGAGGCTTTGTACATAGCAGCTACAAATGCTGAATGCAAGTTGAAAATAGGGATACATACCACATGTACGAAAATCCACTGTCATTGAAAATAGAAATGATATTGATCACACTGCATCAATGCCATGGACAATCACACTTGATAAACCCACTTGGTTTCCTAGGGAATAACACCGGCATGACACCATAAAAAACCTGAAGTTGAATTCTCACAGTACAAATGTTATGCAATCCCTTTGTGTCATGGATTGTCCGAAATTGTATTCAGAGATCATCAAGTCTTTACTTTCTGATGGAGGAGGAAACATGCCAAAGCTGCTGAAAGTCAGTGCAGTGCAAGCATGGGCGGTGTCTCTCTTGCAGCGAGCAAGAAACCCGGGCCCTCTCTGCTTCAAGGAAAACACCCACCATGCTTGTTGCAATCGCTGCTTGCAGGAATGTCATTTGACCTGTTGGTTGAAAAAGTGTCACCTCTGGCATTCAGTAATTGTTTTTGGAACTTTATTTGTGCACTACTCTCCTCTTCCATAGCAGATGAAATCAAACTTCAAGTCAAAACAAACCCTAACTGAGAAAAATATGTACATGGCAAGCACTAGATTAAACACTAGTGCCATGCTGATGCTACAATCAGCGGTCGATTCACCCAGCCCAATAACAAGGCTCCACCTTCCTCTTTCAATCGGTACTTATCACTGTAGGACTCCAGTAATATCTTGATTGCATGGTTTACTGAGGAGCTCAGGGGGTAAGGTTGGAACCCTGCCATAGTCATCCGAGCCCTCCATTTCCCGAGCAATTCGTACCTCTCCACTCGCTCAGCATCCTCACAAGCAACTATGTTGACAATGTCACGGGCTAAACACTGTTGCTCCACATTTACACGCTCCCGGCTCTCACGGGGTAAAGTAATGTCCAGAGACTCAAATATTGCTGAGAAGTAGCTCAGGGCCTCCATAAAGCGGGGAAAGAATGGAGCAGTATTAGTGTTAGCTTCGTGCTCAACAAGTGTCACCACCTTGGGACGAAGGCCCTTCACCATTCGCAATATCCGGTCGCGGGGATTAGTAGTACAGACACTCTCATCAGGCATGTGATGAAGCTGTAGAGCAAAATTGACAGCAAGGGCTTCACCTGGCTGTCGCTCCAGCATCCACTCTTCCACCTGTGTACCATTCTTTGCCACTGGATGGAACACAAAAGGCACACCAACAGATTGGGCAAGCTGCCCAAGCCGCACACCCACTAGCTCTACACCTCCTGTAGGTGATATCCCTGAAAAACCTGTTCCAGGATCATCCACCCCTGTGATCCGCAGATGAGGGGGACCCCCTGGTCGTGCAGCCAAAGCTTGTATAAGGGTAACCCACTGCCCGCCCTGGGCTATTTCAAAGTCAATAATGTGCACACGTTCCTCATTCTGAAAAGCCTCTGCTATAGCACCATTGGCTGCCATGTACCCAAACTTGAAGTAGGGACAAACTTCATACAACATTTGCATAGCTGAGAGTAGATCAGCAGTTGGGGCTTCCTTGCACCTAAGAGTTTTGTACAGGCGTTCACCAGTTGATTCTATTCGAGCAACAAGGCCCTCCACCATGTAAGCTGCAAGGCGCTGCATTGGGTCACCGAAAATGGACACTGCCTGATTGAGCTGTGCTATGAGCACCTTTGCCAATGGCCAGTCCTTACTCACAACAGCTTCAGCACATGCTATGAGCAACTGTTCTGACAGGCTCCTTGTCTCCTCCATAGTCTTCACCTACAGTAAGGTCCAAAAGGAGTGAACACCACAGCTGTAATTGATACAAGATTGTTGAACTATAAGCTTGCCCTTGGAGTGTCTATACTATAAAATCTGAGAAAATGTGTCAGAGCTTTCCCACAGTTCATACAAAAGAACTGAAAATGGCCAAACTGTGCAGTCCTGCTTATTTCTGCTTGTCTAATGGACAACCAATAGTAGAGAGCAAGCCAAGTTAGATGTCCCAACAGAGCGTTCAGGTTGGAAGAATGATTCAATTTAGACCTCTCAGATGACAAATAACCCAAATATATTGAAAGGCATTGGAACTTACTTCCTCTGAGGCAGCACTTGAATAAGTATCTGAGCTGCTTTGGCACTGCTGCTGAGAAGCCAGCTGACTGGATGCTGATGTTGCAGAATTTTGTGACTGCAAATCAAGGGGGGGGGTCTCGACTGCAAGAAGCTCTTCAAGGGTATCTGCCCAGCTCCCATCAGCCAGAGTGTTGCGCCCTTGGCTAAGGGACACGGCCAAATCTGTTTCGTCTTCATCATCATCATCATCCAGTAGAGCACTCTTGAAGAACTGCAGTGCATGTTCCACCTCACTGCTTCTCTCTGAACCTGCATACCCTCTCTGTGCTTGTTCAGCAACATGGTTGACTCCTGAATTGTATGTTGTTGTATTGTATGACTGGGTAGTAGCAGCTGATTGATACATGGTAGGTGCCGGCGCAGATGAGGGGCTGCTATATGAAGAGGCTCCACTTGGCTGCCCATAAAAGGCAACATCCTCGTGATGGGACTGGATTTCAAAAGAGCCTTCACTGCGGTAGGATGTCTCACTGTGGAAAGAAATAGGACTCCAACCTCGCCCACTGCTTGGGGCTACATCAGATGCAGCTTGAGATGAGTCTGGTGGTGAAAGTGGGGAGATTGGTGAGCCCTGGTCCTTAATTTGGTTAACTCCATACTGCACCTGCCTTTGCTTCTCAGTATAAGGTTGTTTTGCAGTGTAGTAGATGGGTGCCGGCTGGCTATTTGCTGTGTCCAGAAGGCATTCTTTCTCTCTGTCACCAGGCCTCTGTGGTGCCAATCCAATAGTTCCCAACTCTGGACGATATTGCACACTCATGGTTTCTGAAGGGTCTGAATTTGACTTGTATCACAGTGTGCTCTGCCACACTAGTCGTAGTGTCTGGTATTCACTTTGCTGTGCAGTCACTTCTTCAAATGACAACATCAACAAGCTCCAATCCCAAGTAGCCCATAGAGTGTTGAGCTTCAGCGGACAGTCCAAACTGTGCGTCCTGTTGTTTTAACCCAATTCTGGAAGGATTCTCTGGCACAATAGAAGAAGCACAAAGTGCACTGATTCAACTAGCAACTCTGTTCCAACAAAAGCAAAAGCCACTCAGTGTCCGAACTGAGCAAAGATTCCCAACAATAGTTTTTCCACAACAATGCTTCCTCCAAAGCTAACCATTACTAAGAGGATTCAAGACCGGCAACTGCAGCACGACTAGTTATGGGACAGACATGGTTGCTTCCTATGGAGCATGACTGCCCAGAAAGACAAAGGACAACATTCAAAGAGACCATGAGACCATTCGGTAACTCTGGAAAGCCATATGATTCAGCGCAAAGCGACAACCGGATTGTCATAGCAAGAACCATGCATTCTGGAGGACTCCAGCTTTACTAAAACGCAGTATGCGATATTTCGAAGATAATCAAACGCTCCTGAGCAGCACCGAAAAGAAAGGCGGACAGAACAAACAGTCATAATAGAGAGAGGCGGCTGCCGCCGCCGTGTCTATCTTTGAAAACTCACAGTTCAGCGGCGACCTCAAAATTGCCCGCAATGACAGGGACTGCTGAAGTGAGAGATTCCTAGAAAGGGACCATCAAGTTCCTAAAACAAAAGCTTCACCGGCTCTTACTGAGAGAATCTTTCTATCAGCGGAAGCCGAGACAGAGACAGAGACAGAGAAGTGCCGTAATACATCCTTCCTTGGACACAATCCCCGGGTACTAAGGAGGTCAACGGCCTGGAAGGCCCACTAAACCCGAGAACACAAGAGTTTCAAGGGTGCAATTCAGGCCGTGGACAAAACAAGACACAGGTAGATATCCCTAAGAAAGAAGGAAGAAAAAACTGTCATAAGACCGAAGACGAAACCTTCAAAACATAAACGTTCGGCTTTCTCACCAAAACCTCGGTCGACAAAAAAAAAAAAAAACAAACAAATCAAAACGAAGGCAAGACAAGATTTCGTCATACAACTTACAGTGACAAAAGAAGCCAGAAAAGACACAGGAAGCACGGCTGCGGCGGCAGCAGACGGTTCTTCCGTCCAGCATCATAAGACCAGCAGCAGCCAAATATCTTCTTCCCCCCGCCACCGCCCTTTCTTCCTCAAATCTCCACCAAAACCACTGCAATTTGTTTCCGAAAGAAGAGAAATAAAACTTCCCGCGGCCGTGTGAGTAAGAGATTGAAAGCTATGGAGCTTTTGTAACCCCACTCCTTCCGACAGCAAAGCAAAATCCCCTGTTTTTACTTGTGCGCTGAGAACGAATACGTCGCGAGTCCGAGTCTATCTCACTGTCTCCGAAAGTCGCGTCGCGGTTCTCGACAGCTTCGTCGACCGCAGAGTACGACCGCGTTTCACCCGCGTCCGCCCCTTCACCCGCCTGTCCGTCGGCCGAAATACCGCCAGTCCGCCGCCTAATTGGAAGGAGACCGGGGGGGATGGATGGGAAGGGACTTAGGGACTTGGGGGTGGGGGGGGGGGGGGGCGTGGGGGGGGTATTATTGTCTATTTTTTTTGTTTTTTTCTTAAATTTTGTCTGTTTTTAGTTTGGAATGGAGCAATGAGTATCTTATGGTGAGGGGATGAAATGGGTCCCATCATCCCATATGCTCTACTTGCATGCAATTTGATGCTCCTGGGATTTGGGATTGGCGGGCTAGCCACTCACTTTTTTTTCCCTTTTTATTTTTTTTGGCATTAAAGTTTTTTTTGGGGGGGGGGAGGTAAGTTACTTAAGAAGGACACCATTGTTGGGAAGTTCCAGTGTAGGGTCCATTTGAGGTGGGATGGCCCGATCCTGGTAATTACCGAGCATAAAAACCTGGTCCAGTTTTTATCTTTAATTTATTTTATTTTTTTGGGGGGTCTCTTCCTCCCTCTCCCTATGATATCCGGCGGGTATCATGTGATTGTTTTTTAATAAAAAAAATTTGGGGGAAGGGGTTGCTAAAATGAAACAAAATTCATTGTGGGATAAAAGGAACACAAATACAACCTGGAGCTCAGCCAGACGAGCAAAAACACCCTTATATCTATAGGATGGCAACTACCAACAAATTCATTTTTGTAAAGACACCCAACTCGGGTAGACCATAGGAGCACCTAATATCAAGATCCTCCCCCACAATAGAGGAGCTCTTGACCTCCACAAGCTCTATGAAATGAGGCAAGGTAGTCATGTTTCACATAAGGCAAGACATCAATCAACACGAGAGTTTTCTCCGTTCCAGCTTTAGGATAGTCAAGTAGAGCTTTCCTTATGAGGTTCTACAACTTATCTTCTCATCACTATTCGTTATGGAAGACTAGATCATTGCACTCCTAACCAAATGAATCATAGAGTGATACCTCTTAAGTTGATCTCACATGACATGAAGCTTACATCCTTGTATCGACAAGTTGTTGTAAAAAAATACACTACTCCTAACAAGGCAATTTCCAAGGCTTGAATTGGGAGCTTACAATCTCCATGCATGTAAGAATTGTGAACACCCATTTCCATGCTCCTCGAGCCTATTAGCATTCATATGTGAAGGATCATTTCTAATATGTCCAAGCAACACCATTCACATGTCTACAAAATGTTGGTGTTTAGGAGTGTTTTGTGATTTGCCTTGTGCCAAGTTGACCACATGAAACCAACTTCCTTACTTAGCTCCTAATGCCACACATTCTAACACCGTCTTGTGGTAATTGGCCCTTATGATAGACGAGAAGTGGGTGAAGAACTCAATCATGATATCATCAAGCTTCAAAACCTTCCTATATGCCTTTTAATCATTCTATCATTGAATCACATGTGCATCACTTAAGATGTGTGCATTTATGCAAGTGCGGTCTTAGTGGCAACGACCTCCTTCACAAATTGAAAGATGATTAAATTATATTTTTTTCACTACAAGGTCATGCACGTTCTTGAAATGTTGGGTGGTCAAGTACTTTGCAACATATCAAATGGAACTTGTGTTGACTTTGCACACCCAATTTGACCCCACCTTAGCCCAATTTAAATATTTTAGTTTTGGGCATTTAAGGGCTTCATTTGTTTGCTTAATTATCCCCCTCAAGCCAACAATTGAAATTGAAACAAAAAAACTAATTAATTTACACTTGACATCACTATCAATGTGAATATTGCATAAATATTAAACCTTAAATTTTATTTGCCCCCATTGTTTTTAGAAGTTGTAAAAACAAAAACAAAAAAAAACCCCAATATGCATTTCATTATGAGATAGAGGTTGGGGGCTTTATCCTATAAAATTTGATTATAACTTATGAGAGGAAACAACAAAAGTATGAAGTGGAGAGATTCAATGCTTATGCTCACATTTTGTTTCAAATATTTTCTAATAAGGATGGGTTAAAATCCTAACATAAAGATGTTTCACAAAAAGGTTTACTAAATGTATAAACTAGAAAATGAAAACTATATTATCATATTTTTTTCATACACCTTAATCATCATTGGCTTCATTGAATTGGACTCATTGATTTGGTGGGAAAATGTCACAACAAAAATAGATAAGGTTAATTGAATTACATCATGGGAGTTAAGATAATCAAATTTTTATGCTTGATCATCATTTTGACATGCATTTATGGGTCAATTTGAATTACATATAATGGAACATCATGTTATTCATCAATCGTCGATTTTGATGAAGCAACATGTTGGTCATCAATTGTTGGTTTTAATGAAACAACATGTTGAATTACAACCACAACTCCTTTTGCACATCCTTTTCCAACTCAATTTAAACAATTTCTTTCCCACTAGCTATGTTGTGAAACCTTACACATTCACATAAACATAAAAGACAAAATGAAACAAGGGACCCAAAAAAACATAAACATAAAAATAAAAAATGAAAATAGAAGATATAGAAATTAAAAATAAAATAAAATAAAATACGAAAAAAGGAAAACTAAAAAAATATATATATAACATTTTAAAAAAACACAACCTAATATTTAAAAAGACATAAAAAATTAGATTTAAAAAAAAAGTTAAATCTTTTTTTCTTCTTGGCATTCCCAAATTCCTTGCAATTTGATCCTCTTTTAAATTTTTTTTAAAAATTAATTGAGGGGAACTTCAAGCTTCCTTAATTTCAAACACACCAAAAAAAAGATGACGACAAATGTGATGCTTGTTGTTGTCACTATGAAATACATATAACCAAACAAACAAACAAAAAAAGAATCATCATGACTAGTGCAATGTTGATTGTCATGATTGTAAGGTGCTTGTGACAAAAAAAACAATGATGATGAATTGTAACTCATTATCATTGTCGTGCTTTTGAAAAAAAGTGATAACAATGACAAATTACAATTTGTTGCCATTTATATCTTCACCTTTAAAAAAATAATAATGAAATGATGCAAATGAACTTGCAATTCATCATCAACATCTATTTCAAAAAAAATTAAAATAAACAAGAACAAATGACAACAACAATGAATTACACTTGTGGTTGTTATCAAATAGTTTCAACAATCTCAAAAAAGTAAAAAGGGATGAAGGTGGATAAATTTAACTAAAATTGCAATGTAGCAAAAGTGTAGGTTTTTAAAAAAATCTTAAACTAACCCAAAACAAGTTTTTTTCAACTAGTACACTAATGGGTGTTATTTTGTTATGACTTTAATGAATAGGTGTGCACTATATTGATTTCATAAATTTTCGACCCATATAGGAAAAAATATTGAATTATTCAATATTTAAATTAGAATAGAAAATTGCAAAAGAATTTAGGTGCGCTTTTGGTACTTTTGGAAAGCCCTTGATGAATAGGATTGAATGAAGGCAATCTGAACAAAATGAGACCTAAAATGTGGGAGATATTGGATTTTGAATCATTTTTGTAATTGAAAATATAATTATGTTACAAAATGATTGGGTAACCCTAAACCTTAAACAATGACTACCCTTGCCAACAAAAAGTCCCTACCATAATGAATTAAAAAATATATTCTAAGTCATTTGAACACATGATGATAATTTTGAATTTGGGGTCCAAGAATGGTAAATTAGATTACTCATGTTCCTTGCAACATAAATGAAAATTAATCATGAAGGAGACTTTGATGTATTGAACTTTATAATATTATTAATTCAATGATTAATATGAACATTTTTTTCAACTTTGTTAAAATTTGAAATAAAGTTTACACGTTTAAAATATGTTTAAGTATATTTATTGAGATACAAATAAAGCTCACAAACTTTATAGCCTTTAAGTAGGTTGTAAGTAGATGAAATATTATATTTAATATTTTTTTGATTCAATGGGATCTTAAAATGTACTTGTGGCTTTTCATTTTTTCACATTCTAATCAAAATCTATCTAACTTGTAGGGTAAAAATAGGAAAGAAAAAAATATTTGTTAATCAATTTCAAACATACTTGTTACCTACTTTTATTATATTACAATTTTAAAAAAATTATACTCAACTTACCACAAACCCAATGCATGCATAACCGTTTTCAAAAAAGTTTTCCAATCTATTTTCTTGTGTTTATGTAAACAATTGTCATATTTTTAAATGAGATTTCAGGTTATGTACTTTTTGATCTAATTTACCATGCTTTCACCCTTTGAGTAAAAAATGACATCAAGAGATAAACTTAGACTAGACATGATACAAAACATAGAAAGTTAAGGCAAAATTCATAAATGCACTATTTTGATGCATTTTTTAGCTTCACCATGAGTTCACTTCTTTGCATGTGTGAAAGTATGTGTGTGTGAAAGATGTTGAAGCATGAGTGAATAGATGCACGAGAGAGTTGTAAATGAAACCATAGCCAAAAACTTTCATGGAGTTATCTCAAAAGCTTTTGTGAGGTCTTTTTTGGTTTCATGAAATTTGAGCGAAGTGCTTTGAATAATTTTTTGGGATGGTTTAGTAAGCTTTTGGTTATGGAAGCTTTTGGTTTTGAGAGTCATAGGTTTTAGGAGTGTTTGGTTTTGTTAAACTTTTGATAAGGTGTTCAAATCTTTTGGTTTTGGAGCTTCCAACAAGTTTTGCAAGGGGTCAAAAGGGTTTGCAAAGTTCTCGCTTGGGACAATCATTTGGAGGAAAGGGTCCTTCCATCAACTTTTTCTCACCTTCTAGTTTCTCCTTTGTTGCCTATTTTAGGTGATTTTACAAACAATTAAGAACTATGTATTATAATAAAAAGAGGGTGTGAAACTCCTTGTGAAACTTTAGTTGATTTTATGGGTATTTTCATTATACCATTGTAACAACATGTTGAATTTTTTTGGTAGTATATGTGGAGGTAGATTTATACAACATAATCCAGCCTTTGATAAATAGTGGGTTTTCCAAAACATAAAGCCTATGGATGCATGTTTGTGGGTTTTGGGGGTTTTGTGAAATTGGCTAGTTTATTTTTACAAAAAATTGGTGCCCACAAATATGAGGGGGATTTTTTAAAAATTCAATCAAATTTAACATTGGGTACAAGACCTTTGACATGAAGCTTGACTAACTCAAGCTCCTTTGGGCTTTCATCTTGGGGACCTTTATTTTGGCATAGCCTTGCTCCATGGGCTTTACCTTGCACAAGATTAAAGGCATCATTGTTTTATAATTTAATGCATTGAGTGGTATTGGGGTGGGTGTGTATACTACCTCATAAAGATCTAATAATATTTTTCCTATGTTAATTTTTCTACCTCCCCAAGCCTCTAGGGGAATTGAGTTGTCATGCATATTCTTGTTGTGTATATGTGTATATTTAATTTTTTAATAAATTAGTTGATGGGTGCACCCAAAGTGTATGTATATATATGCTAAGGAGCCACTTTGATTGGTTCATCTTGAAACATTGAACACCCTTGAAACATTGAACACTTGCCGATAGAATCACACCTTCCTCCCCTTGTTGCCCTTTGCTTTGGATGAATGAAAGTACATTGTGAGTGAATCATTTTTGTCCCAAAAAAAGTGATGTATAACAAATATCATGATATACAATAAGTTAAAAAATTGATGACATTCTTTGCCAATTCTAAACATAAGCAAAAAAAGAAATTTTAAAATGTGCATGACAACATTATGAAATTCAAAGTTCATGATAAATTGAATTTAATCTTGATCCAGGGTTTAGATGAAGAAGATTGGATAAACTCAATATATATACAATATATAACTTACAGTTTTTTCGATGGTCATAATATCTCATGTTTGTGATTTTTAACACATTACCAAAAATATATAATTGAAAAAATATTGGAATGTCCAATTACAAAATCTCCTCCTTTTTCATGTGCTATTAGTTTCATTTTTAAATGACAAGATTATTATGCATTCATTACTCAAAAATTGCAAAAAACAGTTTTTTTCAAAAAAAATTAAACCTCAAAATGTTCCTCAACTTCATTTATGTATATAATGTCATTCACCACAAAAAGAAAAAAGAAAAAAAGAAAACCATAAATTCCATCAACAATTTTAGTTTTAAAATATATATGCAAAATTTCAAACTTTGTGATGAATATTATTTTGTCACAAATATATACTATAAGTTAAGTTTTTCAATGGTTTTTGGATTTTTTAAAGGAATTAACTAGTTTAAGCCTAAAGCTAATCAACTATACTTTAAATGTTTTAAAAAAAGTTCAAGATGCAATGTTGATACATTGTAAAACATTGTAAAAATATTAATTGTTGAAAGATTATACGTGTTGCTACAATTTTGGGGGATGCAGTGTGATTTCACCATCTCTCCCTCTCCCCCCCACCCCAATGTTTTTGTTTGATGTTGAATGAATGTCAAGCTTTCTCATGTTGGTCTCATGAAGATTATGGTCCAAATTTTTTTGTCACCATTTTAAACCTAGACTGATAATAGAAGGAAAGGGGAATAGATGTGTAGGTATACATATAAAAAAAGTGAGTACCTATTTGTTACTTTTATTAATTAATTGGGCAATTCACTTTTTCTTTTTACAGAAATCAATTTAAGGAGCCACTTTGATTGGCCCATCACCATTTTTTTGGGAAAGATTGGGCACTCCCCAAAAATAGAAGCACACAAGTGCACCCCCTTTGCCCACCCTTATAGCATATGTACATATATATATATAAGTTCAACTTTGACCAAAACATGTCCACATGTAGCTTGTAGGGTATGTCCTCAACCTCAAGGCTTCACCCATGGTAAGGCATGAGGCAAACATTGTCATGAACTTCAACATGCATAGATCACGCAAGTGTAGGAGAGGGACGATTCCAATGGCCATTCATTAAGATTGGGAGGCATCTTACACATATAAGTTAACATACTTTTTCTCCCACTCTTAAGAAGTAGGCCTAAGATCCCTCCACTTTACAAGGAGGGATGTTCATGGTGCCTTCCCTAATACATTAGCAAATTCCTCCCCATGCTTCTTTGCATATGTTGAAGTTCATGATAACCTTATCCTATGGGTAAAGCCCTCAAGCCATTTCCAAAATGTGGGGCCAAAGTTGGTTTTAAAAAATGGGTCCTAGGCTAGGCCACTTAATTGGGGTAATGCCCTCACCCCTCCGGCTTTACCCCCACACTTAAAAAAAAATTGGCTTAATAGTGTGCAATTTTGGTTTCTTTCCTTCACCAATGGACCACCTGTGATGATAGGAATGTGGGTATGGTGCATATTGGTATTGGGTTTATACAATTAGTGTAAAAACTATACACAACTTTACAAGGTGTATGGAATATGCTTGTGATTAATGGATGAAAAAAAATAGCCTAGATTGTTAAAATGGGAACATTGAATAGTTTTAAGGAGTTAACTGTTAACTCATCAAATTCACACTCAAATGTTGTAATAGGCTCATAGGCTTGTGCCTAGGTTGCAAAAAAATTGTGGTCAAATAAGATTGCTCTAATGGTGCATGTTTTCAGTGTTACCTCAGTGAACTAGTACTTTCATGTTGAATGCAAATTACAAATAGAAGAATGTGGACTTTTTGCACACCATTCTTTGATTTTACTCAAGATGTGCAAAGCACAAACCCTAATAATCATGTATACAATTTCTACCTTGCAATTGTCTCCTCATACTACCAAACAATGTTGTGGTGCATGTGTTGTTTTTCTTGAAGTTTGTGATGTAGGCAAAGTGACTAGGTACCCAAATCATTTGGCTATAAACCAAATATGATAGTACAAATTCTTAACCATCCTTTAACATTTTTGGCTACTTAGGGGAACAAAAGTAAAGATTTGACAACTTTTACTATGGGTTGGAAACCCCTAAAATCAATTCATTTTTCAATTTTGATTCTGACAAAATTTTGCAAGTTAGGAAAATGATGTTGGGTTCCTCTGTGCTTGAATAATACAGTTGATATTTGGTTGTAGCAACTAAGGCTATAATTGTTGTCCATCACCGGTCATTGGTTGATGATGCTTCTGAATTTTTCTCATTTCATGTTTGTTTTGAGTGATGTAAAGAGTTAAAGAAGCACCAAGCTAAGCTTTATAGTATCTAATTCAGCTCCAGAGACAAATGAGCAATAGAGATGAAGCAAAGAGCATGTTGAAATCACATAATGCATTTTAAAGAAAATGACCATTTATTTCTAAAGCTCATATTGTTTTAAAACAAATTGTCTGTTTTGAGTGATCTACAAAATTTATGGGTGCGCCAAACAAAATTTTACATCTCTTCGAATGAGTTCCAGAAGCAAAAGAGCAACATGTAGAAAAGCTCCAAAGACCATGAATGTGCTAGAATCTTAAAATTTGAATTATGTTGATACTCATTTTTGACAATCATATCTTCTTCATTTTATTTCTTTTTGGTTCAATTTGAGTAATCTCAACAACCATGGATGGGCAGATTTTAATTTTTAATTTTTTTTCCCATGATACCTGATAGATACCAGGCATCATGGGAAAGAAATTTTTAAAAAATAATTTTAAAAAAAAGTCATTTCTATAAATAAAATGCCCAGCCTTCACAGGGGAAAAATTCCATGCAATAAGGCATCCTCCAACTATACTACAACAGTCCACCCAGTGTGTTACATGTAGGGTAAAGGGTTGGGCAGACCCATGCACAGGAACACAGGCCAAAACTTCAGAATTTGCAGCTCCCGCACATTCAGCATACCAAATCACATGAGCATGCATCACAGGCACATGCACAACTTCAGAATTGGAAGCTCTGGCGAATTCCACAAGACTGAAATTCGCACTGCCCGCTGATTCCACAAACATTCAAACCATCAAGATAGGTTTAGTACCGTCTCTGTGCAAGCTCACACCTGAAGGTTCTTCTCTCTGCATGAGTGGCTCGTCACCACCATAGCTCAGTGAGAATTCTGACTAGTTCCCTGGCACCAGTTCCAGAACTTAGAAGGCATGCATGGAACGTCACTGCCAACAGAATCAGAAACTGAGCAGAACAGATTACCATCAGAGGAAATGACTACAGTACTGGGTGATATAAGAATCAACCTTCTCTCCACCCCCTGAGAGTGGCCTCCGTTTCTGTAATACAAATCTCCTACACAATAGTGATGTACAAGCAATTTGCTAACTTACACAGCAATAATAAAACAGCTGCAACACAAAACAGAAGAAACATCCAAGAAGAATATCCAGTGGATTGAGCTCAAGCGACACATGGTGAGACCATTTAAACTGATAAATGTGGAAAATTTCCTTTGGCTTCTCATACCCTTTGTACTTCAGAAAATTGGCTTCATTTAGATGGTATGTGAGAAAAAACCTCATTCACAATTATAACAGACTGTGTCAGTCTGGTGAGGAACATAAAATGCTTTATCCAAACCTTGCCCAAAGCTTTCTGCTCAAAAATCACACACCAAGAGTTCATTCTCTATTTATATTTTTCCACATGTTTCAAATATGGTACATTTTGCACTCTCTTCAGCCTCTTTCACACAGGATCCATACCTCAAATCACATATATTGTACAGATTGGACTCCCTTCTTTCCATGATGTGGATTTTGGGAGTCTGAAAACCGCTGATCCCTGCTGGCTGATATTGGGGCATCATCTTCTTCTTCACACCTCACACAGATATTTTTGTTGGACGTTTCTCAGATCCTGAAAAACAGATTCCACGCAGCAATGTCCGCTTGCTACTGCCAATTCCTGGCATCACACAGGGCCAATCTGAACTCCTCTAGGCCACCAGTTAATAGAAGCACATCAAGGTTATTATCAGGCTCCTGCACCCATAGATCTCAACAGGCACATAAAGCCCCTTTCATGCTCATCATCTAAACTGACACACTCAGGGGTTAATCAGAGGCCCCTTTCAACTATTGGAGCTTATTAATTTAAGCCTTTGGGGTTTGGGAACTCAAAGAAAACTATTGGTCCTTTGAGCTCTAAAGGAGTAGTAGGAGCTTTTATGTTCTCAGAAAGCCTACAGACTGTGGTCGAACATTCCTGAAGAGGCAGCGGACCATGCGGGTCAAGTCAAGCCAGAGAAAGCTTGGCAGGCAGCTGAAGCTACCACAGTCAGAGCAGCCATCAAGGTGACCAGAGGGCACACGGGCAGCATAAAGATCATCATTCCTGCAATAACCACCATGAAGACTGCCACTGCTGGTGAGCTTAGCCCAATAGCATGCAAAAAACTGGTTAGAAGGTGCCTGCTGTGTGCCTGCAGGAAGGAGATAGGCTCGTGCAGCTTGCTCCACAAGATGGTTCTTAATTGGAGGCCGTGTTCCACCTGGCCAGGAGTGGAAATCTTCCTCCTCCTGTTCTCTCTCACCTGTCAGGCTCTCTCTCTTGTGCTTGATGGGGCTGATGGGCCTGCTGCTCGTTGGCATCAGGTCCCGCAGACTAGTGTATGAAGAGAGATGGTGCTGATTTTCTCTGTCAATGACAGGGAGCTCTGTATCTACACTAAGTTCCTTTGCTACTACTGACTCTGAACTCATCTCTGCAGCTCGCACTGGCATCATGCCTTTGCAATGCTTATGCCGTGAAAACAGGGTTGTGAGGCTCCGAAGGCTAAATTTCATCAACTTAGGCATTTTGGTCAGCAGCCTGCAGCAGCAGCAGCATCTGCAAAATTGAAGAAGACAGTCAGATTTGAGAGAGAGAGAGAGAGAGCAAAAGTTCCCAAACATGAAACCATTGCTGGAAAACCATGGAAAACGTAGCAAAAGAACACAGAGACAGCGAGTTGGAAGGCGTTTCCTTTTCCTTTTGACAGGGAAAAGAAGCTCAGTTTGCTGCAATGCAAAACCTACAAACAAGACCGGCCAAGAGGACGATCTGAGGAATGGAAAAGAGCTACATTCTACAAGAAGAGCTCACATCCATACAGATCTCTTGATCAAGAATTCCTTATCAGTCTCTGGATCAATACACAAATTGCCAGGCATTGATTGTCCAGAGAAGAAGAAGATTGCAACAGGTACAGTGGAAATTGAAGGCGGTTTTTGGACACGCGAGGAAGGAGGAGGGAGGAGCTTACTAGCATGTAAGAAGGAACTGCAACAACGCAGCGATGATGCGATGCGATGCGAAAGAGAGAGAGAGAGAGAGGAAGAGAAAGCTCTCCGGGTGCGTCGTCAGAGGAAGACAGCCCACTCCTTCTCATCTTTTAGGACCACGCAGCGGCCAGTTCGAGACCCCGTCTCGCCTTCCATCTCCTCCCGAGCCGCGCCTTCACTTCCACAGTCTCCATCATCTGACATCCTTGTAGCAGGCCCTCCTCTCTATCCAGCACCGAAACTCGTTCTTCTTCTTCCTCTTCCTCTTCTTCTTCTTCTCCTGACAACTTTCTTCTTCTTCTTCTTTTTCTGCTGCTTCTTTTTCTTCCTCCTCCAAACATCCGAGACTTCCGAAAACCTTCCCCCTACAATTCACACTCACAAAAGCTCCAAAGCGGTGTGTAGAGACCGCGATCCGCCAGCACCAAAAGCTGCAGCAAACACACTAACTAGCACTAGGAAAGCAGAATTGGCACTGAAATCTCCCCCGAAAAAATCAAGAAAAAATTCAAAAAATTCCTGAAAATCCTGCAAATTAGAGACGACTGTGGAAGCTCCTCTATCAAACTCCAGACTCTCTCACTCTCTCTCAAGATGTTGCGCAGAGCTACCAGAAAACACGAGAGTTTTGGCTGCGAATTCCAGCTACAAAAATGCACACAAGAAGCAAATGCTCTTGTCCCTCGTCTTTTGTCTTTGCGGCTCGGGCCCCGAACCTCGCCGTCGTCATTTACTGGGACAAACTTACGAATTACTCGCCAATAACATAGCCGCTCGACTTTCCTACTTTTACCTCTCGTTTGGCTAAAAATGGACCAATTAATTATTTTTAAAAAATTAACCAAAAGGGAGGATTAGCCTAGTGGAAATGGGGTGTTTTTGTTTTCCAAGAAAATAAAATTTCCAATTTACTTGCAAGGGTTAGCTAATTTCCTTGCAAACTTGTAGTAAATTTAGGAACCCAAAATGGACCAAAATCAACCCCCAGAAAAATCCCATGAAAACGTGAGGAGTTGGGGAAATAGTGGGAGTGGGGTTTGACGTGTTTTTTTTTTTCTAATTTCCTTGCAAGAGGTAGCTATGTACGTAACTCTTGTAATTTAAGGAACTAAAAGCTTGCCTTTGGTCGATGCTTCCTTTCACAAAACCCAATCAGAAAGTTGACATTCAACGTTATCCATTGTTCTAAATTAGGTATGTAAATTACAAGAAGAGATATATAAATATATATATGGGTCCTATGAGTAAATAGGTATATGATGATGTAACATATGATGAAGCTTTGTGGAATTACACATCCAAAAATTAAAAATTAAAAAATTATTAGGCCTTCTTAGGCTTAGTTGGTTGGGATTCTTCACACTTGTTTACTTTTAGTAGTATTCCAACTTTTTAATAAATTTTTTTTTGAGACTTATAGTAACTCCGCCACCAAACCCTCCGCCCCAAATGAGAAGGTTTGTTAGGAAGTGATTCTTTACCCAACTTGGTGAAAACAAGCTCATAGGTCCACTATACAAATAAACTTAAAAACTTTAGAGGGTAAGGGGGGGGAGGGGACCTAGACACTTTTGGGGGGTATGTTATTTGCGTGTTGTTGAGGATATGGGAAAAAGAGGGGAACCAAAAATAAAATATACGGTACAGTGGGTCCCTCTACTACCAGCAGGATGATGGCCACTTTGGCTACATCTAAATATGGTGATATGTGACTTTTTTTTTCCCTCAAAATATAGCGACTTTTTCATTCTCCCCCACCCCCCAAAGTCTTTATACAACTCACATTATACAACTCACACTGAGTGTATGAAAATTCGCAAATTTTACTCAAATTTTTGGGCGAATTTTCATACTTTGGCTTTGTATTGGTGTCTTTTTTTGAGTATGAAAATTCGCCCAAAAAACAAAACACCATTGTTAAGCCAACTATATTTTTAGCAAATTTGGCACCACCCATCCAAGAATAAATTAGTTTTAAAGTGGAAATGAAAATGAAAATGTAGGAAACAAATAGAAAGTCTAATTAGGTGAGGAGCTAAGACTCCATGCCCAAATTGGGGGGGGGGGGGGAGGGGGCATCTTGACCATAGACTATAGACACACCCTGAATATTTTATATATTCCTCAATCATTGAGGCCCGTATTTACAACCATGCCAGCTATGTGTTGCCCACCACAAGCAGGCCCCAGCTGGGGTGTCTTCAATTTTGGTTTTTGGCAACATTTTGAAGTCAAGAGCAAAGAAATGGAGAAGGGTTTGATCGGAGCTTGATCCACACATATATTATGGACTTGTCACAAGCTTACCATAAATTGCATTTTTGCACAAGGCATCATCCTACTTATACTTATTTTATATAAGTCCTTGACTCCTCCTCGCAACACACATTCATTGAAATGAAAAAAAATTGCACAATTTCAAAAAAAAATCCTTTGAATTTGAGCAAACTATCTTTGAAATGCACCAAAGATTCATAACATATATTCTCACTTTGGAAATTTATTTAAATATATATTTAAAAAATTTAAGCTATTACAAAAAAAAATCACATCACCCAAACACAAAAAAAATTGTAGGAACATACTTTTATGCAACACCACAAGCTTTAAAGGAGGAAATTACACAACCCATGAGTGGAGTCAGCAAAAGTGACAGAGTCCGAATGGATTACTCATGAGTCATAAAGCAAGCACAAGCAAGTTACAGACGGAATCCATCAAGTGACTCCTAACATAAATAAATAAATCACAAGTAAAAAAACAATTACGGAACTTTTTGGGTGAGTCATCATATACATTAACAAAGAAGTTACGGAATCCATACTTGCTGGCAAGTCTATTATTATGCTTCTTCTTTCTTTCTTTCTTTCTTTTTTTTCTCTTCGTTCTATGCTCTTGGCACCCTGGTGAAAAAGCATATAACTTCTTCTTCTTATCTATGTACAATAGACTTTGTTTGCAGTTGGAAAAGAGGAAGGGAAGGGTGGTGGACTAGAGACAAAACACCTTTTAAAGCAAAAGGGGATAGAGATGAACTTCAAGCACCGATCTATATTTAGGTCTGACAAGCTGGCCAAACTTATTGGCCAACTTCTTTTGTTTTTTTGTTTTTTTTTTTTTGACCTTAACCTTCAATCATCTTGTTCCCCAAACTCTATTTATTTTGACTTAGGATTCACCCAAAGTTTGAGAGAGATACATAGTATTATTATTATTATTATTATTATTATTATTATGGACTTTAGTGCGGAATGGCTATGTGACTACTAGCTAGTGTCAATTCCAATCGTCGGATTTGAAACCGTAGTTTAATGGAAACAAGGAAAACATTGAGGTCGGACTAGGAGGTAATTTGAGGAGTCTTGAAACCCACGTATTGCATTTGCATCCAAGAATCACGCCAGGCGCATGTGCAGTCCAGTTGTAGCCTGAAGTAGTAAGCTATGAAGGTGAAAAAGTTGGGACCACCCCCAAATAAATAAATAAATAAATAAATAAATAAAGTCACTCATGATTATTCTCCTTGTCTCAAGGGGGGCAAATATTCCAGCGTTTGTTTCAATTGTGTGCTTAAACAAATTTATGTGAGGTGTGGTAAGTGGGTCCAAAGAGAAGGTGCAAGGTCCGTTCTTTATACATGTGGGGCCATTTTATCGGCCTATTATGTTTTGGCAATTGTGGTTTTTTTTTTTTTTTTTTTTTGTTGGGTTAGTCAATTGCATGAATCTGTGTGGTTGGGTGGGTATAGGGTTTGACAATATTATGTGTTATATACATAGTCGTAACAAACACTCATCAGTCCGGCAGCTTAGTTGGCAAATTTTGCATCATTTCTTCTTCTTCTTCGTTTTCTTCTTCTTATGTGTTTGCACGACTCGTACACCTCAATTTGCCCCCAAAAAAGAAAAAAAAGAAAAGAAGTCCCCCCCCCCCACCCTCTCCTTCACGTCATTCTTATGTATGCCAGCATGACTTAATTGGCAAACTTCACATGATGCTGCTGACAAGCTCCTCGTGGGCTTCTACAGTGTTTGGTTCCCCCCCCTAAATAATGATTTCCATCATCCTCACTACTTTTACCCCTATTGGATCAGTTTTCCGTCATTAAATAGTCTTTAAAAAATTGTGAAATGAAACTAATTTTTTTTATGTAAATATATGAAGCTGGAAGTGTTGAAAAATCCCATCATAGTTTGTTATTGCAGACTGGCAATCTGAATAATTTCACTCCTCATACGACAATATCATAGTAGTAGATCATGAAAAAAAAAAAAATTAATTCAAATTTTTTTAAAATTCATTATTCATTTTGTCCATACAAAACTGACCCTATGTATATATGTATGTATGTCCTCAGAATTCATACCCAAATCCCTTGGTTGGAGCATTTGGGTATGTGTAAGCAGCATCAAGATGTGTTTGGGCAGCACCAGATACATCTTGTTCAGGCAGTGGGCAATCAGGGAAAAAAAAGAAACAAAGCACTACTTTTGTTCTACCTGCAATATCAAAAAATCTCAATGATTTAAAAGTCTGCCCCATAATTATATCTATCTATGAACAAAGGTGGTTTGGTTTGTTTTGTAGTTATGAGATCCACCGAACCTGGATGTTTCAGATCATGTTCTTGGTGTTGTTGGAAAGCTCTCCATGAGGAGGAGAGGCGCATGGGCTTGGTTCCATGGTGTTTGGACTTGTGGTGCAAAACTTCTTGAATATTGAATAATTTCTTCACTAAAAATTAAATTAAATCGTAGCTAAAAAATTTCAGAGGAATTGGAATGTACCTTTGGTGTTTCAAAGAGGTCTTGATGAGCAGGATTTAGTGAAATTTATTTGGTAAGATTTGGATCCAAAATGTGGGAGATATTGAATTTTTAAGTGATTTCTGCTGCTGAAAATTCAAATAAATTCCCAAAAACCAGGTTTTTGGAAGGAAAAATCAGTTGAGGACGTGGTAACACTTGGGCCAACGGCACAGGCCACACTAGTACCTACTGTATACTCTACAAATGGTGAGTCCAAGGAAGGATAACATGACCTTTCCTTTCTTTCCTTTTCTTTCAAAGGACTTATCAAATTAGCATTCTTCTCTTCAATTACGGCCACTATGTTTCTTTTTTTTATCTTGACAAGGGACCGTGATGAATGATGATGATGATTATGATGAGGGTTTAGAGTTTATGACCCTATGTGACATCATCACATGGATGTGGGCTAATCATCATTGATGGCTCATTTTTTACCACCAACCTAAGGTGGGCTAAAAGATGGTGGAAAGCAAAATTGGAGGAAAAAAGGGCAAATCTGTTATCACTTGATGTCAAACCCTAAACCCTAGTATTAACTTTTTGAATGGCCCCATCCTCAGTTGTAGATCCAATTACTAGTGACCGTCCTACTTGATGGATTAGGCTATTCCATATATATATAGATATATATGGAGAGAGAGAGAGAGAGAGAGAGAGAGAGCACAAAATGGTGAGGCATCTAGTTTAACCTATATCTATTGTGCACCAGAGACTAAGTAGTCCTACTTATGTGTATACGTTCTAATTGACCTCCAACACCTGGGGAAGAAAAAGGGCATCCAATGAGACTCCCAAACTTCCATCCCCTGAAAGTGGACCTACCTCCCTTGCAACAAAATTCTGTTGTGGGAATCCCTTTTGTCTTTTTGGGGGTGGACTGAAAAATTGGATGAAAGTGGGGCCACAGATGACTGGAGATAGCCAGCTACAGAAGGCTGGCAATCACCCTTTTGTGTGTGGCAACAAAGCATAATTTTTCTACATCATGTGGCCAGAGAGGTTTCTGAGAGATGTTGGTTCAGCATACATTTAACAGCTTTCAACCACTTGGCCTTTGTCTGGTGGGGTCTTGGGCAAGTATCCTTTTCATGCAAAGAACACCAGAAGAAGAAGGAAGAAAATGGATAGGTAGAATTGGGTCAACTTAATAAATAAGAATGTCGCCAAATTCAAGCCAATCCCTCTGAAAGATGTACCAGCTTTGGGCAAGTATATACATAGTTAGTGTGGCCATGGTGAACCAGCACCCCTGTTGTTACCTTTACCTTTTTGAGTGAGGCCTCTTAGTGGGCATATTGAGCCCAAAAAATTGTTAGATTTGAACTCAAAGACCCTGATTTCATCAAAGCATGGGATATTTGGAATATGTATGAACAACTTGTGTCACTGGGGTGTTCATTTGAAATATTTTACATGATTACATTACTATGTGTAATAAAAAGAAACCAATATATGTTGAATATGTTGTAGAGAGATTTCACACTTAATAATATTACAATATTTTCATAACCTCAACAACCATTCAAATTCCCCCACAAGGATATGACCTATTTATTATTGTTATATCACTCTTTCAATCCATCTCGTGAGTCTCAATTCAGTACCAAGTCATGAATCGCCATTTAATCGTGCAAGTTTCATCTTTGTTTGTAAGTAGAATTCAGAATTGCTATCATTGATTCGATGCCTGATAGTGTGAATTTATGCATATAATGAAGAGAGTCACACAAATGGGAGGTTTATGTAAGGTATGAAAATGGGTTACTAGGCCCATGCAAATAGGGCAGGAAACCTTAATTTGTTGGCTCTGATGCTGAGAGAGAGAGAGAAGTGACTTCATATTCATGTACAACAAGACTACCTATGGGATAAAATATTGGCTTGAACGGAGAACCAATTTGTTAATGATAGTTAGAGACATACTTCGATATACTCTCTAAGTAGATGTTTTCTCCGGTGTATGGTGAAAAGCACACTTTTGTCAACAGCCGAGACAAAGTGTAATATAAATTTGAATGTACTATTTCCAAGGGGAAAGAAATCTAGTTTTGCAAATGAAACCTGAATACTAGCCAGAGCTGGCAGAGCTGAATTTCTCTGACTCTCTTCCCAATGTAAGCTATACCCATTTAGAGGTGGGCTCCATTAGTCTTGGCAAAACCCCTCATTAAAATTCATTTGGGCAGTCGCCAATCTCCAAAACTAATTTCAGCCACGTGTTACAGCCTACAAGTATGACTTTAGCCAGGGTTGTCAGTCTAAAGTAGCTTGTGATCAGTGTTGTTTTTTTTTTTTTTAGGAATTTGTGTTTGTAGCCAAAGTGGCGATCATCCATAGGAACATGTTTTTCTTTTTTTAAGTGACAATCATTCATAGGAAGATTTAGCCAAATCTGGCTATAGACCACAAATAAATTACAAATCTTTAATCATCCTTCTATATTGTTGGGCTACACAAGGAAAACCAAGTCTACAAATCTGGTGATTTTTTACTTAGATTTTCTCTCACTTCTGGCGACTGAAAACCTACAAAATCACTTCTTTTTCCAAATTTCTAGTTTTTTTTTTTTTTTAATTTCTCTTTTTCGCCACTTAAAAAAACAAAACCGCTGCCTGTGATGTCGGAAATAAGCCTTGTCCAAAGTGTTAAAAAAGCAAGCCCTAAAACCTCTAAAAGCAACAAGCCAAGAGAATTATGGAAAAGGCAAGCCATATCAATCAACTCACCCAAAACCCCCTGGCATCTCAGGTGTCGTCTCTAGTTAGCTAAAGCTTTTTTCCACACTTCCCCAATCCTGACAAACTAAAGGTGCATAATTCAGACTTGGTGTTGGGGACTCTAGTGTGAATCCCCTAACACCACCATGCTAGTCATTTAGGACTTAAACCTACTTACCATGAAGATTTTATGTTAAGTTAACATTCAGTTAACATTAAGCTATCACCCATTTAACATTGGGTGCCACCTATGACGCCACCTAGGATGCCACCTAGATTTTCATTTTAACACTGACTTAACATCAAGTGTGAATGCACCATAAGATGCCTGTGATATTGGCTAGCTCTGAATCATCACTCCACATCTTATATATAAATTCACTATGTCCGTGCGTCTGCCTCTGACGGAGCTCAGGTCCGTCACAGACGGACGAGCGGGCCCAGCCTGGCAAAAACGACATTCGGAAAACGAAATTAAGAAAAACGGGATTAAAAAAATCGGGATTTGGAAAACAAAAACGGGATTCGAAAAACGAGATTCGAAAAAACAGGATTCGAAAAAAATGAGATTCGGCTTTCAAGTCAATCGAGCCCGGCCCGACAAAAACTGGATCATCTCTGTTTGTGCTCTGCAATTACAACTCCCAAACTACAAGCGCGTGTATGTATGCCCCGAGTTGATGTGCTTGACCTGCTTTTGTTTGTAGCCAAAATGGCCATCATTTGTAGGAAAATGTGGAAAAAGTGGGCAATTCTCTGAAGGAAGATTTAGCCAAACCTGGCTACAAATCCAAACATGAAACCACAAAGCGTTCGACGTGGCTGGAGTGGTGTAGCCACGGGTTACCCACTAGTTTCACATAAGCATGCTAGTGACATTTGATTGCTGAGCTTGGATGTGGTCACTGGCTATAGCCTTCCCTGCTTTTTGGGGCTCTCAAACTACCTTCTCAAGATTGGAAGCGTCTAGAATGTATGGGGCTTCAAGTTAGCTGGGGAGGGGCGGCTGGGGATTTGGTGTCTGTGTAAGGAAGGAGCGGTGCTGGGCGGTTCTTTCTCAGGCAGCGCCGGTTCTTTTCTGGTTTCAGACCGGATATATATGTATAATCTCTGGCAGTTTCCCCCTTTCATGAAACCCTCACTGCCCGAATTGATCCAAAAAACAAAAAAAATTAATTTGTGGTACCTGCCCCCAAAACCAACCCCGGGAACAGTTCACTAGCCAAAGAACCTGGAAAGAACCAGTGGGTCTTTCATGAAAACTGGCTGTTCTTCTAGGGTTTTGAAATACTCAGAGCTGAGGGTTCTTTGATTCTGGTGTTTTTAATATACCCTGACTGGCTGGTTCTTTGATTCCAGTGTTTTTAATATACCCAAAACTGGCGGTTCTTTGAAAAATCAAAAGAGCCATGCACCCACTGGTAAGGACAAAAATAAAAGGGGGGCCATTTGGGGAATGAGGACCCAGTGTGAGGTAGGACCTAAGCATAGCCTAGTGTGGGACCCAAAGTCCTCAGAACCAGCCCCATCTGAAGTCCTTACCCAGCTTCAAGATCCAGTAGAATTTGTCACTTAAAACAGATGGCTGTGATTGGATTTCAGAGGAAATGAGGCACATTATGTGGAAAGGTTCTTTATTTTGTAGGAACCTTATGCATATGGTTCCCTCCAGACAATAAACCCTTTCAGGACAATAAGGCAGCACCCCTTCACACACATCAAAATAACTTCTTTCTGTTCTTTAGATTAGGGTAAACGACCCACAGAAGAGGCTTTTCACATGTTTGAGCCATTGCCACAAATGCAGTAGCCATTGAGTGTACAAGGCAAGAAGAACTTGTGCATAGTCCCTGTGGTTGTTGGTGGGTTCTTTGCTCTTTGTTCTTTCTTAGAAGGCATAATGCCCTTTCTGTTCTACAGAAAGAGCAGACAAGCAGACATTGGCCTTAAGATCCCTCCTCCTCTTTTCTGAAGGGGGGATATTCATGGAGATAAGATGCACTTCAAATACAGTAAGAAATTTCTCCAAGTGAAAAAGCATGCATTAATTTAATTAAATGTGTCTTCCAGATTATAATTCTTGTAATGCTCCTCAAATAGAAGCCTTTCATACCAATAAATTAGTGTGGAAGTGTTTCCATTTTGCCCATGTATATATAATACATTATCACAGTTTTAGGCAAAGGAGATGGGACAAATGTGGTGCTATTGAGGACTGAATATCTTGGGTTCACATTCTTGGGTCCATATTGGGTAATTTGCCCCACCCATTGCTTGAGTTGAATTACTTTGGTCATCAACATTTTTGGCCTCAACTTTTACAAGAGCTTGGGTGCTTATTGTGATTCATATTGATTAATTTAATTAATTTAGTTGCATCTTTAAGTCTTGTTTATTTTTCCCCTTTTGTTTTGACAATGGGCCACTTTGAATGGCCTATCACTATTTTCTTTTTGAAATTTGGAGGATGATCTGATCCTTGGCACCCACGTTGAAATTTTTTGCATATTTTTTTTTCTTTTTGAAAAGATACACAAATCTACACAATGCCTAAATACAAATCATTTACAATTACACCAGTTTTACACGGCTTTAAATGAATTTACACAATTTTACACTTACCCATTCAAAGTTCAATTTTTCATTGACACTTACATGGAAGGTATTTCTACAACCATATACATGCCCAACACTACACTGCCCAAAACCAACCAGGAAGGGGCCTATGGCATGAAATCCAACACAAAAGGGCAAAAGGAAATGTAAACAAATGAACTTCACTACAAACCTACAAGGATAAGACCCGACAACCTGATTGCATTCACAAATACACCCACATGTCAGGAAATCCAAAAGAATGGGCCAAAGGAAGGATGTAAACGGATGAACCATACACGGAGGTCTCATAATTGGCAAGACATGCTTGTTCTTGTGGGTCTGGCCAACATGGGAGACCCTCAGATCCATAAAAGCCATGGAAGGTAAGTAAGTAAATGTTTGCCATTATGATGAGTGTTATAGAAGCTCTCAGCTGCCAGTAGTGACAATCTGTTCTTTTGTCTTCTTTGCAATGCCAGTAGGAGTGTGGATGACTCCCCCCAAAGGAAAACAAATTGGCTTCAAACTGCTTCTGACAAACCCTAAATGCCTTTCTGATGGACAACCACCCAGTTGCAATATTTCTCTTCTGCCCATGTGGCCAAGCAGATTACTTGGCCCCACAAAACTCCCCAAAACAAATTGTCTCTACATGCATTATCTAAGCTTATCACTACTTGGGGTTTGTCCAATGGACTACTAAGCATGAACATTAAAGCTTATGTGAAACTATCCATGTCGCATCCACAGCAAGCTTGGAATTTCAAGGTTTGGGTTGATAGTGTATTTGATAAAGACTCTCCCACCCAACCCATTTTGGCATGTAATGCAATGGGTGAAATGATCACCAGCTTGCACTTGGTCGCTACCAGGTAGGTAGATGGAAGAGAGGATGATGGTTACTCGTTAGTACATAGCTAACAAAATTTTCTTATTTTTTTAGAGCTTTCAAGCCAAATACTTCTATGTCCTCTCACTCCACTTGCACATGCAATTTGTTCAATTTCATTTACTTCTTGATCATCTTTCAAATGGATTTATCACATCTTTTGTTGTTTATTCTGACACTTGTTCACCTTTACCCAACTTAGAGCATCTCTAGGCACAACATTAAAATCCATTGTACACCGAATTTTGGGAGAAGTGTAGTAAGTCAAATTATGTGAAATTTGTCTTTTTCACATTATCTAGACCTACGGTTGTGTGAACTTAAAAAGCTGCACTGAAAGGAAATGATTCCTTTTGATTGGCCAATCATAATGATTGGTCCAAGTGACAAGATTTAAATGTTCTTTGTATTGTCCACTTTTTCACTAATATGGGTGGGGAAAGGAATAATTAGGTCTATATGTTGGAGGTGGTGAAAATTGGTGAAGAGGGCATCATTGGGGATGCTCTTAGAGAGAATGTTTAGAATATTCAACATGTTAGGTACCCCACAAAGGTGATGGCTCAATGGTACAAACCTTACTTGGTACCACAAAGCCTTGGGTTCAAACCCATTAGTGAGTGAGGTGAAAGTCATGTCATGTCCTTTGGAATTGGGTCTACTATTATTATGTTTCACCAACGAAAAAGAGAAAGTTGGTAATCCTTCATCTTCACATGACAATGGTTAGCATATTGCCATTGGCAATGGGTTAGTGGACATTCTCATGTAGAGACTAGTCATTCATGATTTGTTTTACAAACAATTGCTTACATTCCAAAGTATCAATTGTTGCAAGAACAAAGGTTAAAAGAAAGGTCTAAGTCTAACTTCCAAATAAAGAACAAAACAAAATTATGTGATTCAAAAACAAAAACACAATAACTAAAAACAAGAACACAAGATTATATTCCAAACATGAAATATTCCAAACCCAATTAATTCCAATGCAAGTTGGAAAAACAAGGAAAATGATATATGATGAAAATACAATTATTGTTTGAACTTTGAAGCCCACATCTAACATAGTTTTTCTAATAAGAACACCAATTGAAGATGTATTTTCATTGGATGTGAATGTGGAATTTGACCTAAATGTAGTCATAAAGTTGTTTTTCATAAGGACAATATGTTTCTTGTCCTTTGATTGGTGTTGTTTCATTATGTGTGTACCATGTTGTTAATGTTGCATAAAATGTTCCCTACGTACAATTGTGAATGATGTCATTACAATTTATTTGAGTTGCACACTACCAATGATGATGAACTATGTCATTTTTTTTAATGTTTTCATACAATTTTCAATATTTCATTAGTCATGTCAATGTCAAATTTGATTTAAATTAATATACATTTCATGGACATGAAAAAACAAAGATAATTTGTTTTTTCATATTCATGTTGGTGGATTGGGGAAAAGAATGAGGTAGCTATAAAATGGAGGTAGTTTTTTAAAAAGGTGGGAGATAGTTATTAAGAAAATTAATAGGAAAAAAAACCATTTATTTAGAAAAAAAAATGAAGTAGTTAAGCTTGAAAATGAGGTAATTATTTTTTTTAATTTCTAAGTTGGAATGGTCCATGGATGACAATATGAAGGATTTCAAAAATTCCCCCATATACCAATTTCAATTACTTGTCACTAGAAATTTTCATATCATAATGTTTACTTGCAAACATGAAATTAGATGATACAATGTTTTACAACAAATAACTATTTGTTCCATTCAAAAATAAATCCATTGCGTCCTTCTAATAGTAAGGTTTGTTGAAATATCCACAAAATTGGTCATTTGGATTGGTGGATATAGAAACTACTTTTTCATGTGGTGGCTATGTGGTTTCAAAATCTCACCTAGGTCATCTAGAAATACTTGTTGATAGGTTTTCAAAAACATTTAAAAAACACTACCATGCTACTGAACATGGGAAATGGTATTTTTTTCCAATGCAACCAAACAAACATTTGTCATAAATGGGATTTACATGTTATGGAAACATACATCTTAGGTCAAATTTATGCACCTAATATTTAAGGGAACATTTTTCTATGTGACACTTCATAAAGTAAAATGACAAGTAAGTTTTGTTTTCCCTATATTTTGCCATTAACTTTTTTTGGCTACAAGTTTGCCTAAATGTTGATCATCTTTATGTTTTCTTTCATTCCAGTTTTGGTTAAGGTTTTTTTTACGGCATTCTTGTCCTTTTACAATTCAATTTTTTTTAAGGGGTTTTTGTTATTACTTTCAAGTTATGTAACTTTGACTTTTGAATTTATATTAGATGACATGAACATCAAGTGGGATGCACAAAGTGGGTGGCCACCATCAACTTCATGGATAACCTCAAACTATGATGATCTCAATGACATCCACTAGAAGAAATCATGAGCTATGCAACTATTCAATTTGCAACTATATGTAACTAAACGTCATTTGTAACTATGTTTTGGCATTTTACAACTAATCATCATCCATTTCAAAAAAAATAAAAATTTGCAACTATGGTGTAACTAATTTGCAATTATTAAGTTTTACATCCTTCTACAATGACTAAAAGTTTTAGACTTTTCATCCAAGAATGGGCCTTTATGTCCAGTTAATTACAAAAATAATCGCAACTTGATAACTTCTATGTGATGTACATATAACTTTGATATATATTAAAATGTTTTAAAATATATATTAGGGGTATATTTATATATTTAACAATTATGTTATATTATATTTAGGGCATACTAATTGTGTTTTTTGCATATATTGTGACTATGTAGGCTAAGCAAGTTTATAAGCAAATAGTTAAATAGTTAAGTACGTAGAACTACCTATTATAATAATATAAATAATAGTTACTACTGATTACAAATTAATTAATTATTTTTTAATAATAATAAAACCAATTATTGATATATAACTATTTATTTTATAACTATCAAATATTTTAAATATTTTGTGTTAATACTAGTTAGTTATTTAATTAATATTAAGAAGTTTCTGTTACAAAGTTAATAATAATTTAATATAATTTAATAATTACTAATGAATAGCTAATTATTAATCAAATATTTTTAACATATACTATTAATTATTTTATTAAAAATTAATTGTCAAAATTTACTGGTAATAATTAAGAATTAAAATAATTTATTATTATGAGTAACAATATAATCATTATTTATCTATATTATATTATTTATTTAAAATATTAATTAATTATGTGTATTATTATTTAATATTTTAGTCGTTTATGTAATAATTTAAATAGTTCATGCCAATATTAGTTAGTACCTAATTAGTAAGTGGTGATAAGTAGTAGTCAAGTTGGTAAGTGGGTACGCAAATATTGAATGTTTAATTAATCAATTAATTTAAAATAGTTAGTTAGTTGATTAGTAAATTACTTATTAAATATATAGTTTACAAATTTGAAAGAGAAGACAAAGGATATGAGATAATTTTTTTGATTGCAACTTAGTTTCAACGTAGTTCCAAATTAGGTTGCAACTAAAAGATTTATCTCATAAGTTTTGTCTTCCATTTCCATCTTGTAAAAGTATATAACGAAGGTGTTTTGCTTTACATATTTATGCTTAAAACTTGTGTAATTTGGGATGAGCTAATGAAAGAGGTTTAACCTTAAAGGCTAAACCTAAAATAAAATAAATATATTTACATATCTACTTCCTAACCCACCTACCTACCTAGTCCTACCTATTTACTTACCTACACACATACCTAACCTAAATATTGATTCAAATGTATTTTGGCCAAAATTAATTAACATGTGACATGGCAAATTTGTATTGTGCCACGTGGCATCATCCAACACCATCCAAAATAAATGATGAAAATCCAATATGTAATTCTAAAACATCATTTAAAAATATGTTAAGTTGCCACATGGCAATGTGTAATGGGTTATAACATAGTTGCAAATAATGGTGAGTAATGCAAACTTTATATGAATGGTCAATGGATGAAGGTGTATATGTTGATCATATACATCATCCATGTAGAATGTGATGACATCATGTTAAATCATCATTTGTGACTAGATGTTGCATGTAACTTCACTTATGTAACTAATGGAATTTTAATTGTATAAGTTGATGTAACTTTTTTTTAGTTACAAATTATAGTGATCACTTTTCTAGATTAGTGTTGTGAACACCAATGTTGACAAGTATTACCATTGTCAACATAACTTGTAAGTTAATCATAATTCATTCATCATTCAGTCATAGTTCATTTTTAGTTCATTCATGATTTACTTGTAGTTCACAATTAGTTTTAAATATTCTTAAGAAGGTTCCTTGGATAATGGGCATAAATGTTTTTTTCCATGAATTTTTTTTTGAACTAGGTCCCCAAAATGGTATAAATATAAGTATGACCCCCCATTATAATTAACATTAGTTTGAAATATAATCTTACACCATATCGTTGTTCATTCATTTCATATTTTATTACAATACAATTATTTTGAATTTTTATCTTGCATATTTCATGTTCTTAAATTTGATTTTCATGCAATACTATCAAAGTGAGATGCAATTTACTAACTTAAATCACTACGGGACCTTAAAAGTGAAATAACTTCATTGCATTTTACTAATTTCACCATAATGAAAGTTATTTCACCATAATATCACTATGTAGACATCATGTTTCATTACTAGTAAACACAATTCACTATTACAATTTACTATAGCGAATATGTTTATTTATGTGTTTTTAAAATATTATATCTATGTTACTTTATGATATACCTTATATTATTTTAAGTTACTTTAGTTATTCTAACTTATATTTTATGTTATTATAGGCTATTATGATTATGTACTAATTATTATATGTTATTTTATTTTTAAGTATCTTAATTAATTTATTATAAACTTTTAAGTTTTTAAAATTAATATATGTTATTTCAAGTTATACTTTAAGTTACTCAATATCATTTTACTTTATGTTATTATAAATTATTTTATTTTAAGTATAATAATTTAAATTAATTTGTTTGCAACATGAAATCATTATGTATTCCAACCATAAAAACCTCTAATATTCCATGATTGCTCATGTTTTGAATTGACATCAAGTTCAATGGGCATTTTAATTGCATCACTCATAGTTCATCATAACATATCATCTTAAGCACTAGTAACAAAAACAAAATGCATTACCCCATCACTTGTACCTTAGCCTAAAAAAGTGCAAGCAAGGTAAAGTAGACGGGTCACTGCTCTATGTCAAATAAATTACATGTAGCCATGAATTTTTTTTAATGTATTGAAAGTGGAATCTTTTAATATAATAATTAAAATGATGACAATATTTCATTTTATACTTTAAATGATGAAAAACCCATCTTGAAAGTAGAATTAAATATAATTTAAGAAAATGTTTCTACTTGCACAAAATGTCCAATCTTACAAAATGGGCTACATGTAGATGAAATATTGATTTTAAAAAAAAATCAACTTAATGGAACCCTAAAATATACTTATGTGTTGTTAAATCATGGATGTTATATCACTACAACAAAAGGTGTCCCTATATGCCAAGTGATTTCACTAGATTTTGTGTGAATTCAATAGTCTAGTGAATGAAGACCAATGAATTGCACCCACATTTTGTAGTAATGTAATCATAATAATTCAAATTCTTAATATGAAGTAGGTTTGAACACCATTTTGGCTTAATTAGTTTCAAACATATTTTCAACCTACTTTTATGATACCAAAGTTTCAATCGAACTTTTTATAAATTAAAGGAAGAGACCTATGGTTTTATATTTTTATTTCAAAATATTTTGAATCTACTTTCTTGCGTCCATATATATAAATTGTTCCATTTATAATTGGATATGGGGTGATTTTTATTTATTTATACTTTACTTTATCGACATCTAAAAACAGAAATGTAGATTATGACCGACAAGGTGATGTCATTTTAAAGCCTAAACATTTTTGACTTCAAGCATTTTTGGTCACTCTTAATGACAAAACCTTTCTTTATTAAATTTGAAAAAATATCCCAAGTTGTCATTGGCATTAAAGGCCAATTGAAAAATCAAGATCCAATTCAAATATTTGAAGTCTTTCAAATGACCTTTATAAGTTTGAGTTTCATGATGGGCTTTTATATGTATCTAATGACCTCATTCAACTCTAAGTTTATTATATCATGATGGGTTTTTATATGTACCTAATGGCCTTATTCAATTCCAAGTTCTTAAAACTAAACATCACATTTTGGCTACATGTCATTTGGATTCAATAAGACCATGGAGTTAGTATTTCAATATTATTGGTCATCACAACTTTGGAAGTATGTGAAGGAATTTGTTAGATCATGTGATGTTTCACTACTAGAAATTTTGTTTTTTGCAACTAGTCAATATGCAACTAGCATGCAACTAGTTGTCATTCACAACTATCTTGGTCATGTTTGTAACTATAAATTTGGTGTTATATAAATTTTCAGCCATACTCTTGTGTGTGCAAGTAACATGCAACTAAATGTGTACCACATGGACACATGTCATAAAAATAATGGCCTAAACTTATGCATACTTAAATTATTATACTTAATATATCTATATAGGCTATGTATAATAATATTATGTGTCGTTAACCTCTTGCTAACTCAGGCTAACTTAAACTATCCTAAGTTAAATAATTGTAGCTAAACTAGCTTAGGCTAAATAAACAAAAAATTTAAACTAACCATGGTTAAATTAAATTAGGCTAAAATGAACCATTCCTAATTTTATTAGGCTAAAATATTTATGGTTAAATTAATTAGGCTAAACTAATTATGGTTAAATTAAATTATGGTAAATTAAATATGGTTAAAATAAATTAAACTATATTAATTATGGGTAAATTAAGTTAGGCCAAACTAATTATGGTTAAAATAAATTAAACTATGTTAATTATGGTTAAATTAAATTAGGCTAAATTATTTATGGCTTATATATATATATATAATGGCTAAACTAAATTAAGTTAAATAAAATTAGCATGAAATAAATATGGTTATATTAAATTAGGCCAAACCAATTATGGTTAAATTAAGTTAGGTTAAACTATTTATGGCTAAATTAAATTAGGCTAAAACTAACAATGGTTAAATTAAGTTAGGATAAATTAATTATGGCTAAAATAAATTATTTTAAATTAAATTAAACTAAAGTAAACCATGGTTTAAATATATATTGCAAGTTTTAGAATTTTATTTGTCAAATGTATTTAAATATTTTTTTTGGCAAGTAAGGTTTTTTTTTTTTTTTTTTTTGGAATATTTTTCAGAAAATGTAAATTTGATTAAACAAAAACAATTATTCAGAATCAATTAATATGGTAATATTAAAATTTATTATAAATATCATAATTATCAATTAAATGTCTATTATAATGATATATATATATATAATCAATAGGTATTATATATTTAAATTTTATTATTTGTGCTAGAATATTAATTTAAATAGGCTACGCGATCTAACCTACAAGTACATAAACATCTTAAGCTAATTACTAATTTAAACTAGATAATAATGTTAAAATCATATTTTCATTAAGTAATTATAACTATTAAAATATCCTACAATCATCTTTGAAGTGCAAAAGACAAGGAGTAATGAAAAACTAAGAAGAAAAAAAAATGAAAAATAAGAAAAATAAGTTTTTTTTCAAGTTACAAAATGTGTTTTTTTTCTTTTTTTTGGACGTTTCCTACTTTCAAACCTCATAACTTTCTTATTTTTTATTCATTTAAAAACATTTAAAGTGTTATAGGAGCGCCAATTGAATTTTTACAAATCACATTATCATTTTAATAGCAAAAAAACCAACATAAAAGGAACTTTTTGGGTGTTTAAAAATCAGCCTTTGCATTGTTCAATGGTCTTTTTTGAATTTCTAACCCCCTTTCCTTTGGGGACCATAACTTCTCATTTTTAATCCATTTTTTACGATTCTTATTGTGTTAGATGCGCCAAGAGGAGGGCTTCAAGTTTTGTTTGGACACCAGAATCAACAGAACCCTCCCCTGGCTACTATACTCTAATACATTAGTTGTATCTAATGTGCAACAAAGTTGGTTCATGAGGTTTGCAATGGAAATTTTTATCCCTATTCTTTGGCTTCCAATTCTATTTGGCTTAGTATATAACTAAGAACAATAATTGCCTTTATGAAATGGTTGATCTTAGAAATAAAATCAAATTATTCTAACCTTACATATATAGTTTAGCTATGTTCAACCTACTTACATACCTAAGTAAGCCTATTTACCTAATAGGATTTAATAATAACCTACCTACATAGGCAACATGTGTCAACATCTTATTAGCCATAAATTGGACGATCTAGATTTTATTAATGAATATTTTTAAATAGGTGTGCTTTAATTTCCATGTGTCACTATATAGTTGGTGTTTTAAAAATGGACATGTGTCAATTGGTCAATGAACGTTCCATGGTGTGCCATGTGTCATCATCTTAGTGGCATAAATTTTAATGATTGAGATTAATCCAATGAATTTTTTATTTTGAAAACACAAAAATAATTAATTAGTGACACATGTCCACAAGCTAGTTGTCCAATTTTTTAACATGTGTCATATTTTTATTAATTGCGTTGTAAGTGTAAAGAGAGTTGCACATAAGGTGCAACTACATTTGGATTAGTATATCTGGATGAACATGTATATTAGCACCATATATACATGTTACATACGTAGTGTCGCATGTAACTAAATGTCATGTGCAACTTGTCTTATGCAATTACACAAATTTGCAATTGCATGTGTCACATGCAACTAAATTGTAGTTGCAAATGATAGTTGAAAAACCCAAGATTTGTAGTTGTGTTTGTGCTTGAAAAAAAATGTTCAACATTGCCTTTATGAACCCCTTTAGCCACACCAATCTTTGCATTGTCGTGGATTTCAATAGTCATAAATTTCATCAACAATCTTTCATTTTTCATTTCAATTCATGTGACTCCATTTTGGTGGTGGTGGATTACTTGATAATTATGGTTCACTTCAATTTTTGTACCAAACTAATAACTAGCAAAATAACATCCAAATTATTTTTTAATCATGTTTTTCGATATCATGGCCTCCTTAAAGTTGTCATTTTAAATTGTGAACCTTAGTTTACATCCAAGTTTAAAAAAAGCTTTTTAAAAAATTTAGGCATGGAAACAAAGTTATCATTAACTTTCCAACCCCATACTAATGGGCAAACATAACTTGTTAATTAAGTCTTGGAGTAATATTTGCATTCCATAACCAATTATCTTCAAAGTAATTTGTGAAACCTCAAATTGTCCATGGCAAAGTTTGCTTGCAATAATAAGGTGCAATTGTTAACAAAACAAACACCTTTATTTGCGAATCATTGTTTGCATCATAGGTTTGATATTCAAGATGTGAACAAAATTATGAATTGTACAACAAAAGATCAAGTCATGCGGTTGGTGAACATTCAAGCATGACCCATGTCCAATCTTGAAAAGGCACAAAATTAATACAAGGGAAAATGTTTATGAATATCGCAAGGAACAACTAAGCTTCAAGGTTTAAGATCAAGTTTTGGCTTTGATAATAAAATATCAAAACAAGAAGACCTTTAGAAAAATTAAAATACCAAAAAATTTGTCATGAAACAAATCAATGTCATGGCCTTTTAGTTCGAGCTTCCAAATTCCATGCAAACACATCCTATATTGTATGTTCCATTGTTAAAGCCCTACCATACATCCACCATCCCATGAAAAATCTATGAGTTGTTTCCACTTATTGAAATCAGTGACAAATAAAAGTATAAAGTGGAAAAACTTTTTGATTATAGGATATCAAATCGTCAATTGCAATACTTCATCCATTAAAAAGGCTATGACATTGGTGAATCAACATGGGAGTAAGTTTGACATCTTTCAAATGTTTTTTAAAAGATGAAAAAAATTCATTGATGATATCCAAGCAAACTTAAGAATGTTCGTTATGAAATTTATCATTAAAGGAGGAAATGATGTTGTGAATGCCATTGTGAATGAACATTTCCAACCTAACTTGTAGTTTACTCATAATTCATTCATCGTTCAATTGTAGTTTAATCATAATTCACTCATTGTTCATTTGTAGTTTAACTTTAATTTACTCATAATTGACATTTAATTCACCCATAGTTCATTTGTAATTTATTTTCAATTCATTCACAATTGACATTTAATTCATTCATAATTCATTTGTAGGTCATTTTTAATTAATTCATAGTTCACTCATTATTCATTTTTAGTTAAGAAGGTTCTCAAGAAGGTTCTTTGAACAATGGGCATATAAAAGCTTTTGTGGAAACTTGTTCAAACTAAGTTTTCAAACATGTATAAATAAAAGTAAGATCTTTTAGTTATTTAAAATTTTTTTAAACATTAATTTGATGTACAATCTCACACATATTCAAAATTTTATATGTTATTCAATTGTTTTTCTGGAATTTTTATCTTGCATATTTTGTGTTATTTTTAATTTTCAAGTAATGAATTTGGAACTAGGTTCAGGCCTACTTTTGCCACAAATTATTTTAGTTTGTGTATTTTGGAAATCCTTTTGTTTTCAATAATTTTTGTGCATGTGACAATCAAAAGGATAGGAACATTACTTTCATGGGGGCCAATACCCAATGAACATCATTTCTAGGTGTTAATGAAAAGTGAAAAAGGACATTCAATCAACCAATTGTAACTTGGCAATGTGCACATTTTCACCCAAAGTTTTATGCACAATTTTTATATTTATCACATTAATAAATTTGTTCCTAAAATATTCCAAATTGAGGGTATTAGATCCCAACTTGTCAAAGATTAGGGACCAAATCGAAAGTCAAGATGAAAACAATATATAAGGAAAAAAAGAAAAAGAAAAGAGCTAACCAAATTAGTTATTTTTTCTAAATTGGTCCTCATATGACTTCCAATCCCAATTTTAGATTTGCCTTACCACCTTCATTTCATTGCTAGCTTATATTCTTTATAAAATTAAGTCTAATTATAATCTTGTAAATTGTGTGACCTAATATTTAACTTCAATTCATTCATCTTTATAACTTCATTCAAATTGGGGATGAAACAAAGATTACATGATCAAATTAAGGCCTAAAAATGGTGACTTTACATTGATATTGTTTTAATTGTATTAGTTATGAACTTTTTCAAAGACAAGTTTATCACAATACAAGATTTTTGTCCCATAAAAAAAGTCTTTTCATGAATCAAAGTCAAGATTCACTATCAATAGATGAGATGGACATGATTATGGAAGTAATGTATTTCTTATAATATCAATACATGCTAGGAATTATTTGATGGCATTTGGAAATTTTACAGGAGTCAAGAACTCACAAAAAAAAAACCATTAAACACTACATAGGCCAGTTCCTGAACACGCAAAAAATTCTTTGCATGTTGCTATTAGAGCTCAAAGAATTTCAGGTGGCACTCCTATAGAAATTGTTTAATATGAATAAGAAATAAGAAAGTTATGAGGTTTGAAAGTAGGAGGGGTGAAAAGGAAGAAAAGTGAAAAAAACGTGTTTTGCAATTCAAAAAAACATATATATATATATATATATATATATATATATAGCTTTTTTGACTGGTGCTTTGGCGTTGAATTTCAAGGATGCTTTGTAGAGCTTGAGAAGGCGCTCCTATAACATTTTAAATCACTCAAAATGGAGAAGAATCCAGAAAGATCTGCCAAAGTGTTTGATCATAGGCAGATGATTGATGATGGGCCAGTTTACTCTAAGTCAAAACACCATGAAACCAACTCGGTGCACCCCCTATTCATTCATTCATTCATTCATTGAGAGCTTTCTAACAGTATCAAAAGTGAAAAACAAAACAAACAACCTTCCTTCCTTCCTTCCTTCCTTCCTTCCTTCATAGATAGTTGAGGGTTGTGGAAGGGAATGGGACTAGAAACAGATGTGTACCTGGAAAGGCACCCAGTACACACTGACCCTCTGCATTTTGAAAGGACTGTCAAAGGACCAGGCAGGCTTTAAATAGGTCAACTCTAAAGACAACCCTCTTCTCTCTCTCTCTCTCTCTCTCACACACACACACACACACACACACCATGGCCAACCAGCCAGCCAGCAGAAGTTGGTGGACACCCACATGAGCCTTCTCTGCATCTCCAGAAAGGATTCTGTAACGCATAGGCACAACAGGCAGGCTCACACGCTCTCCCTTTACATTCATGCAAAGGATGATAGGTTGTTCCCTGAATGGCAATAATGAAGAGAGAGAGAGAGAGAGAGTGTGTGTGTGTGTGTGTGTGTCTCTGTGGTTCCCAGTGGTCAAAAGCAGTGAGGATATAATCCACAACCCTTGACATCCCTAAAAGTAAGTATATTTCAATAAATCTCAGTATGAAATGCTGATATTATTCAACATTTAATGCACAAGGTGTGAGACTAATTATCGTAGTTGTACAGTTAGGAGCAGTGAAAATATATGTAGCAGCGGTGGTGGAGGGGCTCAGGAAGAAGGAAAGACAAGATGAAACTCAGTTTACCACCAATTTGAGGGTTTTCTGAGTTTCATCCCACGTTGAATGCTAATGTACTTTTTTGCAGCTTTTTTAAAAATCTCACCCTGTGTATGACCAAACTCAGGGTTCTGGTGCTCTGTTTTTCTTACTTTCCAGATAACTCTAATGTGATACATTTTAATTAGGTCGGGGTGCTTTCCTTCCAAGCTCAGAATTTTTTAAAAACAAAATTAGCCTCTTTTTTATTCATGAAAAAAAATTCTGAAACTTTAGAGACTCCCCCCAATGTAGAAATATTCACCCCAAGAATAGTTATAAGTTCCAATATTGGCTCAGCCACATAGGTTCCAAGACATTGGGCAAAGCATATGGGACAAATTGAGGTGCTATTGAGAACATGTTGAGGAACACATTGTGAATTTGGGGGAATATATTGGAAACTTGATGAGAACACCATGAGAACTTGATGGCAACACATTCGGAACAAATTTTGGCTAGAGGTCAGAGAGGAAAGGAAAAAAAGTTTAGGAATCATGCTATATTTTGGCAACATGCTAAAACCTTTTGTCTAAATATGGCAACTTTCAATTTTTTTACTTGCATAATAATGTGGTGACTTTGGGATTTCTTTTTGGGGAAAAACTGCCTTTATATTTGTCACACTGGCTTTTTTTTTTAAAAATGTCGCCAGGATGCCAAAACTCGCCAAAAACATAAACACTTATCCCAACTTCTAATCTTAAAATTGATAATTCAATTATTAAATGATAATTTCTAACTAAATTAAATTGTGAAATATGAGTTTTTTCTTCTATTCTTTTTACCCAACATGATGGATATGAAATTTAACATCAAATACTTTGTCTTGATTGACAAAACTTTTCAGCTTGTTTCACACTCTGGTCTCTCTGTTGGGATCCACTACACTACAGGCCTTGTCCTCTTGAGATTTCACACCTGGCCATATCTTTTTTTGGGGGAGCACTCCAGTTTGTCCACTCACTCTCGGTCAGGATTGGTGGTCCCTCCAGTCTTGTCCACAGGCTATTTCTCTCTTCGCCATGCGTTCCGTGCTTTCTTCAGTTTGCCAGGTTTCCGTCACATTTTTCAAGAGAATGCGAAGAAAAATCCAACGAGACAAAGAGATTCCTTCCGAATCGGTTGCGTAAATGCAGAACGATTCCTTTTTCGCGCACCCATCAATCAGGCAGCAAATTCAGGTGAGATTTTATCATAGTTTCTTTGATACCCACTCAGGGTTTTGTTTTGGTTTTGAGCTTCTATTTTGGTTTGCGAAGAATTTGGGTTTTGAATTTTGTGGCCTAATGATATTTATGTGAGCTCCATGTATCTGTGAAGCTTCTTCAGAAAGAAATCGGAGTTGGGTCTGTGAAGAAGGCACGAGACTGTGGAGTTCCTGTCATTTCAGTCTCTTGATGACAGTGAGTTTTCTTTAGAAACATCCTCATATTGTGTCCAATTGTGGGTCGGTTCATGGAGGTGAAAAGCTCTAATCATATTTTAGGGTTTACAGTTTGCTATAATTCGTGCACAATCATATGTTTTTTCGTTCATGGTTTTAACAAAATCTTCCTGGGTATCGGTTTTGGTTTTGCTGGCCAAGTTGCTTGTTACCTGTTTTGATGATATGGTTTTCATGTATGTGCTTTTCTTCATTCTGTTTCTTACTTTTGTCATTTCTGGTCTGTAGAAATTTGCTTCCAAGGATTGTCAATTTTTCCATTTCATGACAAAATCGAAACTAGCTCAGAGATTTTTCTAGGGTTTATATGTCAGTTCAAAATTCCATCACCAGGTAAGTTGATGATGGATAGGCCAGCCTCTTTGATGATATAGTTTGCTATTTCTTGGATCAATTTCCTTAGGGGCACAGAAAGAAACAGTTTGTGAATCTCAGTTTTTATCCTTTGATCTAGAGACACTATGGTTAGAATTTTGTCAGAAAGTCGTTGTACAGGAGATTGATAGTTCAATTAGTAAACTCTTTGTTCACACATTGTTTGATGTGCAGGATCACAGTTGTCTGCCCCAGAAATCATGAATTGAAGTTGTGGGTTTATAGTGCAACAACCTTAATCTCTGCAGTGGTGCCTTCGACCCAATCTTCTTACTGAGGATAGCATGGGGAATGGCAGTGGCAAAGGCAGCTTGAGCCCTGAGTTCTTAAGCTCTTCCAAGTAAGAATCCTTTGACCATAAACTGTAGATGGCATGTAAATTAGGTCACAGAAATACAATATAGACCACAGAAATTTAAGGATGGGGAGTTGTAGTTTGTGATCACGTGTATGAACACATACACAATTCCTTCATAGCTCCATTTGAAGTTGTAATGTTGCATGTGCTTGTGAAATGATTTGGGTTCTAGATGTCTTGCACTTACCAGTTTCTTTTCCTACAGTTTTGTCATCATCTAAACCAAAGAAAACTGTTCTTCTCATTCCTAGCTATTAAGGTGCTGATCAATTTAATGCAACCCTGGTTTCAATTTTTCAGGGTGTGTTGGAAGAAATATTATTTTCTGTGTTCTATCTATTGCTCTACCAGTCATGATCTGAGAGGAGAATTGTTGCAGGAGGTTTTCAGAAGCAGAGTTGCAGGATATAAAGAAGCTGTTTATTTCATTGGCCTATCAATCAAGGAGCCATGGTGAATTTGTGATTGCTTCTGTATTTCAGGTACACAATTGGAAACAATCAATCCCTCCCTGCTGTTTTTGGAGTATTGCAGTGGGATTTGATTCGGTCAATTTCTATCTTGTTGAATGTTGACATTTTGGAAGCAGGGTGATGATCAACATGTCTGTAACATGAGTACAATATGTGAGAAGACAGGATTATACTCATTCATGCAATCGTACTGCCACATGTAGCTGCTGCTGGGAATTGGGTCAACGGAGTCTTGAACTATCTTCTTGTCCAAAGTAGTTGCATATTTAGCTTGAACCAAAAAAAGTATAAAATGCTGAACCAGGGATAAAACACACTTTGTAAAGTGTCACATCAAATAGAATTCTTACCAGTACTTGGTGACCAAGCAGGCACACTATGGGATTCATGGAGCATTAGGAGGACGTTTATTTGATCTTGTGACCCAAAGCCGGGAGGAGAAACACCTCTATTATGAAGACCTTGTCATTGCAAAGGTATTTGTGATGTTGGAGCTGCTATGATACATGATTTCATCTTGCTGAACACATGTATTGAAGCTGATGTAGTTTGTGCAGGGATTGTATCTTTAATATTTTCTCTACCTATTGGCATTTTTTTGTGCTACTGACCAGTTGGCATTGTTCCCCAAGTTGCCAGGAAATAGAGGTGTGACAGGTTCTGGCATGGTTTTAGGATGTTTTGTAGGCAGCAAGGACCTTTTAGTGTCAGCAGTAGAAATTGTTACTTGTTTGGTCACTTGTTGATTTAGCACACATATCTCAGAATCATGATGTCCAAAAGGTTTGTGTGTAGGCATTGTATGAGAAAGGGTCACCGGAGGAGATGGATAAATTCATGTATCAGCTTATGGATCTGACTGGGAATGCACACATCCAAAGGTCATTTTTTTTCTCTTGGGCAGTTTTCCCAAAGACACAGTCATTCTTGATTTTTGGAATGCATTTGTTAGCAGACTATTGTATTGAGGCAAAGAACTGTTGATAATTGTTGTCAGCCCATCAGATAATCTATGCAGACTTTGGGATATTTTCTAGTGTAGTTGTTCACAGCATTTTAGAAGCTATGGGCCATACCATAGAATGAGAGATGCATTCCTCTTTCATGTGAAGACCATTGTTTTGTCATATATGTGGTAGCATTCCTGGTCCAGGGGAGGGCCATGAATGATGAGGAATGTGCAGTCCATCATCTGACTTACAATTCAGGATGCTGCAGGGCAGAGATAGAAGCTGTATTGTTGTCAATACTGGAGACAGTCTTGAGCCCCAAGGATGCAGTTCCAGATGCAAGCCTGCCAGAGGAGAGTCTCCAGGCCTTCCTCAATGCAGCAAGCTTTACAGATGAGGTGGAGGGTGATGATGGACCATTTATGTCCAGCCAAAATTTCCAAAAGTGGTGCACTCTGGTGCCCTCCATCAAAAGATTCTTGGCCACACTGTTGAAAAGCCCAGCTCCTGGTGTGTTAAATACTCAATTCTTCATTCTGTACATATGTTTTCAAAGATTACTATAGCAGAACCCATGACTCTGCACTATCATGTACACTTTCAAATGTTTACAATGTTGGGGTCTGGTGGGGTCCTTTTAGGGATGGTGGGTCGTCAAGTGCCATCTCTAGTTGTACCACCAGATACAAATCCTAAAGTAGTAGTGTTGAGGAGGGAGCATGCCTGGCATCTTGCGGGAGCTCTTCAGCAGCATGAAGCAGTCATGTGGGTGCTCACTTATCACAGTTCCACTCATGGTCTCAGCTTTAACACATTTCTAGGCAATGTTGCGTAAGCACCTCTCTCTCCCTCCCTTTCCTATCCCAAACCTGATATCTTATTCTCAAGTATTTCATCCTCTCTCTTGCCCACACATATCCATGTAACATATATTTCTGGAGCTCCCACTCTTTCAAAGTTTCTCTGGATTGCGTTCCAGAACACCCACAACATGGGTTGACTTCAGCTGAGAGGGTTGACACAGGCCCATGAATTGGCAGAGGGGTGAAGGGGTCAACAGTGTTGGTGGTGAGAGACAAGGCTGGCTATGTGTATGGAGGATATGCTACACAAGCATGGGAGAGGCACAGTGACTTCTACGGGGACATGAAATCATTTCTCTTTACTCTGCATCCAACGGCCTCCATATTTCGACCAACTGGGGCTAACAACAATTTACAATGGGTAGGAAAATCCCATCTGTTCCAATGTGTAACGCTTTGAACTGAACTTCAATCCACTTACCATGTCTACAGTAAAGCATGTGTCTCCATTTGGCATTTCTCCTGTCCTTTGATTATGCTGTAATTTTGAGTAGGTTCTACTGATGTCTGTATAAATTTGATAGATGAGTTGAGGACTGATAGTACCTCTGGGATAGTACCTCCAGTTCTCTTTGTTTTCAAAGTCCTTACAGAGAGGTTTAAGAAAGCTCTTCAAGAGAAAGCACTTTAAGGAATCAGATGTGTTTGCAAAGGCATTGTTTTGAGTCATAACTGAGTTTTGTTGCTCATCTATCTGATTGCATGTTGCAGTGTGCCTCAAATTACACATCAGAGAGTATTCCAAATGGAGTTGGGTTTGGTGGGCAAGTCCACCATTTTGGACTCTTGATAAGTTCAAGTTTCGAGCATGGCCACACACGGCATTCTGTCACTTTCAATAACCCAGCTCTTTCAGAGACTGCAGTATTTGAGCCTGATGTCATTGAGTGTTGGGCAGTGGTTGTGAAAGGGGACAATGATCAGGCAACTGATGGGAGCTCTGCACTTAAGGGCACTGTGCTTGAACGGTTTAAAGAGGATCGCAATATGCTAAATATGGTTGGGTTAGCAGCCTCAAGTGACAGTTGATTTCTTATCAGAACTGATGAGGGGCAATGGGAAATTGTGATGTTATCAGGCTGCGGCAGGCTGGTGCAACATGCAAGACCTTAGTCCAGGTATAAGTTTTCAGGTTTCTGTGCAACATAAGCAAGTTGCTAATTTACACACTTGTGGTTCCAGGTGTTTGCTCATAGCAGAGCGTAAATTATGCTCACAAAAAGAATTTTTGGACTTTTCTTTATAGTTGCTTGCCAATTTCATACTCTCTCTAAAGTCACCCGAATTGTAGAAGGAATATTGATACTTTGACCTTTGGGATAAGATCTGTGAGTTCTACAGCACTAGTTATTTCCATCTTGTGGAGATGCTGAAGCTGTACACTGCTATATGGGCAATAGTTATGCACAACATTGACCAAGATAATTCTTTCATCCCATATTACTCAATCATATTTCACTAATTTCTCTCATGGGTTAGCATTAAGAAGAATAATTGAATTTGAATTTATTTATTTTTGAAATCTTTAGAAAGATTATCATATTCAAGAACATTTGAGAGTACAAAACTAAAAGCATCTGATCCATAAATTCTGAAGTGAAATATGTGAAGGTTTAGTTTTGAATTCATGGTTTTGTATTAGATCATGTAGTAGATGTATGTGCTTATGTCTGTACATGATGCTATATATTTAAAAAACTTATTATTACATTTATGTCACTCATCAATTGCGTATTCTTTAATTTTTGCGGAGTGCATAGAGCTAATTTCAATTGCTCAAATTTTCCATATAATATAAAATGATTTAATTTGGTCTCGATCTAGCCACAAAACTATGAAATAAGTGTTTAAAGATTTGGGACGTTCTCACCCTAAGTTCTTCTTGACAAGGATAGTGAATATATGGTTTGTTACTCTTTTGTGACGTCTAATCTTATAATCAAAGTCCTTTATTTCTTCAATATGTATATAGGGTTTTTGTGTTGAGATGGGGTTACTGAATCACACTATTTGATACGTGTTTGGACATAGAGGTGATTGCTTTTATTAAGGTGGGTGCAACAAAGTTTTGTTTGAATTTGACCTTGAGATTGCTCCCAATGATGAGAGCATTGAAATGTACTGTGATTTGGCTTTGTTCTTACAAGCACAAGGGATTTGAAAGTCATTGTCACCCAAAAATCACTTTCATTGTCACTCAAAAGTGATATAATAGTCAATTCTTTCCAAGGCCAATGTTTTTGCTTCTAAGTTTCGAGGAGGCTAGGTATTTCCAAATATCTATAGAGATCTCCATTTGAAATGCCAAAATCCTAATTGTACCAAATTTGTGTAGGTATAATAAACCATATTTTGAACTTTGTACAATTAAAATGAAATATTAAAATTAGGGTTTTATGTCTTGTAATGTAAAGTCTTACAATCAAAATATTTTGAAAGTTTGTTTGGGACAATGGTCCATACATGTTATATATATTATCTGCATACATATTGTTGGATGTATTGTGGATTGTGTGCAACATCTTATGCAACTATAGGGTCTAGCATTTGCATATGTTACATGCAATTGAAAATTAGTTACATACGACAATTGTAAATAATAGTTTTTCTTCTAATGGTAATAAAGATAGGACCCATTATCAAAGAATTGAACCTTAGAACAACACAATAGTCAAGTAATGTGAAAAATGTTACCAATGCAATTAATGAGATTATCATTGGGACCACCATACACAACAAGGGGACAACTTGGAAGGGGATGGTCATCTTTGAATTTTTAAATGAAAACTATAGGACGACAATTCACATTGCCCAAATAGGAGCAAATACACAAAGAAGGCTAAAATGATAAATCCTCCACCTTCAATTTCAACTAGATAATTATAGTTTCATGTTGGTTGTTTGTTTTTAACTTTTCACCCTTGATTGAACATAATGCCCATGTATCCACACCTCGATAGTCCACACCTCTTGGGATGTCAAGTCCTATTTTTTCTCACCCATTCAACATGTTAATGCCATTTCATCCATCTTCATGCCTAGCTACTTATCACACATGATTTCTTTTCAACCCTATTGCATTTAGTATTCCTCTTCCTATAACATCTAGGCCATTTGCTTTCAAGGTTTTGTAGTCCTCTGAACATTTTCAAGCTCCAAAACACCTATCCATGCCATTGATCATCTCCCAAAATGAACAACCAATCATAGAAGTTGAAGGTGAATGAAAAAGAATACCACATTAGGTGGACAACTAGGTACAAAGGCTCGTACCTTCATGAGCTACCAACTCATCTTCCTATGTGGCTTATGTAGATTGGAACCAACCTCACACAAAAAAAGTCGATGCCCTTATAGGGGTTGAGTTCGTTCTCATTGGTGTTCATGACTATGCACCAACCAATGACATGTGACGAATTTGATTTTGGGAACTACCACTGGGAAGCATTGTTGACATAAAGGGATGCATGGAATCAACAACCACAACCACTTCTGAATACAACAAACCAAGGATCTTTTTGCCACCATTCTACATTTTGGGGAGTTGGTTCACCCTATTTCAACCGGGTTTACATATTCTAAACAAAATGAGGTGTGTACAATGTCTCCATATCTTAAGAACCACCATGTACATGCCTTTATTGGAATGCTTGTGAATCTTAAACATTACATCATAGATTTTCTCCTTGTAAACATGCATACTAGATTTACAACATTTACCTTTAATAGGACAACAAATATTGTATCCATCAAAGCACATTGCCAAATATTGCTTGGTGGAAAAAATATTTAACAAAGATCCCATCCCCCCCCAAACACTAAATGTTATATTAAATTTAGGTTTGTCTTTTCATTGTTTGTTTTCATAGTTCTCATGCTTGTGAGAAAACTACTTAACACCTTTGCAACAATTGAGAACCGTTTAGCCTTGTAGTCTTTGATTCTCAATGGAATGGGTGTAGCTATGTATTCAATCTCATGACTACAACATGCGTGAGTTTTCTTGAACTTTATTTTTGTCATAGTAAGAGGAAATGTTTGCCAACCTCACATTGGATTTAATAGATTTGTAACAGTCTTTTCATACATAACAAATAATCATGCTAAATACGGCTATTATGTTTTTCATTGCACTTGTAATAAAAAATAGACTCCATCAGAAATGGGTATTTGCATTTCTAGATTTTCCTTCATTTAGACTTTGAAGAGAGACTATAAAAAAAATTCAAACTTCAAATATGATGTTTATTCTTCTTTAATTTCAGTAAGTATGCTTGTGCATTTCAACATTTTCCATATGGCTTTGCTCACTCTTTTCACCTAAGCTTGGAGTATGTGGTGTTATTGATTGATAGACATGGTGATGCAAACATAAACACATAAATCCAATTTTTTCAAAGTTGTGGACATTGCCTCCCATTTCTTGCGTAACATAATTGCAATGGGGATTCAATAGGAAACCTACCAACCCAATGGAGTCTAAAACCTTGCCATATGTGCTTGTAACATGCACAAGCAAAAGAGTATCCAAAAGAAATCCAATAAAATCTTACCAACCAATTGAAGTGGGAACTCAACATTGCCTTGAATGTTCAAGATGTGTTTAAATGAAAGCTTCATGTAATACTCGTAAATCAATGATGGATAAATTTCTTCCACATGATGTTGTTCAAAATAGATTGAAAATGCATTAAGTAAATCTCCCTATTACATTTTATTTCAAGTGCACTAACGTTCCCATCTCATATGACATCACATTACATGCAAGTAAAACCTTAAACTCTACCATGTTAACATTATGTCATCCATTGCCACATCAACCTTCAACCATGTTAGCTCCACATCACCATTTGCCACATCATCAATGTGCCACATTAATGCCATGACAATAATTGCCACATTAACGACACATCAACCATTTCCATGTCACCAAATGTGCCATTTTAGTGACATGTCATCACCTTGTCACCACATCATCAATATGCCATATCAACACCACATATGTTCCATGTCAACTTCACGTCAATATGTGTGCCAAATTATCTTAAACTTATGCACACCCACACATTCCATACCACAAATAGTTGCCCTCCTACATATTTGTTTGAAAATCTAATACAAACTTTGCCTATGTTGATATAAACTCTACTTGGTTATGATGTTATTTACATTATAAGGATTCAATCAATATTACATGAACATAATGACCAAGCTCCATTAGAACATGATTCTTCATTTTGAAATCCAATGACTTTATAGCCATAATATAAAATAGGTTTTCATAAAAAAATCTTATGTTACCCATTATGTGATATGCAAGTATCATATCTAAATGTTTAATCATTACATGCCAAAATTTAAGTTTCTCCACATGTGGGTGGTTAAGTTAATATCAAACCACCATGTTGACAAGGTTTCATTGGAACATGGCTTTTTGTCCTCCCCAAAACAAAGAATACTAAACCTTTATCCCTATGGAAGAAACATGTGTTGAATACAACATCCGTAAAAACATATCATACATCCTTTCTTATGACTTGACATTCTCCCATAACATTACAAAGTTATGTGTGTTTAGAAAAACCTACCTATGATTTACCATGTGTGGGTTTAAGGCATAAATGTTGAAATCTAGGTCAATTTAAGATTTTTCTAAAATGATTTAAGTTTTGTATTACAATTCTGTGATATACCATGTGCAAGTTTAGGGGGTAAATGTCAAAACCTATGTCAACTAGGACAAAATGTACTTACATATGAAAAATACACTATTGTTGAAAATATTCCCAAAATAAATAATTTTAATTTTTGGAAAATTTTGAAAAAAACATTTTTGCTCAAAAAATTTTCATGACACAATATTTTTTGGAGGCATTAAATGAAAGATATTGATTTAATGGAACAGGCTATGAATTTTGAATTTCAATAGTTACAAAACAACAATAGAAGTGATAGGGTAAGAATGATATGACAATAAGGGTGTGTAATATCCATTTTTATGAAAAGGTTTCATGATTTTAATACTTTGTCGAAAGGTTGTTAAAGCTTTTATTGATCTTATGTGAAAAATAACCTGCCATTAAAGCATTAATTTTGACACTGAAAAGGAGCTAACAAAACTCATTATCAAAACATATTAAACATAATTAACTTTGTTTGTAAAAAAATTAAAACATTTGGAATCATCTGATTAATGTAGATTTTACATGTGTTAAATTTAATCACATGAAATCATTTATTTTATTTTTAGAAAGTATAAATAATAAGTTCTTGATTTATTTTGTTCATTATATTCAACAGAAAAAGAACAATATTGTTTGGACTTTTTTTAAACAATTAAAAAAAATTTGCATGTGAACCAAAAGTTACAACAAGATTTGAAACAACAAATTATTTAATTTTAAAGGAATAGACATTCTAATTGGAGGAAAATTTTCTGAAAAAGTATCTTTAAAAATAATGTTATATTTAAGGGGTTAAATATATTTAATATTTCTCATGATAAACACAAAGGTAAACTGCAGAGTTACTAGTTACAACTAATGGGATGAAAAAAGTATAGAGGGTATTTTAATAGAACATAAAAAAACATTTAAAAAATAAATAAATCTATGAATCATCAATTGTTAATTAATATGAAAAGATTTGTAATTATGGGATTCCTCAAACATATGTAGGACATTCATATTTCAAAGCAAAATGTTAACAAAATTCAAACACTGAAGTGTGAAAATCACTAGCCAGTCTTATGATCAACAATTTGAATTCTTTTGGAGTTTACCCAAACATCCGACCTTTTGTTTGTTATCATGTTTTGATTACATTCACTTCATGCATTAGAATAGAAAAATCTGTTCTAATCTTTCATACTTTCATTCTTTCAAATGACCATACCGTGGAACTCAACTAGAATGCATCTAGAAAAACCTCAAATTTGCCCTATTTCACTTCCAGAATGACATGCATGTAAAATCGAGGACATGTATGAAAAGTCTTGGGTAGTAGGAACCTCTGTCTCTTTCTGGAGGCGGCGTCACGCTCCTCTTCTGGACCCATGGATACATCATCTACAATGTGATGATCATACCTTTTACATGCCAACACATTCAAATAAGATGCTCTCCAATATTGGCAATGAAGGCTGTGCACAACTACACATGTCTACTCCGGATAGATAAACCTCTGTTTTCATCAGACAAATATCATAAGAGTCTCCTCCACAATGCACAATGCACAAAAATATCTAAACAACAATTGAATTTAATGTGACATCAGAAGTTGCAAGAGCCATGAACACAAAAAAACTGCAATTCACTGTTCCTAATTCACTTGACATGATTTTTCACTGGGGCATTTGGGTACATTTATTATGAGAGGGACTTGCCCAGATGCAACTCCACTCTTGTCGTCCTCAGTCTCATGAAGGACACTTGGTGCAAACACTGAAACCTCGCAAACAGACCTGAGTTCAGAAGTCTTGGCACACATGGACAGAGATCTAAAACCAGTTCAAACCCTCACACCGAGCCACATTCTTACTTATGCAAACACTTGCAGGTTAAAGATTGAGAGAAACAAACCTAATGGTTTATCGAGTATATCTAGAATCTGTGGTTCCCTCGGTGCTAGCAAATGCAGAAGGCCAATGCACATGTTTCGACAGTGTTGTTAAGGAATCAACTTGCCAACTAGAAGAGGGATCAACAGCACCTCATGAAGCACATTCCAGAGCAAGAACAGTAGCACAGCTAAAAAAACATAATGCACAAACACAGAAGCAAGCAGCAAATACTTCAAACCTGGGAAAAAATAGACAAGCAACTAAAACCAAGAGTGAAATGTCATTGTTGCTAACAGTAGCAATCTATGGGACAAGGTACACTAAGTGGCATTAGAATGCCACATGGCTGAAGTTACCTTGTCAAGCCAAGCATCAATGAAGAGAAAAATGAACTCTGGTCTGAGATAGCCACCTCTGACTTTGGTAGAGCAAGGGAATGAAATGGTGGTGAAATCAGTTGTGCAAAGAATGCACAATTTTGTACAAACACACTTGCTAGTACCACTCCTGCTAATGCCCTCACCAGGTCAGGTTCTTCCCACCCACTGACCACCAACAGGAGTAGCATCTGTACCCACACAATAAAAACCAGATCTGATAACTTTCCTGCTCCTTGCACTCAAAAGGACAAATGTTGTGATTCCAAGCATTCATAATCAAGAACAACATCAAGTTTACACAGACTATACAGAACAAGACAACAATACACACACAAAAGACCAAACGGGCCAATATGACAGGATAAAGACAAGAACAAGCAAGCAAGAAGAGCCCATTCATCATGAACTGTTGAAGAAGTGAGAGTCCATCACTAGTCCAGGAACCTCATGGATAGTACTGAGTAATCGAATTATTTTGTGGGAACCCACATCAAAAATATAGGCTAATGCTATGAACACAATCTGTTGTGCACTATGATCTTCCACAGGAAGGCAGCAATGCTTGTGGGCACACTACAGAGTAAACAAAAGAAAATCAGAACACAAAAAACAAAGGTGATATGAAACAACATGAATGGAATTGAGAAAAGCAAGAGGATCAAGGTGGAGGTTATAAAGCTGCAGAAGCTGCAGACAATGGAACTTCCTATATGGAAGAAGAATTCAAAGGTGATGTAGCTGCTGAACTGCTGAACACAAAATGTTCCACAAAATTTGAAAGAAAAGTAAAGACAGTAATGAAAGATGTACCAATAAGGTTTAAGTCACCTAGAAATTGACAAACCTGAATGAGAGCATCAATAACAGGTGATGTACACATCATCCCCTTTTCCTTGATACTTCTCACAACAATGTCCAATATCTTTGCCACTCCAGCCCCATGACTTCCCAAAAAATCCAACTTACCAAGAAACATATCACTCTTTATGATCTTAATGAAAAAAAATACAAGGTTACAACACACAGCAAAGTAATGCATTGGGTACTTAGACTGGAAAAATCCAGTGTGACAAGGACTGCAAACACACCAAATGTTCAGCTCAAAAAAGATCAGAGAAATTCTTTTCTTCTCAGAATCTGATTTTTATCTATAAATGTTCACAGAAAACTCACCGTGATCATCAATGAAAAGAAAAGCAGCTTAGACCTGTTGCTCAAACAGAGAACAGAATCTATGTTGGACTGACAAAGAATCTTGAAGAACTCAATGATGAGTTTTCAGTTCATTACATTTAGCCTAGCAAGCACCTTATTCTGGGAAAGACACTAAAATCACTGAAAATGTGATCCTGAGCACAGGCTACTCCTCAAGCATACAATGCAGGACAATATAGGACCAGCACATGCCTTGATCACCTGAACAAACATGAATCTGTTGGGACTGATCCCTTCTTGTTGCATTCATTGGAAAAACTGCATCACCTTCTCAGGTTGCCCATCCTTCGCGAGCTACCGATTCCATGTAAAAATGTTCAATTGCACTGTGCCTGGTGTCATTGCAGTCATCTCTGCTGCCACCTATGGCAGGGTTTCACTGGTCCTCAAGTGAGAGCGCTTCCTGTGTCCTCTTATGTTTGAAACCCAGGTAGCTTTCATTTGTCTACAACCAGAAATCCAGATCAAGCTGATCAGCCATGTATTCTCCACATCCCAGCCATCAAATGGTATCATAAGAACAGAGAAAGTGGCACTGACCTTTTCCATTAGCAAATTTTGATTTACTTACCTTTTCCCGCCTACTACTTCTATCCCACCAGTACAAAGGACCTGCAAAGAATCTCTGCCAAGTTTAGACTAGGGGGGCAAGATAGCAACCAAGAGAGGGCAACAAGATTGACACCAACAAGAGCCATGGCTCCATTGACATGTGAACTCTGACAGCATTGATGTTCAGTTACACATGGCCATTGTGCTTGCTGCACTGATGATGAAGACAGTGGTGCTTTGCAAAAACCTTGGCAATTGCTCTGTGGCTCTCTAGCTCCTCACAATCCAAGAGCATCCCACATAGACCCAAATGCAGCAATTATTCCATCTGGAGCAATCTCTCTCCCACCATTTGTATTTCTTTATGTGACAACTCCAGATTAAATCCGCTTGCAATGGCACTAAACCTCCAAACCCCCAGACCCCTAAAAGACAGGAGCACTAAGGGCCACTTTAAACAAGGGTCCAGGGACCAAAAGCCCAGGGACCAATTTGAAGCAAATTGAACCTTGAATTGGACCCTTCTTGACCCTAGAAACAAGGAGTGTGTCATACTGTGGCCTTTGCCATTGACATTATTAAGTATCTTAAGGCAAAAGAAGAATTATGGAAGCTCAAATATTTCACCATGCAAAAATACAATCTTCAAAAAATCCTCAAAAAGAAACCAAAATCCTTCAAGATAGTAAAACTCTATAACTAATCTCAAGTTTCAACACAAGCCAAAATATCATGTTTCAAAAATCCTCGTATAAAAATAGACCTATTATTACCTAGGGGCTAAAATCCCTTAAGGTACTATGCTCTATAATGAATCTAAACACAATATCCTTGCCTTGGTAGGCCAAAAACACTTTCTCCTAAGGTATAATGAGTGTGTCTAAAGGCTTGGGGTCCAATTGAGGGTTCAATATCAAAAATGTGTGATGGACATGCAAGAGGATTAGGTTAACCTTTGGTCTTTTCTTTTTTCTTCCTTTCTTCCATTGTTTTTCTAGTTTTTTGTTTTTTTATTAAAAATTTCTTATTACACATAGTGGATGAATGTAGGCACAAGATATTGGTGGCTCTTGTTTTTCTATGGCCGTGCACTAAATGATTGCACAAGTGATTGCATTGTAGTGAATAATTATTGAACAACATTGGAGTATGATGAGTGCAATGTTATTTTTCATGGAGTTTGTTGAAATGGCATAAGTGTTCACAACATGTGGAGGTATGAAGTAGCAATGGGATGCATGAAAAATCAAAATTTGGAAAGTTTTTATGAAAAGATGTCTCCGCAATGAACAAAGTTAAGTTATAACACAGTTTGTTTATTGATTAAGGTTGTGCATTCAAGTGTTGAATGAAAAATACACACATGAGAAAAAACATCCATGTTGAAACTAGAGTAGCAATGGCTCTTACATGACTAAGTGGTGAACTTTTTTGGCAAATGTATGGAAAGGTCTATGGCATTGCAAAAAATACAACATCAATTATAATGAAAGAATTTTATTCAGCAATTAAAAAGCACTAAAAATCATTGGTGATCTCTAAATTGATTAAAGACAAAACAATTTAAATCAATGTTGGTTTTGAGAGCTTGCATGGAATTCCATACATTTTAGGTGCCATAGATGGTAGTCATATTCCAATTGTTGCACCTAAGGTAGACCCAAAATCATATCATTGTTGAAAAGGGGTTTACTCCACATTGATTCAAGGAATTATAGATGCAATATGTAATTTTTGGGATCAGGATTATGGGTGGGCCAGAAGTATCCATGATTGGACTATTTTCCCAAAAAATAGATGTAGGAAACCCATGTGATAAGGAACAAATTTTTACCTTATAAATTAATAAGTTATAAAAGATGTCGCTTATCTAATGTAGCCATGGCTTTATTCTTCCTTCAAAGGTGAGAAAGATGGATTACCAAGATACAAAGACATTAGAATTTTATATAATCTAATACAAGGATGTTAGTGAAAAAAAAATTGGAATGTTGAAAGGTAAATTCAAAATTCTATTATAAAAAGTAAACATTCCATTACACCACATGCTATAATTGGTTGCAAACTATATATGTCTCCACAACATGTGGATTGCTAATTTGAATGACATGGAATGGGGTTTGGAGGTTCAAAGATATGCACAAATGGAAAAGAAAATACAACATTTGGGAATTTAAAAGGAGTTGATATTTCAAGGTGGCTAAAAAACCAATCAAACAAATGAAGAAGTTACAAAATCCAAAGACGGTGGATGGAGATGGCAGAAATGATACAAAGGGCATGTAAGACATAGACCATCAAGAAGAATCAAAATGAACATCATGTGTTGACAACCATGGAAACAATCCTAGTAAGAAAAAAAATAAGAAAAAATTGAAAGGATGTTAATAGAAGCTATGGCAACTCATGAGGCTCTTAAAAAAAACTTCTTTGAATCCAATTTGAAAAGAAAACACAACATTGCCTTTTCAAATACATTTGATTTTGGGTCAAAATGTAATGAGTGACTCATAGGTTCACATTTTATGTAACCTACAATTTATCTATAAGAGGTCCAATTTGGGCATCCATGTTTTTGAGTAAAACATTGGTTTTAACAAATTATTGTAACATGGACATATTATTTTCAACCACGGTTGAAAATGTTCATATACATTAAACTTTTGTTTGGGGTTCTATTTTTTAACTTCATGCACAATGAGAGGTTTTTCCATTGGCTTTTTATTACTTTCATCCTTTTAAACATTATACAAATATGCTTGGGATCATGGACTCCCTATAATTTCATTAGTTTCATTAACATAAATGTTCACATGTTTTACCACATTTGCACTTTGATGTCACCAACTACCAATGCATCATAAAAGGGACGTTTGTGATGATCACTATTTAAAATTTTGTTTGTAATCTTGTAATCTTTGTATTGTTTGTAAATTGTGTTAAACTTTTGATTGCAAACAATTGGAGTCTTTAAGAATTTAGGGATGGTTGACATGCATAACAAGGGTATAAAGTTGAAAAAAAATTTAAAGGATGATGAAAAAATTTACCTTGTTTTTTTTTCATTTTTAGCAAATTCAAGCTCTATTTATCCTCTTAGAGTAATCAAGTGTAATATTTCACCATCCACCCATTTTTTCTAGTTCACCTTCTTCATTTTTATTTTTCACCACAACTGTCTTCTTCCTTGGTGTTTTTCTTTTAGAATGGGAATTGGTTTAAGGATCCAAATCCCCTCCTTTTGATTCACCTCCATTTTGTGCATTTGGAAGGGTTGAAGATGCACTCCTTCTAATAATCACCTTGTGAGGATTCACAAAACCAACCATGTCAATTTTATAATTGGTAAAAATCAATGTTGTAGTTGTTGTGCTCTGAACAATGTCTTCAATCCATAACATGCCTTCCATTCTCACATAATTTGAACAATAAGGGTAAAAAAAAACAATGGAAAGAACAAAAAAACAAATAAATGAACAACCTTGGACCTTATTTTACAATTTGATTTTTGAAACCGTGAGCTTTTGTTTAAGCTTTTTTTTTAATAATCTAGACCAATCGATTTTCCTTCCAAAATGATGCCATGTAAGCTAAATCACAATTTGACTCATCTTGGTCTTAAACCTTCATTTAAAAGCCTTGGGACTAATTTCAAATTCTTGACCAATAGGAATGTTTGATTTCATTAGACCCTCCTCATTGGACCCTTGTCTAAAGTGGCCTTAAAAACCCTAACATGTTTAAATATCGATAATATGTTCTTACTAGGTATGTATTGTTGGTCTCAAAATAGTTAAATTTTTCCTTTTGAGTTTGAAGCAAAAGGGATTTTTTTATTGTCCTCCCCAATGTGTTCCCATCAATTTCCTGAGGGGTTTCCATCAAGTTCCCAAAATGTTCCCCAAGTTATCCCCATAGTATCACAATTTTATCCCATATGTTTCAAAGTTGAATTTCCAAATATTTAAATTATAAGGGGGGTAGCCAAAAGGTAGCACCTTTGTATTTCTATTTTGGGGACTACCTAATGTTTTGAAACAAATGATGATGGGCCAATCAAAGTGCCTCCTTCAAGATTTTTTTTTTTTTTTTTTGGCATGCACCCTTCAACTAATTCTAATGATAATGGTAACATCAAAGTTGGTTTGGGGTAGATGTGTTTAAGGTCCATTCCTATCAAAATAAATTCTAGTTTGAAATTTGTTCCAAATAAAATTGAAAGGTGTATTTTCAAATATGTGTTGTATCATTGTTGTGTTGTTTTTTCAACACCATAGTCACAAATGATGGAAGTCACAAGCTTATTTCCAATATTGTGTGCATCAATTTGCATCACTTTTTTTTGCAATTCAATTTCAATTCAATTAAATTTTTAATTTAATTTCATCCAATGAAATTTAAATCAATTGAATTTGAATTCAATTCAAGTTGCACATAATATCATTCAAAATGTTCATTCAAATGGAACTTAGTTTTCACAAAGTCAACTCATTTTTTCATTAGTCCATCATCATTGGTAATGCACAACAATGGAGAGCCCAAGTTATTAAAAAACAACAAATATATACCCATGCAATGATTGGGTACTAATACCTCCAAAAACATAACATCAACAATATGTCCTTAGTATTTAATAGGGGGATTATGTTTTGTGGATACCCAACAGAGTTGGAAAATTGTATCCAAGAACTTGAGTCTAGCAAGCCTTACTTTGGTGGAAACTTGAAATGAAATGAAAAATTCAGAAAAAAAACAAAAGATCAAACTAGTTTTATCACCCAAATTGATTCTTGAGGGAATTTTACCCCCAATTTTTGGATTTGCCATAATGTGCTTCTATTACTACTCATGCTTTTTCAATTAAATTCAAGCCTTGTTTGAATAAGGTCATGCAAATCTTGTGAATTAATGTCCAATTTCATGAAACAATACTCAATTTCATTCACTTTACTATTACATTCAAATGGGGATGACTATACTTGAACTTGACTTGTTTTATAGTGCATACATTTGATCTTTGTTCAAGTGGGGGGATAATACATGAACTAAAAGGTCAAACTTAGAATTTATTCCAACAATTTGTAAAACACAAGATTGTTCAAATTTGAAGAAAAAGTTGTATAAATATGAAATTTTATTATTAATAATTGACTTATAATAGGTGTAACATACTTCTATTCACTTATTTAGAAATGGATGTTTTAAGATTAATGGTGTAAACCAAAAAAATGAGGTCTATGGGTAGAGACCAAAATTTTTGGGTTTTTGGGTTTGTATTGAATTTTTTATTTTAATTATGGCTCTTTTGGAAATCTAACATAACATTTGGTATCATCATAAAAACATCCTTTTAGATTTGTAAAAACATCTAATTCTTCTGTTTAAAAAAAGAAAAAATTGGAAGTTGGTTCGGTGTGAAACAAGATCATGTTCCACTTTCATTAAATATAACACAAAATAAATATAGGTTACCCTGAATTTCACTCCATATTCCATTTCCCAATGTTTATAGATATCCAAGGTGTTTTGGCATCATTTTTTTGCTTTGCATTTTGCTCACAAGTTCCATGATGTCTCAATCAAACTACAGTAGGTGGTATGGCAAAATTTATTAAATTTGATGAATCAAGATATTGGGTTGTACTATTATCTAAACAATGTCACAACCCAACTATTTGTGTATGTATGAACAATGTGCAAGATGAAATCAATATTCTCCCCTTAGAAGATGTTGTAAGCATCATTGAAGTAAATTGTTTTTGACTAAACTCTTCAATTCATTTTGTGGTGGCAAGATTTTCTTTGGACACATACTACTAGTATGTGGCATTTTGTGTTTGTAATTCAATATCCAATGGAGGTGTTGTGATATTGTATCATTTGCATTAAGAATTTTGGATTGCATTAGAGACATGAATGCAAAGATTTCAAAATAGGAGTTGTGGAATGAGAGGAACTTGATCCTTTGATTATGTCACTTGATTATAACTTGACTTATTTTGTAATTCCAAAGTACTTATTGCTAATCTAGTTCTTGTATTCTAAAACCATAAACCTTAAATCAATTAGTTGTTAAATAAACATGTGAAAACTTAGTAACATTTTTATTTGATTAAATGTAAAGACTCTAGGACCAAATTCATCTTGTAGATAGAAACCTCAAATCCCCCCCCACAAGCAGTGGCAAATAAATTTGAGATATTTTTGTTATATAGACAATCCACAAGAAATATGCACATGATCCACATTTATGAATCAGTAAACAAATTTGCAAGAATGTGTAGGTCATTGGTTCTATTGAAATTTGATAAGCTTAATATATGATTAGAAGCAATATTAGATAATTAATGTCAATAAAACATATGCCTAACTTTTCTACTCAACAAGGTGCGATCATAATCAAAAAAGCCAAAAATCTTGTTGAACAACCAAAAAATTATTAACTTTGTCAAACATATTTATGTGATGCCACTTTAATGTCACGTTGATCAAGGAAATTTGTGCTAAATGATTTATATGAGTGTTGAATATATTTTTAAAAATAATTTAATTTCACAAATTGAGTTTTGGTTTTAGTAAAATATTTTTGAACTTTAACACCCAAAATTTAGTTTTATAAAACACTAGGCTAAGGAATATTATAATAAATAAATTTTGATGGGGAAATTTTGAAATGATGATAACCTACCATCCACATATGAAAAAAAATCATAATTTAAAAATGATGGTCCAAATTTATGACTCTCACATTCAAAATGCATTGTTTTTGGACATTTTAGTCTAGTATTGTAGGATGTACAATATAATTGCTCCAAAATGTGATGCATGTAATTTTGGATTTTAATTTTGATGTTTGGGTTTTATAATATTCAATTTTACAAATCTATTGTTATATAATATTAATTTAAAGATAGATTTAATCATCTAAATTCAAGGATCCATAGATATATTTATGGTATAAACAAGTAGGGTAGAATTGCCATCATCAAACATGTACTTATCATTGAACATTCTCCAATAACTTCCTCATTGTACTTATCATTTAGCCAAATTGAGTGATTTTTGTGTTATTGGACACGCAATCAGAGGTCTACAAACTTTCTTTGATCACCATAAGTAAAAGAGCAATGCATAAAACACAAGAAGATGATGAATGATAGTTTGCTTCAAAATTATTGACTAAAAAACTTTAAACCCTTCTCTAGTTCCAACCCCTTATCTTCCTCATTTTTAGTTCATTTCAAATCATTTCAAACTTGATGGATGTGCCAAATAAGGCTTTACAAAACTTTGAAAGCAAAGATGCAATGATCAAAAATTTGAAACTCAAACTTCTACTCTATTTTAATTTGCCTATCAATGAACATTGAACCCCTTACATTAAACACCCCATATCTTCCTCATTCCTTTATCGAATTGAGCAATTTTTGTGGCATTGCAATGTTAAGTGGAAGATTATGACTATTCTTTGAAGTTCAAAAACAAAGATACAATGAGAATTCAGCCTTTGAATTCTTGAGTGTTAGCCCACCAACCTACCTATAACAAAACCAATTTCTCATTTCAAATTGCACTAACATTAGGGTTTGATTTGTCACCAAAATAATCATTTGGAATGGAGTTTAAAACAAAACCATTTTAATCATGTTTATTGCCTTCCATGTGAATGTGATTGTTTATCAAATTTTTAGTTTACCACACATTTATCACATCTTTTTAAAAACCTTTTTTCACATGAAAATTTTCAAATTCCTCATGTGGTTCACAAACACAATTCAAACTATGTGAAATCAAATAGTTAAATATATCTTCAACTTTCATAAAAAAATATAAATCATTTCAATTTTTTTGAAATAAAATTATGTTTAAAAATACAATCTTACATGCATTTTTTTATAAATATATATTTTAACATCACATAATATGAAATCAAAAAATATTTTTTCTTCAATAATTAACTTGTATATTTAATGGGTTATCATAGTATGCAAAAACATTATGAATTTTTAAAAAATAATTTGGCATCATTGAAGTTTTTTAATACACCACCTAAAAAAACAATATACAATGATGCACAAAAGGGATCCCATGAAGTGTGTTTTGATTCATTGTGTTATACCAGATGGTATATGTAATGACCATTGATATCAATGTTAAATTATGTTCTCAAGCTCCTTAATAAGTTTCAAGAACATAAATGTCATTAGTATTAATTTGAAAAGTTTTTGAGACCTCCCTTTTTGTGCACCAATCCATGCACCCAATCATGTATAGTTGTTTCATGTCCTTATCGCAATTAAAAAGTTTAGAATACTAATATCAATTTTTTAGAATGATTATTGAATTAATAGATTTGATTTTGAAAGATCATCTCAAAGTTTTATTTTTTGTTTTTTTTAATTCAATAGAGGTATTTTGTTGTCACCAAACCTTTAAAAATGGATGGCAATGATGAAACTTAACATGAATCTTGCATGTGATTTCGATTTTGTCCATTGTCATTGAATGTAACTTGGACCAAAAACTTGATTGAATGCATAGGCAAGATAATGGTGAGGGAAAAAAAACAACTTTTACTTTGTCAAACATGATCCTAAATTGTAATAATTTGGTAGAACAAAAGTGTGGACAACTTTGAGAGGTGGGTTCAATGCATCCTTGTAATGTTATTGACATAGGTTACCCAATGCAGAATGATCTTCATCACAACTTTGGAAATTAGGTGGGATTTCATGTGTCCGCCTTTGATTAAACCATAACTCATGCAAAAATACACTTGAAACCATCAACAATCATTATCTTAAGTTGTTGTCATGTACATGTTGCCAATTTGGTTTGTATTCATGTTTTTATTCTTGGATTGTATTGTCACATGAATGAACATTTTTTTGGGTTCTTAGGCCATTATGATTGGGTAGCCTATTTTTAGAATTTTTGATTTGACTTCAATTGAAACTAATGAAAAGTATCATAAAAATATTTTCTATGACATTTCAAAATACTATGGAGAATAATAAAGCTTAAAACCAAAGAATACTTGTCAATAATTAAGTGATGCAATGTTTATGTTTTTTCACATGAGTCTACATGCATGATTGTCACTTCTATCTAAAGGTGCTAACTTGAAATGAAGTTGAAAACAAGAACCAATCTTAAACTATGACTTTCGTTGGAATTTCTATAACACATAAATATCATAACTAAAGGCAGTTCCATAACATTTGATCATTATAAGATTTGACTTTTCAAATATTATAAATAAATCAACATTATAAATTATTATGACCCCTCATTAAATCAACATTGTAAAACTTGTTTTGACATGAACTAGTTTGATGGTGTTTACTTAATCTTGGTGAGGAATGGGGAGGTTGGGGATCATTTGAGGACATGAAAGTAGGTAAGGTGAACATGACTTATGACATGGTTTAGTTGGGCTTGAACTTAAGGGTGGTGGACAAACGCAAGGAGATGGCTCAAAATTGCATGTATTTTTCATACACATTATGACCCATTTACATTTAGCAATGGTATGCTCAGTGTCTATTGAGAAGTGATGAATTTGAATTTGGTATCGACCAGTAGAACTTACAAAACAAAAGAACTTTCTGCAAAAACATCCAAAACCAGTAGAACTATGTAAAGCAATTCTGTGAAGACCCATGCAGGGCACAAAAAGGGTGAAAAAAGCAAGCTCCAAACCAAGTAGAACTGCGCAGGGCAGAACTGCGAAGAACCATGCAGGGCACAAAAAAAGGTGAAGAAAGACAAGCCCGAAAATGTGAATACCCAAGCTCATTAAAAACAGGGTAGATGAGCTGAAATTCGGCCTGATCAATGAGTCCTTGAGGATTGTTTTGCGCTGCATTAAAAGACATTGTGCGGAGGACTTGTTGAAAATCGACACCTATAACTTCCATGTCAACTTCCATGTGAATTCCTTGTACAAATTTTGTAAGAGGCAGCAGGATTGGGCCGGGTACCAGCACGATGAAAAGACAACTGCTAGCTAGCCAGTGGGCCAGTCACTACTGCAAGTCGACATGTATAAGTGGAGACTCGTAACTGCAGATTTGGTTTTGAAATCACCTCTGGTTTTCATGTTTCCTCATATCCAAAAGACGCCTAGGTGACTGACTGCTACTAGTGTTGATCTGGTGTATTGTACAATGTACACCTGGGCCTGGTATTGGCACTGGTAGCAAGGAGCTTACCAGTCTCACGACATGAGCTGAGGCAACACCACCAGCCTTTATTATACCTATACCAGCCGGCTGCTAGGGACTTGCGGTAATACCAACCTTGTACCAGTTTTATACCAGTCTCAATACCATGCATATTCCATGTTGGGCGGTTATTAGAAACAGCAACAGATCACTGTGGTTATCAGGGTGCTGATTTATTGTGGCCCTCAGAGCAATTGCATTCAAGAAAGAAAGAAAGAAAGAACCCTCTTTTGTGTAGTGTCCTCCACAGAGTCCCATGGAGATTAAAAATTCTTGTAAGTATCCTGAGTCCTTATATAATAATATAACTTATTTCCATAAAGTATTTGACACGGAGAAAGCATGTGTACAATTTCATTGTCGTAAGTACTCTTACTAGATCTCGCAAAGTTTGTAAGGGGGCGGGTCCTGTGATCTAATGGAGTTGCAAGGTCAAGAGAGTTGGAAACTTCATAATTCATTCAATTGTTTGAATCACAATACACTGAGATAACACATTGTTTTTGCTTGATCTTTGCCACAGAATCCTATGAGATAACTGGGGTCTCTTGAGTCATCATATTCCTTTCCCCAGTAGCTGATCAACCAAGAAACGGGCAAATTTCAAGTTGGATGCAATAGGGAGAATTTGAACTCATGGCTATAGCAACAAAAATCAGACCTAATCAGTTGGAGCTTTAAATGGATAATCGGAGCACATGGGCTATATGAAAATAAGAATAAAAAGGGTACTTATCAGCAAGCACAGCTCCTCCATTTCACAAGTCTCAACTTGAGAGAGTTGAGAATCCTGGAATTTGCCCAAGGGGTTTGAAACCAGTGTTTTACTAAAAAAACATTGGTGGAAAAATATGACATTTGGCTACCGTTTCATCCCTTGTGGTTCTAGGCTGGCCCTTGGTTGCAATGAGCAAAGTAATCTTTTGGTTATAGATTAAAGGGAAATGGAATTTAATTAGGCAATTTTTTTGTTTTCAAGGTTACTATGTCTGGCTACAAGGGTCAGATTGTTGTAGGATTTGTGGCTCTTGCCAATTCTCAAAAGGAGAAATCTTAGCAACCTTACTAAGGCCCATTTTAGATGGGGGTCCACCGTCCAAATTCCTAAGAATCAATTTGGACTCATTTGATGCAAATTGAACCCTTGAGTTGGATCGTGCCTTGGACCCTAGCTTGCATCTTGGTTCTTAAATTGTGAGCTCTCCTTTTTAGTTTTTTATTTGGGGGGGGGAGGGGGTCTGAACCAATGGAATTCCCCTCCAAAATGGTGCCATGCAACTTTAGCTTCAATTTGTCACTTTTTGGTCTTGGACCTTCATTTAAAGGTTGTGGGTCCAATTTATGACTCTCATCTAATAAGATATTTCTATTTCATTGGACCTTGGACCCTCATCTAAAATGACCCTAAATCATGGAGACCCTAGGTCCTTAATCATAATGCTCATTGCTCAAAATTCAATGCAACAAATCACAATGCATACGCACATAAGTTATAACGCGAGTTCCACAAACTGGAAACAAACAAAAATAGTCACTTGTGAGGGGATTGAATCCTTTAGACTGTCCACTACAACACAAGCGTCCTACAAAACGAGGCTATTCAAATACAAAACCACCTTCAAGCCATAATATAATATCCATTTGGAAACAAAAGGTTGTTATGAATAAGAGGTGGTATCCATTTTGGATCACCAACTTCACTTATACAAACAATCAACCAATAATTGTAACTTGCAATGTTGTTGAAACATTGTTAAGCTGAAATTGGAAAGCCCTAAATTTAAGCTCCCACACCATATCAAAGACATTTTGTGTGTCACTATTCATATGGTTTTGCATATGGAAAATATGCAAGATATAGAACTTTTGGGAAAACATTCCATTAAACCTAGGTTGGTAATGAATTTAGTTGCATAACTTGGACTTGCAAAATGCCAAAGAACTAAAACAACACTCATCTTCTACATTGCTAAAGATTTGTCACATGGCAATTTAACCCAACTTGAACTACTATGGAAAAAAACAAGCAAGCACTTTGAATATTGAAAGAGTGCACTAGAAGCATGTCAAAGGATTCACATTAAATGGCTTAGCCATTGTGGCACATGCATTTGATTTCATGGCTAACTCAAACATATATTGTTGAATGTCAAAAGAAGTTATTAACAAAACCTTAAGCACCCCTACATCATTATTGTTTGGCTTCTTTGGATGGAAAAATGTAGTTTTAATTGCATTCAAATGTTTGTGGAAACTTTCTTTTGTATCGAACTCCCAACTATTGTGGGTACACCACACTTAAATTGTCTATGATGCCAGAAGCAAGGAATTTTCCTTGTAATTTTGCAACAAGGCAATTAATAACCCCTAAAACCCACATCCATTTTTCTGGTTCATTTCAATGTAAAATAAAATGAACAAAATCAAAATAAACAAAATGAAATACCAGGGTGTTAGGGTTTTAAGTTAAACTTACACGTTCTACCTCCACTTGTGTGATGGTTGGAACATGAACATCTCTTGTCACATATGAAGCTCCATGAATTTGAAAATTAAAATGAATAGTCTATATTTGTTATTAACTCACATCAAATGTCAAATATTCCACACCCATGTTTATAGTATATCCAATGCACGACAATTGATTCAAGCTTAACACATAAAATAGACTTAGGAAACATCAAATGCATTAGAATTGAATCTCATGTTTAGATTTGAATATAGTTAATATATTTCCCCTAGTGATGGGTTGGAAAAAACCTCAATGCAATCTTAAGATGTTTCAAAATGTTGATGCTACACTTGCTTAGAGATTCTCATGATTGTGTTGAAAGCTAAATGGCTTTTCACATGTATGCAAATGCTTTAATTTAATGGAATTAAAAATGAAGACAATTTTTTGTTTAACAATAGGTCGCAACATTCACAAGCCAAAATTTACAAAATTGTTCCACAACAAATATCCTTAACAAATTTTCAATCATATTACAAATTGATAAATTTAAACACAAGGTTATTGCACAAAGGATATACCAAACATAAAGAAGCAAAAGATGCTCTCAAACCAACAAAACAATTAGCATGACATGCTAGACTTAAAGCAAAAAATAATAATTACAAACTTGAGAGGAAGAAGGTGATTCAACAATAGAGGGTTGGAGGAGATATAATCAATCTTTCAAGCTTGGATGTTTAAACTTTAGGCCAGACTCATGTTGGGAAGGTATGTCGATCTTAACAAATTCAAATGAAGAGCTTGTGGAATGGAGGCGAGGAGAGAGAAAGACTTTGAGTTTTATTCTCTTTTGGAGAAAAAAAAAAAGGCATAGTGACTTAAAATCACGTTTTGTCCTTTGACTTGTAAAACGAAAGGACACAACAAACAAAAAGAAAATCTAGGCATAAAAATTAAAAACTAAAAAATAAATAAAAATTTAAGAACTTGGAGGAACTCTCCAAATAATTTGATTTTAGTTTAGCCCCCCTTCTTCTTTTCTCAAGTCAACATTTATTATTTGGAGGGGGGGGGGGGGGGAGGAGAAATGCACAAATATAAATTAACGGCCTATTCGTCGCGCAAATATAGGGCATAACAATTTTCAAGAAATATATATGAGCTGAAGGTATACATGGTTTTAAGAATTTTCAATTTGCATAAAGGTAAAGTCATATAGGCTTTGCAAAATTATCAATTTAGGTAAGGCTAAACGTAAGTGAGAAACATTTGCTATGTTCATAGTGTAAGGCTAAATATCTATTATTACAATATACTGATTCTATGGATATAAGGTAGGATAAATTTAAAAAAACATGTAAATTATGTACAATGAGTTATGCAAATAGCATTGTGTAAAGACCTACAAAAAACTTTCTAGTGTAATTGGACAGCTCCTTATAGAGTGTAATTTTTCTTTCACTATTTGTGGAGCATTTTTAAAAAAAAAACTTGCTGGGGTGAATGTTTCATTTTTGCAAAATGCTTTGCAATTTATAAAAAATAAAGGAGGTCTTTATTCTCAATAAAGCCTTTGGACTGATGTTGCACCAGGATGGGGCCTGCCTCATGGAGGCCATTATTTAACAAACAACGGCCCTTGAAAGAAAATGTCAAAACTAAATGAAACTCATCAAAACCGTGCAAAGCAAAGCAAAGCTTTTTTTTATTAAACACACAGACTGATTCCAAAATGTACAAAGGTATTGAAAACAAGGGAGAATTTAAAGGATGTTAAGTTTCAAATTTAAATGAAACCCTTCAGCAACTTTAGCAACAGCTTCAAGGCAACTGGGTGCACAAATTGGAAGAGATTCCAAAAGCATAAGCTGACATTTGGTTGTATCTATATTCTCGTGGACGGTTTTGTCCAGAAATTCATAATTGGGAAAACCACACTTGATGATGGGAGGGAGCCTCGCATCCTTGACTGGCTTTTTTTGTCGAGATCTTGTCAATTAAAGTGTTTGACAACAGGTACCCTAGCTCGTAGGAACTGGCATTATTACCCAGCCCAGGCCAAAAATGGTGCTCAAGGCCAAAAATGGTGCTCAAGACTTAAGAATATTAGGAATAAAAATTTCATGTAGCCAATGAGATCGCTCATCATGAAGCCCAGAGATGCTACCACCTCTATTATGCAGACCCCCCCATCTTGGCTCCTTATCGGGACCAATGGAAAAGGGTAAAAGTGCATATCAATATGTGTATGTCCGTTCCATTAGCTTTCGTTGCAAATGGCCACAAACAAATAAATGGAGGACTAGAAATTCTGCTCAGCCAATGAGGCCATGCATGCATAAGGCCCAAGCTTTTTTTCTTTTTTTTTTTCGTTCGAGGAGTATGAGTGAAGTGTATTGGGGAGGGGGGCAGCTCTTGGATTTTGGGGGGTCCCCCCCCTTTCTCAATGTGTTCCCATCAAGTTCTTAAAGTGTTCCTTGAAATGTTCCATATGATTTGCCAAAAGTTGTCCCCTTTCACTTATACTAATGTAACCTGTGTGTTGTTGGCCTAAGTGTGAAGTGATTACGGAACTATTTTTCCCTTTCAAAAACATTTTTTGTGGGTAATCTAATGGAAATTTTAATGATAAAATTTATTCCAAAATCAATATTTCCATCCACTTAGGTCTATATATTTTTCCAAATTACCTTACTTAAATCCTAGTCAATAAGGGCTTTCCAAAAATACCAAGAGTGTGCCTAAATTCTTCGATAATTTTTATTTTTGATTTAAATGAAATTTCAGTGAAAATTTTGTCAATAACTTCTCCACTATAGGTGAAAACATTATGAAACCGGTGTAGTGCACTCCTTACTCATTGAAGGATTTCCCATGCTAACCAAGAGTGCAGCAAAAGGCACCACCATGGTTTGAGAGATCTTTAACATGACAAAGAAAGCAAACAAATCACCTTCCATCATATATAAATAGGTGGGCCAAACCTAAGGGAGGCAAGGCATTCTATATTTCTTTCTTGGATTATAAACTTTTATTTTGGGGAGCCCTCAAAGTTTCAATAATTTTTTTGTTAATGGGCCAATCAAAATGGCTCATTGAAAAAGACAAAAATGAACATGGGAGGCAACACCCATCCAATTAATACAAAGTCAAATAGATAAACAAACAAACAAACAAATAAATAAATACCCGTGCTCTCAGAAAGGGGTATCAACCCATGTTAAAAATGGTGAAAAAGAAAACCAAGAACTTTAGGACTATTTATTGGGACTAAGGTACTTTGGAAAATCTACCTATCCAGTCCATCCAGTCCTGATGTGTTTATCATCCTCTTAGGTTTGCACAAAATCATTAGAAAAAGAAACCAAGTACTAAACAAAAAGATTTAATCAGATTCATTTTCAAATGTGTTACAATTCAAACCCATTAAATGTTAACATCCATAGTGAAAATATTGCAACTACTAAATCACAAGCGAGCATAGTTAGGGTGGCAGGGTAGGGAAAATATTTCTGTTTTAATTTGTAGCCCAAATAATAATATTTTACTTCTTACAAAAAAAATATTTGTTGTGCAAAAATAACTATTTCATAACAACATCTTTCACTTGCTAATGATGGAACTTACAGAAAATAACAATGCCAAAGTTTTCAAAATTGTTATAAGTTGGAAGGTTAAATTTACTATGTCAAAATTTTTGAACTCCCCAAAGTCCTAACAACTAAAGAAGGTTTATGAATAACTATAATGCAGTTCTATCATACTTGAACTCTTTTTTTTTTTTTTGCCTATCTTGAGCTACTGAAGATACTCACTCACTAACCAAAAATTGATGGTTTTCTGAGTTTCATCCCCAGTTGAATGCTAATGTACTTTTTTGCAGGTTTTTTTTTTTGAATCTCACCTTGTGTATGACCAAACTCAGGGTTGTTCTGGTGCTGTGTTTTTCTTACTTTAGGGATAATTCTAATTTCCTATTTCCCTTTGACAAATTTTTTTCTTAATGCATTCCCTGTTTTTTTTAAATCTTAAATTTATTAAAAAAAAAGGGGACAAAAAAACAGTGTTGGAACACTGGGTTACCAGAATTGGGCCTTTTGAAGGCTTGATTTTGTGTGGGATTCTTGACTCCACTCGTGTCGTCATTATTCTCGACATTGGACAAGATCAAAATTTGGGGTGGTCCATAAAAGGTAGTAGTACCTTGTACCTTCTTCCACCATCTAAGCCAGCAGGCAGCAGCTGTCGCCCACAAGGGGGGCACCTTGGATGTACGTCGGACGGACAAAGCTCGTTACGCAGGTATTTAGCGCCTCACATGTAACTACGTATGTGTCACGGAACTGCAACCCAGGTTAATACTTAACACGTGGTTGGTCAGAGCTGCATGGGCCAACTGTAAATCTAACCACAAATGAGGGCCTTGCACTGCCAGAGCAAACCAGCTCCTACCAGCGCAACAGAAGGGATGGATGTAAAGTGGTCAGGAAACAGTTTTCTGTCCAGTTCTCGTTCACTAGCTAACCATGGTGGTTACCTCAGTTGCTTTTTTTCCAATTAACTACTTTAATTATTATTATTTTTTTATTGCAGCAAGCGGGCTGTTCAAAGCACGTAGGTAGTAGAAACAGGGCAGCCCTAAAGTTTAAACTATCTAACTACCCTAGTAGTCACCTATTTTCCTACCTATGTGCCTATGTATAGGACCTATTTCTTATAGAATGGGTTGCCAATGTGAAACCGGATATTAACTCAGTTGAGGTTCATCCACTGGTGGGTGCTGGTTCACTGCACTCGCATTGTGCATGGCCCTCGTTCCCGAAACAAAACGCCCTTCAAGGAACCCGCCCAAAAGTATTGGTAGAATTTTGCTTCCACTCATGAGAGGCACCTTAAGGGGAAGGGTCCTTTAAAAAAAAAAAAAAGGAAACCTTAGATGTGAGGTGCCATCCTCTATCGAGGTAGAAACTTTTATCAGGGTAAGCTGCCCTAAACATAGACTAGAAAAATCTGGCCTATTGGTTCTTTACCTGTAGGGTGAGAGGCACAGCTATCAAGGAGCTTCACTGTCGGGTTTGAGCCCTTGGGACTGGGCCAGGTAGCCTACTGGTGATGCTGAAATTTGATGAGGCCCACGTTAGGGTACTTTGTATGGAATACAAAAAGGAACCCTATTGGTACATGACTTCAACCTCAGGCCAAATTGTTCAAAATGTTCCAATCGAAAGTCAAAGTGCCCAAGTGATTTTAGATCTTAGGTTGAAATGTTAAAAAAGAATTTTAACACTAAGTTGTATTCCCACAAAAAAAAGTCCAAATTTAAGCCAATATGCTCATAAAATATTCCAACCCAACCCTAAGCCAATATGGGATATGTGAAATTAGTTTTGTCTTGGGGATAAACCCTCTTGGTCTGAGCTCTAATACTAAGCCAATATATGGGTATAATTTTATTTTTGTAAACATGTGTATTTACATCAAATAATTATAATTCTTGGTCCAGTGACTTGGGGGCTATTACATATTGGACTTGAGGTCATTGTCTTTAGGGGTGTAGGACATTTGTCTTTGGGGGTGTGGGATACTTTGCTTAAATTTCAAGACATTTGTTTTAGGGGTGCAAGACATTTGTCTTAAGGGTATGGGACATTTGGCTTAAGATACAAAAGATTTTAATCCTTAAGCCTATGTATATTCTAATCCTTAAGCTAGATTCACATTGAGGTGATGAAATGGATAAACTTAAAGAATAAATTAACCTTAAAATTATCCTATTCACACAAAAGGGGTAAAATGATGTGGTATTGGAGTTAAGAGGGGGGTTAAATGTGTTGGGATATTTGAACCTCAGGACTAAATATCTTCATTTTTTCTAGATTTGAGATAATTTAGGGTGGAATAAGGTTTATGTACAAATTAGACTACATTTATACATCTTATATAAAAATTCACGTAGTGCGTGCCTCTGTGACGGAGCTCGGGTCCGTCACAAACGGACGACCAGGCCCGGCCCGCAAAAAACGGACGTAGTGAATGACTGGCTGTGACGGTGGCGAGCACGGGCGGGCAGGCAAAAACGAGCTCCGTCACAGACGCACGACCGGGCCCGGCCCACAAAAAAGGACGTAGTGAATGACTGGCTGTGACGGTGGCGAGCATAGGCGGGCAGGCAAAAACGGACGTAGTGAATGACTGGTTGTGACGGTGGCGAGCACGGGTGGGCAGGATTCGGAGCAAAAGGTGTCAGACTAATTATAGTAGTTATACAGTTAGGAGTAGCAGTCAAAATATAGGTAGTAGCAGTGGAGGCGCTCAGGAAAAAGGAAAGACAAGGATGAAACTCAGTTTACCACCAAAATTGATTGATGGTTTTCTGAGTTTCATCCCCTGTTGAATGCTAATGTCCTTTTTTGCAGGCTTTTTTTTATTTTATCTCACCCTGTGTATGACCAAACTCAGGGTTCTGGTGCTGTGTTTTTGTTACTTCACAGTGGCCTTCGGCCACGGGCACCCACTAGTATAGTCTAATTTTGTAGATTAGAAGCTCTTGTGAACATAATTTGTAATTTCTAGATTTAGTTTGACCCCTTTGATTTCAGTGGGTTAAGATATCCCCGCCCCCCTCTTATGTTCACAAGAGCTTCTAATGTTGTTCTGCTGAACAAACTGATTTTCATGTCGGAGAGCACCCGAAATGATAGGGCAGAAACAAAAAACTATTTTCAACTTTCATAATATGCCCAAGATTACAGGGGCAGCGTATCAATTCCCATAACTGCACGTCTTTTGTCAAGGGTAGTTTTCTTAGAGTGCAATAAATGAAAACTTTCCTCAACCTTTAAGAGGTGCCCGGGATTTTCGGGCAGAATAAAAATTTCAAAGAAAGCCAATTTCTTTCGAACATCTGGTTTTTTCAGAGTGCTCAAAAAGTTTTGAGCAGAAATGAAAAGTTTAAACTTTATATATTCCCAGGTGGTATAAAATTTTCCAAACATTGCCCGAAATGTTTCCAAAATTTTGAACAGAAATGAAATTCATTCAACCTATATAAATCATAAAAATTGACAAACTGGTGAAATGTTTACAAGCATCCTGGAAAACATTTCTCAGGAATTCTAAAGGGCCTAAACTTTTGGGGCGGCACGGAAAATTTTCCTAAGTTCTTCCAAGCAGCCTAAACTTGTTGCATAGTTTGGAGAAACCCTCAATCTGAACAATGCAATGTAGGGTTAAAGTAACCCCATCATACTAATTTAATCTATCCCCTATGTGTGAAGAGCTTAGAAGTTAGTTTATTCCTTATGTTTTAGTTATTTTAACCCCAAAATCAAGAAATTGAATAAAAATTTTCCTACTAAGCCTTGGTGTGAAACTAGCTTTAGGCCTCAATAGATTCTAACCTCAAATGAAATATGAATAAAAAAATTTCTAATTGTAGATCTCAATTGATGTTGAAAAGATTTAAACCTGAGTCAAAATAATAAAAACATTCTAACCTTAAGCCTAAGTGATAGGCTTAAGCGCTAAAAATATTCTAACCCCAAGCTAAAGTGCTAATTAAAAAAAATCCCAAGCCAAAGTGGTAAAAAGATTTTAATTTAAAAACATAATAATAAAAAAAGATTTAAACCTTTATGCCTAAATAGATTCTAACAATAAGTCAAACTTAAAGTCTTGGTGCTAAAATTTAAAAACCCTAAACCAAAAATAAATAAATAGATTCTAACCCTAGGCGTAAGTGATAATTTAAAAAAAAACTCTATGCCAAAGTGGTAAAAATATTCTAACTCGAAGTCAAAATAATTAAATTTTTTAAACCCTAGGCTTAAATAGATTCTAACCTTTAAGCCTAAATAAATTTTAACCTTAGGCCTAAAAAGATTTTAAATTTAAGTGAAATTGCTAAAAAGATTCTAACCTTAGGCCACTCACTATGTCTTGGGATGTATAATGTTTAATCTTGGGAGCACTTTTTCAATATTTTGGTACGATAAAATGAGTACATCTTAAAATACATCCTAAGCTTGAACCTTTAGCAAAACAAAACTATCATGAGGTGAGGAGGTCGAAACTCAAATTGCTTCGATGGGAATCAGGGCCCCATGAGGTGGAGCTGAGTGAAAGGGTTTAGGGTTTAGGGCACACCCATCTAGGATGGATGGGGTCAGGAAACAGTTTTCTGTTAGGTTCCAGTTCCCTAGCCAACTATGGTGGTTAGCTCAGTTTTTTAAAAATTATTTAAAAAAAAAAAAAAACTACCTACCTACCAACAACCCACAAGCAGGTGGTACCATCTACTTACCTAATAGTGATCCATTTTCCTACCTATCTATTTTCCGACAGAATTGGTTATGAAGGTGAAACCCGGACATCCAACTTGTGGATGGGGTTCATCCGTACTGGTGAGTCATAACTGGATTCTTATGGATAGTAGGTCGATTGTTGGCAGCTGTTGGTTCGTTGGTTCACTGTGTGGCCATCAATGCACTCGTACCACAGAACTGGGCACAAACCTTAAAAAGTACAGAAATGATTCATCAGCAACATACAGAAACGATTGTAAAGTATTGACCCCCCAAAAACAAAATATATTAAAAAAACATCGTTACCTATCACCATTTGTGAACACTGTGCCTCATGCACCATCATTATAGGGCACATGTACTTCCTAGGGCCCTCCCTCCCCCCTTGTAATACATGATTCCACCACATAACATTCAAACCCCAATGACCATAAAAAAAGCCCTAATATCTTAAACACTAGATAGTGAAATCTTGTGGATAATTTACTACATCACAATGGGCCTTAGGCATTGATTTGGCGCCTTTTAACTCTTTTTTAGCATGACTATATATATATATATATATATATATATATATATAGATATATGCTTTGCATGAATGAATAAATTGTGTTTTTTTGTTGAGTCTAAACTTCTTTTCCTAAGTTGGGCTCATTATATTGTTTCTCATTATGAAACCAACCTCCCCCCCCCCCCCCCCCCCCGCCTCCCCTCTTTTCTTTTTGCATGGTCAATGGATAGGTGTTGCTATATTTTTGAAGATAAGAAATCCTATTGCATTAACAAGTAAACCAATGCACCAAGGAAAATCCTAAATGGGTTGTAGGTCGTAATTGCCAAGGGCTACGGATGATCACGGTTGGGTCCATTTATCATCCAAGTTTAATTGATGAATTTAGCCTAAATTCCTTTCTCGTGTTCACATTCTCAAGATAAAGATTATGAAAGAGAAAAAAAATTCCCATTTTGTCACATGCTTAGATTTCTTTTAAATTAATTTATTTGTGATAAGGTAATGTACAATTATGAAATTGAAAAAGTGGGAAAATTATATTCAATGTAATGCATTGAATGACTTATTCATGCACAAGTTACAACAAAATTTGGAATTCCAAACCCTAAACCCTGCCCATTACGGTTCATTCAATCGAATGATGCCATGTGAACCATAATCCAAATGGAGCCTAGTTTTGTGATTCAATTTATGCACAAAAATGGCATAGCAAACCATATAAGTTGATTTGCATATAATTTGAAAGGATTGGCCCAACGGTCACAAAAAATTAGCTTGTCACTGCATATGAAAATAACAATAAGCCAATAGAAGTTGAAAGCATTGCCCAATGGTTAATAAATTAGCTATATACAAAATGCACAATAAATTGGTTAAATTTTGAATCCATAGGTCCAATTTGAAAGGATTAGCCATTGGTTACAAAATTTAGCTAGATATATATTATATACATAGAAAAGGCATAAGAAGTCGATAGTAAGTTGATTCCATATAATTTAGAAGGATTGGCCAAATGGTTCCAAAAATTATCTGGTTATTATATACGTAGGAAAGGCTTAAGGAATCAAAGAAATTTAAGTTTATTTCATGTAATTTGAAAGGATTGTCCAATGGTTGTGTATAGGTCTCTGCTTTTGTAGGCGGGTATAGGGCCAGTGCTCATAAAGTGGGGGTGGGTTTGGAATCCCTCATGAAATACGCTCAAAAGCGCCAGCTATGCAGGGCGGCAAGGCTGTAAGGTGTTGGTTGCGCGCAGTTGCAGGCAGAAGAGAAGAAGCTTAGGTGTCGCACGACCTTGCAACGCTGCAGCAGCTGCCGCCTTCGGCTTCTTCGTGATCGATCGTTCGTTCCCGGTTGTCGTCATCTTTCTTGCATCGATAATCGCGCGTGAGCGTCTCGTGCTTGAGCTTTCGTATCCGCAGCAGTGGCGATCTTTTTACGAACTCTGATTCAAAAACTGCGGTTCTTCTTTGCAGCAGCCTCAGATTATTTTACCAAATCCTTTGCTGCGCCAGTAGTATTTGTGTCTTTCCCATCTTTCTAGTGCTGGAGTCCTTCTAGGTTCGGGATCTGGTGTGTGGTTGTTGTGGAGCTGTGAAGGAGGTGAGGGGTGAAGGATATGGGAGGGAAGCGAGTAGGAGGAAGGGAGGGGGTAGGAGGAGGGAGAAAGGAGAGGAGAAGGAGAAAAAGTAACTTGGAGCGAGCAAGAATCGAGGCTCCATAGACTCGTGTCACGGTTTCGCGGAGGTTGGATTTCACTTCTCTCTTCTTTGGCAAATCGGCTTTCCTCGCGGCGTCTGTGGAGAGAGAGAGAGATAGAGAGAGAGGAGGTGCGTTGTAGCCGAGTTTCCAGCTTTCTTGTAGTTTGCTGAAAAGTCTTCACCTAAAACTGTCGCAAGCAAGCTTGGAAGTTGTGAGTAGCTCTGTTTCTCACGGAGTTGGGGGAGCCTTGAATATTATCGCAACCGATCTTTCTTTTGCTTCTATAAACAAAAAAAGAAATTTCGATTTTCTGTGTCTCGGAAGAACTGGGGTCGGCACGCTCTAAACCAGCTGCCGCATTCGAAAGCAGCCGCCAGTGCCAAGGGGAGGGAGGAAAAGTAGCATGTGGGCCAGAGATGGGGGCATTCGGGACTGAGATTGTGAATGTGCGCAGAGGACACCACCAAGATGATCCCAGCGAATTAACAATCAATTGTCCTGACAAGGTCGGCCTGGGTTGTGACTTTGCACGAATTGTTTTCGAATTCGGCCTCAAAGTTGTGAAAGGAGGCAAGCTCTTCAAGACTCCCTCCTTAAGACAGAATTGGATCTTACTATTGCAAGATCATTGCAGCTTGAATGAAGATACTCTTGATTTTTTGTATTTGCTGCGTCCCTTGTGCTAGCTGATGTTGGGACTCAATCTGTACTCCCATTAGATATATCCACTTTGTCTTTTCTGTATCCAAGCATCAGTCTTGTATTTGTCTTTTTCTGACAGTTACGAAGAAACTGTAGTTCTCAGCTGAAAGCTGATTCAGAGCTCAAGAAGGCCATCAAACTTAATCATCAGGATTAGGAAATGTCGAACTTACACTGTTTAATTCTTGAACCCTCATACAATCCTGCTGTCCAGAGGACAATCACCTGTGTCAGATTTTGGGAGCATTGCTCTATAGCCAGTCCTAGAAGTTTGACCTGAGCATATTTGGTTATATTGATTTCCTAACTATGCTTTAGCAGATATGTGGTGGTATACTGATGTTGAAATTTGTAATATACTTGATCTGTTAGAGACATATGTGCTAGTTTTCATGTCAGCAGTCAATTTTGATACCTATACGTCACTGGAAGGCCAGAAATCATCTTGATTTCCCAACTATACGTAGCAGATTTGTGGTATTATACTGATGGTGAAATTTGTAATGTGTTGATCTGTTCGACAAATATGTGCTCTGATGAGTTTTTGTGTCAGCTGTCAATTGTATCTGTCACTGGAAGGCGGACTTCATTTTTTCCATTTGAAACTGTTGCAATGTCAATGCAAGTGAGATGCTTAATTCAATCTGGCTAGACTTTTATTTGACAATTAGCTGCAGAATGGTTGGAATTGTGCAGATTTATCAACAGATGGGAGGTGGTGTTTTGTAGTGCTGTGGGTTTTACCTAGAGCAAACCAACTAGTACAGTGGTCTCTTTTGAAGACACGAATAGAGGAGGTCTGCCCATCTATTGGGGTGCAGTTTGTGCCCACATTGATTCCACCTGTCTTATCCCGAAAAGTGTTGCTCCTTCAAGTTTGGTCATTGGATCGCACAGGCCTTCTCAATGGTGACCTTTTGATCATACCCTCCATTCTTTTTTCTGTCTTCAAGTTTTACTAGGTCATCACTAATACTATCTTTTGTCAAAACCCTTTTTTCAGATGTTGTACAGAAGCTGTGGGAATTGGAGTTGACTATACACAAAGTGAAAGTGTCAACAAGTCCTGACAACAAATCAATCAATCTTTTTTTTGTCACAGACAACCGGGATACCTGGGATCAACGGTACTGCCATGTTGCTTTCAACATTTCATTCCTCCATGAATGCATGTGCTTTCTGCAGGGGTGACTTCCTTTTGTTCTTAACAGCTTATTTCCCCAAGATATGTGTCCTCTCTGCAGGGGTGAGGTGCCATGTTTCCTTCTAATGGGTGTTGTGTTTATGACAGGTATAAGTTGCCATTGAAGAAGAGGGCTGAAGAAGTTGGTGACCATCTGAAAGAGTTACTAGGGAGTTCTTTCTCACACAGTGAGTTTAGTGAAGCAAGCCCAGGAATTGGGGACCTGACTTGTGCACCTCTTGCACCCATGGTGGCAAATGATGTATTTGCTGCTGTGCCTGCACCAACAGAGACTGAGATGGACAGAAGTCAGGGTGGACCTCACACGAGCCTAGGTGGAGAAGAAACAGTGGTCACGGTTGATAATTCTATCAGCCCTGTACATACTCTTCTTCAAGTCACTTGTAAAAACCGCAAGGGTTTGGTGTATGATTGTTTGCGCACTCTCAGAGATGTGAACCTGCAGGTTTGTGCTTGATCTTGTCATGTTGGCATTGCAATTCATCTGGTTTACCTCAGTCTGCTACAACCTTGTATTATGACGTATATCATTTCCCTCAGTGGTACAGGCAGTGGTTCTCCTGATGCAGGAAGAAAGCAAGCCTGTAACCTTTTTTTGGCAGGAGTATTGACAGAACCTGTTCATGCATGTCAAACAGGTGGCACATGGCCGTGTTGCAACACTGGAGAATGGCAGCAGTGAGATCAACATTTTTCTGTTGCGAGCAGGAGGGAGGAAGATTATGGATGTGGAGGAACAAAGACGGTTGTGTCAGTGCATGCATGCTGAGGTTCAGCACCCTCTTCGTGTTGTGGTGGTGTCCAGAGGCCCAGACACTGAACTTCTTGTTGCTACACCAATAGAATTTTGTGGAAGAGGTCGCCCGCGAGTTCTATATGATGTCACTCTTGCTCTTAGAGAGTTGAATATTTGTATTTTCAAGGTCAACTTACACTCTACTGATTCTTGCATTGGTTTTTGTTACAGCTCATATTACTCTTAGAAAAACCTTTGTTTGTCATCAGTGGATAGTTGGAAACATCTACCGCTACCTTCAAAACTTCCCCGTATGAAGCTAGGTTAGAAACTTAATGCCATTCAAAGATGTAATGGTGGTTGTGTGATGTTGATTGTAATTGTGCACAGGCCGATATTGGGAGGCATGTTGTGGCTGACCGGCAATGGGAAATTTATCGCTTCTTGCTTGTTGACAGGCCAGAACTGTCTTTGACAAGTAGCAGTATCCGCAGCCTTCTTACAGAAAGGGTCCAATATATCCTTGTGGGTTGAAGGAGGCCTGAATTATCTGCCTGAATCAACATGTCATCAAGGCACCAGTTGATTGTGCACCATGATTTGTGCCCTGTACACAGAGGACCTTATCCAGGCAGGCAAGTAGCGTTAGGCTGGATCTAGTTTTCTAGCACTTACTTTGTATATTGTACACTAGTTATAGTCAGAAGATCTCAAGCAGAACACACTGTTGAATGGGCAATCTGTGTTTTGCACCTTCTGATCATTACTCCAAATCATGACCCAGGCAAGCATGACTGTGATCTTCAGAATTGGATCCAAACCTTGTCTTTGTGCAGACTAACCCTTCCAGTACACTATTGAGGTCCCTTCTCCCTTTCTTGTGTAATTGGTAGTTTATCAGCTCAAATTCTGTGATGTTCAAGGGTTACATTGGAAGTTTAATGTTTCTGACAGAATTATGATGTGTCAACTATCCTAGATCAGTCAGTTGTCACCATACATTATTCATTTATGCAATGTCTTGATGAAATAGACTGAGTCATCCTGGTTATTCAAGTTACCTCTCTGATTTGTTAGGCTTAATGCTTGTGACTCCAAATAGAGTTGGAATTCATAGCAGGATTCTTAATTTTTCTACTTTGCTCTGATCTGTAGCCAAATTTGGCTAATTCCTTTTATTATGGTCTCTAGTGTGACTACATAACAAAATTGAAAGAAAAAGAACCCTGGCTTTGCGTGGCAAATACCATTCATATTTGACAGGAGAGAGAAAAGTCCTCTGATATGCTTTTGAAAATCCAAGAACTTCATTAGAATTAAGAAAATGGACCTCAGTATGTCATTGGCTGCTCCATTTCTTTAACATCATGATCTATTTTTGCTGTTAAAAAAGTACAGAGAACACTTCTTACAGTGAAAAATTTGGTCTGCAAGTAGAAGCTGCAAGTGTTAAAGCTCAGATTATTCTCACAGCACTCGCCCTTCAATGCTGCTCATTTTTCCTGTGTCAGATCAGATTGGACTATAATCAAACCTGTTTCTTTCTTTATGCTAACCAAACCAGTGACAAGAACAATTGCTGTTTGTAGTTTTTCATTTAGTAGTGCAGACATTGTGCACAGTATTTGTGTGGAGGAGCCTTGCACACTAAATCTCTTTCCTTGTGCCTGACAAAACTTGTGCAGAAAATCTCCAGGGAACATTTGCTGTGTTTTCCCTGTAGTTATAGTCCAGACATTAATTGTAACATTGTGTAGAGGAGCATGGAACCCTAAATCCGTTTCTTTGTTTGTATGAAACAAAGAGCTTCTGCAGCAGCAGAGAAACATAGAAGATGATCAAAAAACCAAAGAGGACACTGACCTCTTCCAAAGGAAATACAATTCTTCGCCGAAACACCACCACAGATGAGATACAAAAAAAGCTCCGGAGGAATTACGCAAGAATGGAGACTGCTAGCTGAGAAGAAGCTCTGCAATCTGCACTGCGTTCAATGCAGCACCCTTGCGGATTTGATCACCACAAACAAACAGATCAAGCCCATAGTTTCCCTCCTGCGAGATATCATGCCTGATTCTTCCCACTGCAACTGCATCCTTGCTTGAGACTTCGAGAGGAGTAGGAAAGTTGTTACCTTCCCTATCATCGATTACAACTACTCCCTTAGCGCTGGACAGGATTTCTCTCGCCTTGTGTTCATCCACAGGTGTCTCGAACTGCAGATTGATGCTTTCAGCATGAGCTCGCATGACTGGAACCCTGATGCACGTCGCTGTGACCTTCACAGTGTCGTCGTTCCAGATCTTGCGAGTCTCCTTCACCAGTTTCATCTCCTCTTCGTTGTACCCATTTGCAGTTACAGCAGAGTTATGAGAGAAGAGATTGAAAGCATATTGCCTGCTGAAAATGTTGCAAGTCGGTGGTATACCTTCAAGTACCTCCTTGGTCTGCTGCTGAAGCTCGGCCATGGCGGCTGCTCCGGCTCCACTGGCCGCCTGGTACGTGCTCACAACCATTCTCTTCACCTTCGCATGACGATGAAGCGGAGTTGTGGCCATGAGGCAGATGATGGTGGAGCAATTAGGGTTTGCGATCAGCGCTCCTTGCTTGTTGCTCAGCTTGATGTGTGCCATCGCATCTGCGTTCACCTCAGGCACGACCAGCGGCACTCCCTCGTCCATCCTGAAGGCAGAGCTATTGTCCACCACGATCGTCCCTTGCGCTACAGCTATGGGACCAAACTTCTTGCTGATCGATCCGCCTGCGCTGAACAAAGCGAGCTCCACCCCCTTAAAGCTATCTTCCGTGAGCTCCTGGATCTCATACTCCTTGCCCTCGAATGTGATATGTTTGCCTGCAGATCTGTTGCTTGCCAGTAGCTTCAGTTCACGAAAGGGGAAGTTCCTATCAGAGAGTACACTGAGAAACTCCTGTCCTACCGCTCCTGTTACTCCCACCACTGCCAATGTTGGACCTCCTTCCGTCAGCCCCATTCTGATCACCCCTCCTCCTCTTCTCGAAATCCCTGGACCAGTAGTCAGAGACACACTCTTGTTGTTGTCAAATGTCTTTCGAGAATGGGTTCCTCCTCCCCCGCTGCTGCTGCTTCCGGTGAAGGAAGAGGAGAAGTGCACTGTCGATCGAGGACCAACAGATCCGATTGCAGCAGTCGGAGCTCGCAATACAGCTCTGGGAGATGAAAACAAAGCCTTTTGGTGTTGTGCAGAAAGTGCCATGGATGGGTATGGATTGAGGAGTGCGGTGGCGAACTATCTGAGCTTTGCTGATACCTCAAAAACCAGATCAAGTTCAATGAAGCGCTAGCATCAGCAGCTGTAAACGCGGAGAAGAATACCAGTGCCGGGATCGTGTTCTATACTGTCTTCAGCTTCTTATCCAACACTACTAAACCCTAAACCCTTACGAGCGAACAGGATTCTTCGGTTTGTTCTCCAAAAAACCCCTAAACCATGATTCTCTGAACAGGATTCTTCGGCTTGTTCTGCAAGAAACCGCTAAAACCCTGATTTCTTGAACAGGATTCTTCCGCTTGTTCAGCAAGAAACCCCCAAAACAAATCCTACCCTGATCTCTGACAACAGATTTTATCAGATTAAGAGGCAGATGTCTTTTCTTGGTGCTTTTGTCTTCTTGATTTGTGCTGCTAATCGCCTTCAGCATGAGCTAATCAGGACTGCTAAAGTGCTAATTACTAGTATTGTGTAACTGGCAATTTCATGTGGTACTCCCAGTGTATTAATCAGTATTATCTAGCTACTCAGCATTGGCAAGTGCTCATACTTATTCACTTTAGAGCTTCTCCTCAGATGCTGCTAGTGTTTGTTTCTCTCTACATCTCTTTTGGAGTTTGGTTTTGCAGTTTTTACATTGTAGTATCCAGAAGCAAAGCAAACCCTACATCAACTCATAGAGGAACTGGGAAAAGAGACATTTCTCTACGTCTGTTCTTCTGTGGAAACCTGCAAATTAATCCCTCTGCAACTCAGGATTGATGCAGTATGTGGTCACAAACATGGACTGATGATGATAACTATTTTGATGGGGAGCTTGGGGTTCTTCAGCATTGCTGTCTTTTGAAGGAGCTTTGTCCTGGCGGTGCTTGTTTTCTGGGCACCCATTTCCTCTTACTTTGCTCTTCATCCTTTTCTCAGTTGCATTGATCAATCTCTATGATAAGACATTTCTAGTGATGGGTTGTTTCCCTGAACTGTTAGATTCTCTTTCTAACTTGCTGGAGGATTGAATGGCAATTAATCAAAGATAATTTCAGCCTTGATTGTTGGCCTAAAATCATGCAAGGGAAGAGGCATATTAGACATGAGAATCCTTTTTCTATATGCAGGACAGAAACAATAAGTCGAGTCATTTTTTTGTTAGTATCTTATTTCTTGCTTAAAGTTTTCAGCCGAAGGCAACAAAACCTGCAAGATATTTGACATCCAACATCAAAGATAATCCATTAAAGTCTGAGTTACGTATCTATCATCACAGATGTTGGAATCTATTTCAATAGTTCCTGCCTCACAATGCAAAGTGAGTTCATACTTATGGACCCAAATCAGCAGTGATGGATCGAAACTTGCAGATTTGCATTTTGTGAAAAAAACTTTGTCAATGTGCTCGTACCAATGTCAGAGAATTATACCACTGTCTGCACAATTGTCACCTCCTTAACAATTTTTCATCTTAGGAGAATACAGCTCTACACAAGAGCAGCACCCAAAGGGTATCATCATCTTGCCATTTTCTTGTTTGAAGCCTTGGATCAATTGCTCTTGTTGTGCTCGAAAGCTGCAAGATTAGGCAAAATTCTTATCAATGTACAAACCAGTTTGCCAGAGCTCTCTGATTTTGTTAACCACCTACTCTTCCAATCTTTTTGACATTTTCAGAATCAAAGAACCTCTGGTTAGACTGAGTTTTTGGAAACATTTTGAGATTCAAACAACTTCTGGATCTGGTTGTCTTTTTAAGAATTTAGAATGACATAACTTGTGGTTTTGATTTTCAAAGAACTGGAGGGTTTCATGAAAGAACTGGGTGTTCAGTGTAGGTTTTGTGATTTTTTTGAGGACCATGGGTAAGGCTGAGAAAATGTGCAAAGGATTAGATGACAGGAACTGGGTGTTGTAATCTCAAGCGCTTTGACAATAATTAAGATGAGTATGCCCTCCCTCAACAACATATCAGGCAGCATGCTAAAGTGTCAAAGTATATCTCTGTGAAGCAAGAAACAGGTACCTAGTATTTTCAATTGTCACATCCATATTTAATATTAAATGTATCATATTAACCATGATTCCTAACCCATAATCAACACAGCATGGGTCACATGATGGATGGCCTTGCAATGAAATATATAAATAAATATTTTAAGCACACATCTAATGAGAGGCATGTACTTAATTATTTATTTAAAGCACATTTTAAAGATTTTCTCTATGTTGATGAAAAGGTTTTGATTTTTTATTTCGGATCCATGAAAGTCATGATCAATTAAGGCGAGGACAACCATTGTAGGGGCCAAAGTCCCCTTGAAGCAAGTATAACTTTAATACTCTATAATGAAATTCAACATTATATCTTTGCTTTGGTATGGAGGTCTAACAAGGGGGTGTGTCACACTGTGGCCTTGCCATTTACAATTTAAAAGTATCTTAAGGCAAAAGAAGAATTATGGAAACTCAAATATTTCACCATAGCAAAAATATAATTCTAAACAACAATCCTCTCAAAGAAACCCAAATCCTTGAAGATATTATAACTCTATAACTAATCTCAAGTTTCAACACCAGCCAAAATATCATCTTTCAAAAATCCTCATATAAGAATAGACTTATTACGTAGGGGCCAAAATTCGTTAAGCTACTATACTCTATAATGAATCCAAACACTATCCTACATTTTATGGAATCTGAACCCATTTTCACACATCTAAGATGTTGTTGAAAATCCACCAGAATATCTATACATGGGTTCACATAGGTAGTGAAAAATATAGAAGGTATTTAAATAAATTTATTCATATTTAGCTGCTAACCAATGCAAATTTGGTTTAGGGTTTGTTGCAATATTGCAATCAGTCAGTCTATATTAAAAACATGTCGAATTTTTTTTTAAAAAAACATTTTGCAATTGGAAAAAATATGAAGAGGTGGATAGGAAAATCAAGGGTCCTTTGGAACGACAAGTGACAAAAAAAAAAAGGTTTGTTTTTATTTCTAAGTGAGCTCCTTTTATTTTCTTTTTTGACCTGTTTAAAATTCAGCAATGGACTATTTCTACTCACTTGGACACTTTAAGAACTTTTTTGGTTTAAGAACTTCTAAGTGAGTGTTTGTTTCATCAATTTGTTTAATAGCAATTTTTTGTGGGGGACTCTTCACCAGGAGGCCAACCCAAGCACTAATCCTCATTGGGTTTGGCCTGCAAAATTTGTCCTAATGATTCTAAAATTTGGGGGTGTTTTTGGTTGATTAATTTGTATATATTTGAAAGCTATAATTGGGTAAATAATGGTAATTGGTATCAAATATTTATTCACATACGAGAAGATATGCATAGTTGAGTGATTCATTTTTGTGTCACAATGGTCATTTTTAAAGGGTGTATTGTGTTTAAATGCTTATGATGAATAATGTAATTTTAAATTTATAAATTAACAATTAATGGTACATTAACATGACGATCGTTAATACACATGTATAATTTTTTTTTACAAATATTATTCATTATTAGTTGTGAATTTTTGAAGTTTAAAAATATGGATTGATTAGTTAGTTGAATTGTTAATTAATTGAATATTATATTTAAATTTATTAAAGTTTTTTATAGTGATTAAATATGTCTTGAATATTGAAATACTAAAATCAGGTGCGAAATAATTATTGAAAAATATTTACCAAATGCTAATTATGGATTTTTGAAAGGTCAATAATTGAACTTTATTTTTAAAAGTTTTTTTGAATTGATTTTTTTTTTCCTCAAATTTTCTTCTTAATAATGCACATGTTTTTTAAATCTTTATTTTGATATTCATTCATGTTGACTTTATGAGTTTTTTAAAAAAGATTTTCAAGTAGCATTCATCGTAACATATGACATTAGCAAATTTTAATTTAGGTTTTCATCTAAGTTTACAAAGTTCCATAAGCAGGTGAATATTTGTTATTCAAAGATTACAATAATGAAATCTTTAAAATTAATCATCGTGTTCATTTAACTAACTTCAATAACTTACTAAACATTTGTATGAAGCATTTATTTGCCAAAAATGAGTCATTCAATTATGCATTCATCCAAGAGGATACAATAAGCAAGCTGATGACTGAACACATAATAAGCACTTAGAGTAAAAACATGATCTCAGTTGGTTTGGATGGAGTCTGAAGATGAAGTGTAAAGTTGTCTCTAGGCACTCTAGAAGCCCTTGAGATCACTTGATTTTGTAAAGAAATGAAGTCAATATGATCCCCCAAAGTGGCAGGGGTCCTTGCCTTCAATTTTTTTGGATCAAATACTCTTAACACAATGCTTGGTACACCCTTTCAACAGACCCCAAATCTGGAACATGTGTAACATTGGCCCCATGACCAAAATGCAAGAGCCCCAAAACCAACAACCGTTTTTTGTTTAAGTTCACACCATGGATTTTCAATGGATTAGTTCAATTAATTAGTGCAGTGATTAATTAAGATGGCACACAAGGTTTCTTCATGCTAAACTAAGCATTTACAAGTTCTAAAATTATTGTAGAAGAGCCATGAAGTTTCATGAACACCAAGACCAAAACACAGAAGTCATCAACTTGGTTAGTAGATGTTGGGAAAATCACAACACATTTTTTGCAAACTGAGTGTTCAGTCATAATCAATACCTTTGAGGTTAGACTTGAAACACCCCAACAAAACTTTCATCATCTACGTCGTTGTAGCAACCAGGATCTGGCCGAGATGGGAATTTTGAGATAATGATACACCTTCATTCATCCAATGGGAAAGATGGAATTCTTATAGATACTTGTGTTTAAAGGTGAATTAAAAAACCGGATATCTCTACAACACTGGTCCAGAGTCCAGAGTCCAGACATCCAGAGATTAACACTCATTCTATATAACATGTGAATATCCCACTCAATGAAGGATACACATTTACATCGAATAATGATCCAGGACATTACATAAAGTTGCTGAAACATGCTTCACAGTCTTCACTGAAACATTTGAGGTAAAACTATATGGATGATGAAATTGAAGGTCTAGGCCAGATGCTTCCTTCTTCTAAAGATGTATTAGCAATGGACAAGGAGGGAGCTGCGAAATTCCCAAGCCATGATTGACATGTTCAAGCAAATTGGAATTTGTGCTTACATTGGGCACATGTATAGTCACCCTTTAGAGGAGGTTGGTTCCCACCCTTGAAAGTAGTGTTCTAGAGTTCACAATCTCCACATCATGCGAGCTTGAACATGATTTACAGATGAAAATGCAATCAACTTTTCATGGAAAATTCAAACCCTCCTTTGATGTGTTCATTTAACACACGTGTATGAGAAGAAGGTGTGCAATTAATGTATGCCTTCCAACAAAAGGATATAAATTGTCAAACTTTAGAAACTTTTTTTTGAAGGTCTCTTTCTTTTCACCTCTTAAAACAGTTCAAAAGTAATGAAATTGCCAGCATGCTAGTATCATGTGAAAAAAAACACTCACTGAACCTGCCACATCTTTATTTGAATTTATTCTAGTGGCAAAGCAATTTCCATACAATACCTTCCAAAATACTTCAAGCAAATCTTGTCTTGGAATCAGATGTCTTTGTTTACTCAATCATCCAATATTACATACTGATTTAAGCCTGAATTGGTCATGCATCCCGTACTACACACAAATATTATATTCATCATTCACTGTGACATCCAATAATATACTACATTGAGACTATGGAAAAGCTTCACTCTGCCAGTTCCAATTTTCCACCTAAACTTTCACCAAATAATTGGCTTCCTAAAAGTGAGTCAGGATACTCTTGCCCAAAGGATCAGGGGGTGAAAAACCCCACAAAGAAAGAAAAAGAAAACATCTAACAAAAAGGCAGCTTATTGCATAATCGCTCTGCCTGGTATGACAAACTCAAAGCAGTAACATTTAAGAATAGGGAATTGTTCCATAAAAGTGCCCAAAGAATAAACTCACATATTCAACAAATAGTACTTGGTGAACATGAAGTTCCTGAAGAATGAATTCACAAATTCACAAGAACATCTGGTGAACATTGCTCAAAATGTGGAACCAAATGGAAAAACTACCTTGTTCCATAGTGTCTCCCCTAACTTACATACAAACCCAACAAACAAACAAAAATCTCATAAGACATTCACTGTGCATACGGGCAGACACACACACTCTCTCTCTCTCTCTCTCTCTCTCTCTCTCTCTTTCACTCCAGCTTGCTCTTCTAAAGAGCTTTAGCTTCAAAGTTTGTTTGTAAATTATTGTGGTAATGGTCTCATGACCACCTTCAGAGTGGTGGTGAGTTCAATTCATAACTAAAGCAACAGACTAGTGAACATTGTTGAGAATTTCTTCTTCTTTCTTCCTTCTTCCTGCTGCTGAAATGGGGGACATGAGGAGCAGCAAAGTTTTAGGAGAATTGGTAGCAAATTTGTAGAGAAAGTAGCATTTGTAGTGAAAAAGTAAGTCATTTTGGAAGAATAGAGTAGCTCAAATTTGTAGAAAAAGTAGCAATGTTTGAAGAATTGGGTAGCAAATTTGTAGAGAAAAGTGGCAAATCTGGGAAGAATAGAGGAAGCTTGAATTTGTAGAAAAGTCACAAGGATTTGAAGAATTGGGTAGCAAATTTGTAGGGAAAAAAAAGTAGGTCATTTTGCAAGAATTGAGTAGCTCAAATGTTGTGGAGAGAGTAGGAAACTTTGTTGGAGAATTGTGTTGCAAAGGAAGCTTGCAAAAGGTGTGGGGTGTGGCTAATGTGAAGAAGAAGAAGAAGCAGAAGGAGAAGGAGAAGGAGAAGAAGAAGGAGAAGGGTTAGGGTTATACAAGTGAAAGGGAAGGCGAGGGGTTGCAACAACGTGCAGTGGAATTGCTTTTGGAGTAGCAAGGCTGAAGTTCTCCAACATATCCAAGTCTTCAGGTTTCTCACCTGCTGGTAGCTGCCATGTGAAGCTCTGAACGAGTCGTGCAAGTTTGAGTTGAACCATGACAAGACCCAAATCCATACCTGGACACATCCTTCGTCCAGAGCCAAAGGGGATCAACTGGAAATCCTTGCCTTTCAAATCAATGTGATCACCACATGCTGATCCAGCAGCTGCTTCTTTTACTTCTTCAGCTTTCAAAAATCTGCTAGGGTTGAACTCCAGAGGTTTGTCATAAGCAGATGGATGTCGGTGAACTGCCCATAAGTTCACTACAATGCGTGTTTTGGCAGGAATGTGATAACCTCCAACAGTGCAATCTGCTATGCTCTCATGTTGGATGAGAGGAGCTGGAGGATGCAGACGGAAAGCTTCTTTGCACACTGCTTGTAGGTATTTCAATGCAGCTAAATCACTTTCCTCCACAAATCGCTCTCGCCCCACTACAGCATCCAACTCCTCTTGGCTCTTCTCCATGGCTTCCGGATTTCTCAGAAGCTCTACCAGTGCCCATTCTACAGTGGTCGCCGAAGTATCAGTCCCTGCACATATCATGTCCTGTACTTGCATACAACACATATCTATATATATTAGATACATTTTCTACAATACATATATGTATATACTTGGATCTAACATTTGGTCTCCAAGACGCAAAAATGTTAGATCATGTATCATCAGATGCAAGTTGCTCCCTTTCAACACAAAGTATAACTGAACACAGGTCACAGTAAGTACTTACTACTAAACTCAAAACAAGCTGTCACGAGAGCAACTCCACTGGTGCACTAACTGTACCGCAAATTTAGGATGAAGAAAAGTCAAAACATGTCAGTTTGGCTCAGCAAAATAGTTTTGGTTCAGCATTTTTGCCCAGGACGCTGAAGCATAACACATGCTATTGATTGGCTACATTGTTTGATTGCTGGCTCCAGGTGGGTTGGTATTAGTACTAGTTAGTCTCTCACCTTTGGCAGTCCCAGTTTTAGTTTGATGGGTGAAGGTTGGGAAGAAGTAAATAACTAAATCTTGGATGTGAGAAATACTATTGTTGCAAGGCCACATACTGAGCATGGGTGGTGCTACAAGCTCATGTCATGCATCAGCTTCCTAGGAAGAAGTCCTTAAGAAAACTATAAGAAACATGAAAAGAGAGAGAGAGAGAGAGAGAGTGTGCGTGTGTGGGGTTTTTACCGTGATCACAGCCTTGATGGTGCTGTTCTCCAGCCTGCTAGAACGATTATAAGTTCCACGAAGCGATAACATGACATCAACAAAGTCCTTGGATTCTGCATCAGCTTTGTTTTCAGATGGATGTTCACTACTCATAATATTATTCTGCTGGCCTTGAAGTTCTTCCAAGTGATCTGCAACAATTTTGCTGAGGAAGCGATCCCACCTCGCACTCACGGCTTTCATGATAGGTACATAGCCTTGCACATCAAAGGGCTTCAAGCATGGAACGTAGTCACTGATATTCACCACGCCGGCTATTTTTCCCATCTCCAGAGCCACTTCCTGAAACTCCTGAGCTTCAGCCGTGTAGTGGGTTTTGTTGCAATAGCTTCGCTTGAACAGCATGCGCGTGATCTCATTCATGGACGTCTCGTGTAACATGGATTGCATGTTCAGAGCTCCTTTCCCTTCCTGCATGAAAGAAAGGAAGAAAGAAAGTTCGAGCCATGATCAGTCCATCCGTAGCTACAACATCATGTAAACTAGTTTAAAGCTGCAGGACAAAAGACCAAGAATCTGAACTAGAAGTTGATCGATCCCACCATCACGTTGACGTACTTGATATTATGCATGCAGCGGCCGCCAGAAGATGCGTCAACTGCAGAAGTCTAGATCTCGAAGTTCTTGTATTGCAAGTCTAAGCCTGCAGTAAGAGAAGGAGAGAGAGAAGCTGCAGCAGCTCAAAAGATATTCATCTAGAGAACATCAGACTTCAAGCAAGACAGGAGGTCGGTGTATCTTCTATTGCATGAGACTGACTTGGGTGGGGCCAACCTTGGAATGTTTGAAGATGTCATTCACGAAGAAAGAGACTTCTTGGGTTCTTATGTTCTGAGAAGCTGCGACTCTGCTTGGAGAGAGGAGCTCCAACGCGCACACTTTCCGCATGGCACGCCAGTGGTCTCCATAAGGAGCACAAATCACATCCTTCCTGCCATAAACCAAGATATGGGCGGAGACGTCGTCGGGACGAGAGGCGCATACTCGATCATTGGTCTTGAGTACCTCCTTGGCGAATTCTGGAGAAGAAATGACGACGACTCGAACCGCACCCAGCTTCAACTGCATCACATCTCCATACTTCTTCGACATGTAGTAGTAAGTTCGATGCGGAAGTTTGCCAACGCTAGGAAGGCTTCCGAGCAAAGGCCAGATGGGAAATGGACCAGGCGGTCGTCGTCTCGTCCTCCTCCGTAATATTTTCTGCCCAAACCATGGACCTACAAGATTACGAAGCAATACCAAAACTGCAACGGCTACCACCATCGCTTTCGCTGATGTTCCTAGCTTCAGATCAAAACTCATGGCCATCGAATCCTCAAACATTGGAGTTGCCATCATGAACTGCTGCTACTGCTGCTAGCTCCTACTGCTGCTGCTGCCGAGCTGCTACTAGTATCGCTCCTCCTGCAGCTGCTGCATTTACTCAGTAGTAGTACGCAGCAGCCAAAAAAAATAATGAACAAACTCTTGTTCTCGAACCGATTTCAGCTACTTAACTTAAAACCATATCTAGAGCTTTCCATCCACCATCTTGGACTCATTGGAGTCCTGTCCTGGGGCTGCTGCTGCTGCTGCTGCTGCTGCTCCTGCAATCCTGGCAAGTGCACAACCAAAGACAATAAGAGGAAGAAGAGAAGAAGGTTTTTGGGCAATATTCACAACTCTTGCTTTATTTGCAAAACCCACAGACAACAACAAAGGGGAAAGGAAATCCCAAGTAGTAGTGAGATTTTAGGTTACTTACTTCCTAGTGAGAAGAACAAAATTTTGTGAGTAGCTGCCCATCAACCTAAAATCTATACACCTAACAAAATTAATTGAGTCTGGTTGTCTGTCTGTCTCAAGCTTTGGTTTCTTCAGAGTCCAGACTCCAGAGCTAGCCATAATTATGTACTCACCTACACCTTAACAACAAGTTTTTTCTCACATCTCTCTCCATCAATCCAAATCTCTCTCTCTCTCTCTCCTCTATCTATTTATATAATATAACAATAATTGTGTGTGTGTGGCTGTCTCAATGCCTCCTTCAGAGTCCAGACCTACCCATAATTATGTACTTACCTACCTTAACAAATTTTGCATCTCCTCCCTCCCCCACTCCCCCATCACTGCAAATCTATAAACTAACAATAATTGTGTCTGTTTGTGTGAAGTTTTCATACCCAGGGTAAACCGGCCCAGCTCCTATTGCCTACCTCCGACCTAAGACTTTGTCACATCTTTCTCAATTCTTCCTCATTTTGAGTGATTTAAAATGTTATAGGAGCGCCTTCTCAAGCTTTACAAATCATCTTTCAAATGCAAAGCCAAAGGACCGGCCAAAAAAGAGCAATAAAGAAAATATTTATTTTTTCGATTTGCAAAACACCTTTTTTATTTAAAAAAATTCATTTTGACCTCTTTTACTTTCAAACCTCATAACTTTCTTATTTTTTATTCATTTAAAAATATGTGATGTTATAGGAGTGCCACCTGAAGTTTTACAAATCGTCTCTGAACTCTAATAACAATGGAGCAACATACCAAAAAAAAATTCGCTGTTTGAGAATTGGCCTTTATAACATTTGGTGGTTTCATTTTTTTTTTTGGAATTGTTGACCCTCTCAAATAACTTTTTCAATTCTTCGATGATTTTTAATGTGCCAAATGCACTAATAGAAGGGGTTCAAGTTTTGTTTGGACACCAGAAACAATAGAGCCCTCCCCTTGGATCCAGCTTGCCCTGAGTGCTTAAATGTTTGGTCACCAACCGATTTATCCTACCTATAAAAGTATTCTTAACAAATTTTATACCTCCCAATCAATCCAAATCTACTATCTCATAACAAAAATTGTGTGGTTTGTGTGAAGTTTTCATACCTACCTATATAAATTTACCTTTCTTCTCTATGTACTCACTTTTGTGCCTATTCTTCTAAACTAAATTCTTGCTTTGTTTGCACTAACTTAGTGGAACCCCTCGCCCAAAAAAAACCAAAGGTACTCATTAGGCTGATTTTAGGGTACTTAGTACCTATTTTCTACTAAGAATACCATACCTTAAACAACTAAGATTTGATAGTGACTGTCAAAATAATGAATTATTTTAGCAAAATCATATTTTTAATTTTTCAAAAAAATTGTTTTTTTTATTATTTGACACAGATGGAAAAAAATCCATTGCGAAAAAGACCAGTACACTATTTTTTGGATTTCAAAAATTTGAGAATGAATCTTCAAGTACAATAGATGCACATGGTTTTCAAAAGAAAAGATAGCAAACCTGTGCAGGGACAATATTTAGCAATCAAGAGGTCTTGAGTTTCAAATCCTCAGGTTTCTTGGCAGGACTACTTCCTCATTTCATGTTTTTTTTCGGCATTCCCTTTTGGGAATTATTTAACATTGAACCTTACTTAGAGTTATGGTAACACATTTTACACTTGCCCATCAACCCAATAAAAAGTTTGTCTCAAATGTTCATACCTACTCTTAAACTTAGTTTTGTCCTCTATGTACCTACCCATGTAGCTACCCTTCCAAACTTAACCCTTGGTTTGTTTGTGCTTATTTAGTGGAAAACCCCAAAAAAAGAAAAGAGCAAAAACAATCAAATAGGTTGATTTCAAGGTATGTACCTATTGAAAACAACACATTTTACACTTGCCATGCACAACCCAAATCTATATAATAAAGTTAAATTGTGTATATTATTCTAAATGATGCATCCTTACCAAATTTTATTGAAAAACAAAACACACGACCATAGGATGAAGAAGTTATAAAAAGGAGCACCAAGGTCCTAGTTGAATGGCAAATGGGTTAATTTCATGAACAAGGAGTGATATTGGGTATATCTCACTAACCTACCAACTAGGTACTTGCAACAAGATGGTTGTGGGGGGATGGCTGGTGGTCTTGAAGAGGGAGGAGTCAAAAGGCAGCTAAACCTATTGTTTGACTTAAAATGGAAGATGTTTGTAAGGTCCAAAATGATTAAGGTGTACCAGCCAGGAGTAAAATTAATTATTTATTTATATTTTTAAAAATATTTTTATACTACAATATATTACAATATTAATAAGTTAGACCATCACATATTTATAACTATTAATATCATTCATTTTGTGTTCATGTGTGTGGTGAAACAGAATTAATAATGGAGTGAAGGAAAGGGTGACAATTCATGACCATTTGGTACACCTTGACAAGTTTTGACCCTACATCTTTGGAACATAATGCAAAATTGTTTAACAAATCAAAATAGAAAGTGAAGGATTTTCAGACCTTTTCATGCTTCAAGAAATGCTAACACATTTGTGTAAGAAAATGTTGGTTTGTTTATGCAAACAATCAAAAATCTTAATTGCTAGATGGAAAACTAATTTGTTGGATGTTAGTCATAATAATTCATTTCATTTGCATGTGCTACTTTTGACGTGGTAAAACCTTGTGTAGAACAAAATTGGGGAAGAAAATATGTTTATGGAGGAGGTTGGTTGATTTCATTGCCGTGAGACCAACAAATTTTAGACCTATCCATCAACCCTAATTTAGATTTAAAGATAATTAGGTCTATTAGTCTAAACTACCCTGCACAGCCATTTTTTAAACTTATCATTCTCTTCTATGCCCCTACCTATATATACCTACTCTTCCAAACTCAACTTGATTTGCACTTACTTAGTTGAAAAACAATGGAAAAAATAATAACAAAGTGGCCGTTTTCAACATGTTGAGAAATGTACACCTACCCATTAATCCAAATCAATACGATAAATAAAATAAAATAAAACAAAACAAAAATAAAATGCGTGCCTACTAAATAGGCTTCATATGTCTGCCTAAAGCCTTTTCTAAAGTTGATATGCCTATAAACTTACTTACCTTTTCCCCTCTATGTACATACTTATTACGAACCTACACTTCCCTCTTTAGAGACCTTCTCCTTTACAGACCTACTCCGTCCCAAAAATTGAAGTGGGTGGACAAGATACCCTTCCATGGCTGGCTTTATTTTTATTTTTTTGAAATTTTTTTTATAAAAAATTATATAATTAAAACATTTAAATACTTTAAATTAAAAATTAAATTTAAAAAAACCATGCTGACTGGTGAAATAGAGTGTGTGTCAGGTCAGGGCCTGAAAAATATTTTTATCATCATTAATCCTGCTCAAAGATTTTCAGACCTGAAATCTTTTCTTGCCTTTTTTTGAGTGGGTATGCAAAAGGCTTTTATTATTCCCATACGTGCCAGTGTCAAATTGGTTTCAAAGTGGGGGAAATTGTGTATTATTGCTCTCTCAATTTCATCTCTCTTTTTGTGTGTGTGTGTGTGTGTGTGTGTGTTTTTGTTTGGGTTTTGCTTGTTATGGTGATGATGGTGTCAAACTGACTCCTACTGAATTGCTAATGAGTGTGTGTAAGTAGTAAAAATTAAATACGGGTACTTCATATATGAGTGAAAAATGAACAAAACTCCAAATTCCTTACTGGCTTCTCTTCTGTGCTAGAATCTCAAATCCTTGAATGATCTCCTTTTTTAAATTTAACAAAAAAAATTGGTGTGAAATCTACACACCTTGGGTGGTGCATTGAAAGAAAAAACAACTTCAAAAACAATGAAAACAAGAAGAGAAAAAACAATTATGAAAACAAGAAGAGAAAAAAACAACGATGAAAACAACTTGAAAAAGTATGAAAACAAGAAGAGAAAAAAACAACTATGGAAACAACTTGAAAAAGTATGAAAACAAGAAGAGAAAAAAACAACTATGGAAACAACTTGAAAAAGTATGAAAACCAAGTGTCATGCGAAATCAACAGAGTGGTGGTGCAGAAAAGAGATGACAAAAATCAATCATCATCAGATTCATAAGGTGACAGACAACAAGTAGAAGTCAAGTAAAGTCCAATAAGAAAGAGGTGAATGACTGGATTTTTGCTGTTCTAAGCCAGTGAACCAGCATCAATATCATGGCCCCCAACATGACCCATATAGTAGTCAGCACCCACCCGATCCATCATCTCCCAAAACACATTTCTCCAAAATTGTACTCTGATTGGAGTATGGCAGCATTTTTAAACAAGTTTTTAAAATGTTTACACAGATTTTTAAAGCATGTCACCATTTAATGCTAAATCTGTCTTCAAATGCTAGTCAGGCGGAGGATGCAACTTCATCGCAAAATTGAAAAATAATCACCACCCCAACTGCCCAGTAGATAGCAAACAAAAATGTGAAGGATCCTTCAAAAACAATTACTTGGGTATCTCATTTGGTAGCCAAATTTGGCTAAATATAATTATGGATGATCACCAATTCAGCTACATACCCCCAATAAAATTAAAAGGAAAAAAATGGAAAAACAAAAAAAACCACTACTTACTCATGCAAGCAAAAACATGTTGTTGATGTAGTAGGTAAGGTATTATTAATTACAAGAGGACACATGGAGCTTTCTTAGGACAATGCTTTGACAGCCCAAAAGGATTTTGGGGTGGACATTTATAACTGTATTGGCCATAAGTTGTCATAGAGAAGTCCGAAGGAAGCCAAAATAAATTTATTCCACCACAAACCAAACGGCAAAGACAAAAGAGGAGTTGTGAACAATTAATTCAATGGCATTATTCAATGAATTCCAAGACCCATTTCCTCCACTCATGATACTACAATTAGGGGTTTGTTCTGCATCATGCCACTTGTGAAGAAACAGTTGAGCTGAGCTTGTTGTTGTTGTTGTTGTTGTTGAAGCTCTGTCACTCTTATTACAACCATGTGGATCTGGAGTCCTGTTCAATTTGCCTTGAAATCAAACCAAACCAAACCAAACCAAACCAGCAAAAGGATTCCAACAGCAAAAGGTTCCAAAGCCAAAGCAATGCAATAGTGAAGTTTTAATGACTCAACTCTGAAGTATGTAGTACCAAAGTCCCTCATCCTGACAGAACAAAACTTGAGCTGGAGCTGTGCGGCCAGTATATATCACATGGACAATATACTAAGTCAACATAAAACTAGCCTATCCTAGTCTGCAAGAAATTTTCTTCTCTGAAGAGATTTCATAATGTAACCTCGCCATGCAAAGAGAGAGAGAGAATGGGCCATGGACAGCTGATTCTGCCATATAAGCACTCCTTGATGTGGTTTCACACTTGGCAGAATCAGCAGTCCACAGCCCATTCCCTAGCATTAAAAGTATTGGCCATGGAGAGTCTATTCTGCCAAGTTTCAAAGCCCTCCTTGATGAGTTTGCACACTTGGCGGAATCAGCAGTCCACAGCCCATTCCATGGCATTAAAAGCAGGGGCCATGGACAGCTTATTCTGCCACGTAATCCCTCAGTCTATTCTGCCAAGTAGGCCCTCCTTGATGATGGAATCAGCAGTTCCACGGCCCATTCCCTAGCATTAAAAGAAGCATTCGACTTGGTCATGGTCTGGGGTTGTAGCCTATTCTTTTTTCCTTTGCAATAAGAATTTCTCATTTGCTTTCAGAAAATAATAATAATAATTTTTAAAAAAATTCTTATTGCAAATCCTAGCCCATTCCGTAGCATTAGAAATAGGGGTCCACAATCCATTCCTTACCATTAAACGCACCCACTTGTGCATGCCTTTTAAATGCACACCTTCCAGTGCACCATGAGCTGCAAACCAGTTATGACTCGGTTGTGGACAAAGTAGGACATGGCGGGGAGGGGGAGGGGGGGGACCTTGGGTAACGGCCCTAATGAACCAGCACCAACCATGACTAAGTTGTGGATGAACGTACCTCAACTGAGTTAATACTTAGTTTTCACCTTGGTAACCAATTCTGTAGGAAAATTGGTCTCCTATATTGGTAGAAAGGTTGGAAAATAGGTAAAGTACTGGGGTAAGTATATGATTTGTACAAAGGTAAAGGCTGGTTTTATTACCTACCTACTAACAATCTGCTCGTGGGTTGTTAGTAGGTAGGTAGGTAGGTAGGTAGGAAAAAAACAAAAATAAAAATAAAAAGCAACAGAGCTATTCATATTCATATTCTGCCCAAATAATTGCAGATTGGTAACCAGCATCCTTCACTAAAACTACCCATGTTTTCACTTCTATTGCTTGCTTGCATCACATGTGAAGAGTCTCTTCACCACTGAAAAAGTTGGGCAAAAACTTCCTTCAGCATTTTATTTAGGCTGAAAAAGCCTCTCCAAAACAAACTAGCCTTTTTTTAAGTATTCAAAAATCCAAAGATTCCAATTCTCCTAATGCAACCAAAAAAAAATTATTTAAGAAATTATTTCTCTTGAGAAATGCTAGTCCAAAAGTTTTTTTTTTACCATATCCCTATGTAACGCGAAATTAGGTCACCTTGCCTTGTGAACGCTCACTGATCAGGGAAGTTAAGTTGTGATTTATTGGGTCGTTTGTTTCTGTGGCAGCTACCTTTGCATTACTATTGCATGGGAAGCTTTGATGGGTGTGTGTGTGAGATGCTATACAGAGAAGCGTGAATGGCGGCTGCTACTAAATGGGCATGGAGGCCGATCAAACATGGTTGGCGGTGTCGAATTATGACTTGGGATGGAGCTGCAATTATGGGTAAGGTCGGTTTTGAAATGACGGCGGATGAGGCGGTTTAGTGAAGCGGAAGAAAGGAGCGATGGAGGTAGTCGAAGAGTAGGAAGGAAAGGAAGAATGAGAACATGGAGAGGCAGAAGTTAGAAATCTAGGAAATACAAAATGAGGAGAGGTTTGGTTAGCTACAGGAGAGCTTGGCGTAAGACTAAGAACTTTTTGCTGCACCTAGTACCTGGCTATCGCAACCCCACTTTGGCCAAGTGTGGGGGTGAAGCCCAACACTCCCAAAGTTGGGGATTTGGAGTCCTCCAGGACTTTTGAATGTTTAGAATTTGACAGCAAGGCCCAAAACACCTTGCATTGAGATGTTCTTGGTGTCATTGAAAAGGTCTTGAAGCGTAGATGTCAAAAATGCCTTTGCATTGGTCATTTGGACATTTGCAGCCCAAGTTATGGGCAAAAGAAGGGCCGGGAGTCAAACTGGCAATTTGACTCCCGACCACTAAAAGTCGGGAATCGACCCTTCTTGACGTCCGAATGGAGTGTGCGACATAGCGTTGAAAAGATCTCAATGAGGGCTACAACTTTGGTTCAAACCTTGTTGCAATCAAACTTTGTAGTTGGGAGTTATGAGCTGCCAAAGTCCCGGGACTCCAACTGGGACAATTTCATAACATTTTCGGGACTCCAATTTGGGAGTCCCGGGAAAAAATAGCCATTTGGATGTAGCCTCCACGGGGGGTTGCAGAGAATACTATATGGGGGAAGGTGGTGGCTTCCCCCAAATCCGGGCCGTGCTGTGTCTTGTGGTCCAAAGTGCCCGTGGCTTGTCCCAACACCTAAGGGTGTCCGGGAATGTGAACTAACCACTTTGTGGTTTGTTTTGGATGCAGATTCAAGCTTGATCTACTAGTCTTTCTTCCTAATCTAATCCCGGGAATTCTAGCACGCCCCTCTACCCCTCTATAGTGTTGGAAGTCGGGAGCGCCCTTCCGAGTCCCTCTTTCCGCAACTACACTTTAGTGGACCCTCAAGTGGGTTCACGCCGGGACTTGGGAGTGTGTCACTGGCCAAGCGACTGCTGTAGAAGAATGAGAGAGAGAGAGGGAGAGAGTGTAGAATGGTGTTTTGTGAACATTTGATGGAGTCAAAGCTTGTGGTTTCGGGCAATGTACATAGTTTGGAATGAAAAGAGTTTTTTGGCTGGAAATTGTGTGAGTGGGCGAGGCAGGAAATGCATCTTGTGAATTCTGTTCTATTGTTGTGTGGAAGCAAAGCAAAGACATCGATGGTCTTGCGATGTGCGTCTGTGAGTGTCAGTAGGTAGTCAGTGTGTTGAGGGATGATCCAAGGCCTGAAGTGTGTGAAAGAAGTTCAGGAAGACATGGACGCCTGGGGTCGTGCAGGCAGCCAGTGTGCCGTGTGATTTCGGACGCTCTCTTTTTGGTATGAGAGCGTGGTTCCATGTTTGCAACCTTGGTAGAACCTGTGGATAGTTAGGGAGAATGATAGTTGAGGATCATGTCTTCGTCTAGCGGTGAGGGAATTCCTGTGGAACAGATGATTTAGGAGATTCGTGAGCAACAACTTAATCGTAGATTTGATTTCTATACTATTCATAACGGTCCACAAAGGGAGCAGTGATTTTGCGTTTTCTAAGCTTTGGTGTGGTTAGGCTTGTAGGGATAGATCCTGACGTAGCTCGAGTAGGAGACATTGTTGTAGAAGTGGCTCGTAGTGGTTTCTACACTCGTGCACAAGTCTAGTTGAAGGTGATCGATGAAGCAAGGGGGTGGGCATCGACCTTAGAATTACAGACCAACTTTTACTTCACCTCCTACCTTGCGTAGGGTGAGTCCTGAATTCGCAGAGAGGTAGTGTAGTGTGCCGCGGTTGGGGGACGTCTGGGTTTTGAAATCGCCTGCATCGCCAAACCACTTTCCCAGACTCTACATCCCTGGTGTGAAGATCTGTTCGAGGTGGGGGATCGCATTATCCGATTGGAGCATAGTGGATCGAGGTCGCGCCTCATGAGCTGGCGAGTATGGCACGATTCTGAGTCCAAGTGGCGCTTCCAGCAAGAATCGACAGATGAGCAGCGTTTCTCTACCTTCCCATCAAATTTTGAACCTTTGAAACCAGTGGCTGAGGGGGCTCAGTCAGAGTTTAATGGGTAGTTCGACATCTGTTTTTGTGAAGTCAGAGCTGAGTTGCAAAGGATAAGGAATTGCTGAGTTTGTTGACATCTATTTCTTGTTCGAGGATAGTGTGTCTATAAGCGGCCTTGCAATTTTTGTCTGTTATTATTACGTGTCTGCAAAATGACTAGTCCACAGGGGATGGACGAATTGTTCTAGGGGCACGATCATGAAGATGTGAATGATTGGGCAGAACGGCTCAAAATGGCTGCAGAGATGCGCGATCTAAATGCTGACAAGCTTTTCAAGATCGTGAAGCTGAACCTATGGGGTAGAGCTAAAGAATGGTTCAAGCGGCTGCAGCTAACGCCGACCGATTGGCCAGATTTGAGTTTGCTGATAGTGCAGAAGTACGAGAATGTGGACACAGATGACATCCGAATGAGGCTCGATGCCATCAAGCAGGAACCCAAGGAGAGGGTTCAGAAGCATTTTGAGCAGCTTGATAAACTGTTCCAGCAAGGCAGAATACCAGACGTTGAACAGAAGAGGCGATTTTTGGGTAAGTTGAGACCAGAGATTCGGAAATTGTGTGTTGTTAGAACGTTCACTGACATTGAAGAGATGGTGGGTGCTACCATAGAACTCGAAAGGGTGCTGGGTGAGCTCGGTGAGACTCCATTCGAACCTCTAGAGGAGGAACAGGATGAAGGAGTTGCGGAGACAATGATGGAGAAGCAGGTTAATGCTTTGAATGATACGCTCATCAATTTCTTGAAGGGGAATGTGTCAAGACCGGCCACATCATCCTCTTCCAACATGTCTACAGGATGCCAGATCTGTAAGGGAGGAGATCACACCGCCATAGCATGTCCGAGGCTTAATGAACCCCAGCCGAAATGTGCCAAATGTGGGATGTCGCATAGGACAGAGAATTGTGGTGTGAATTGTTCTTTCTGTGCAAGTCTAGGGCACTTGGAGGACAGATGCTGGAAGAAACCGAAAGATGGGAAGGCGCATCCCGGATCAGCTAACTTCCTGGAGGTGATGCTGAATGATGAGGAAACAACCCTGCACCAACTCAACAAGCTGTGTGGGAGTGAGAACTTATTCTCTTACACTCGAGTACCAAGGTGAAGGATGCTTGTCGATGTGGCACCAGCAGCTCATGGACCAACTCCTGATGCTGCAATTGAGGGCGCAGGAGCTAATCGGGAAGAATCTGTCAGGTCGAAGATTCTGTCCCATTTCATCAAAGGGAAAATATCCCTGACACCAATGGAGACGGTAATGATGATATCGGGCGAATTGGAACACCTGGAAAGTCTGATGAAGGTGGCTCGGAAGAAGAAGGATGCAGAAGCTGCGAGCAATCAGGTATCGATGGTCTCAACAACTCCAACGATCAGGCATTTGAGCATCAACAAAACGCACAGAAGCAAAACGCTCCACCTTTCGGTGGAAGTCAACAATTATTTGGTTGAGGGACTAGTGGATACTGGAGCATCCATGTCCGTCATGGTAGCTGCAGTGGTTCTAGAATTGGGTCTCATGCATTTAGTATCTGGATCCGAAACATACAAGACGGCATCAAGAGCCGTTACACAGGCACTCAGTCAGATCGATGAAGTGCCGATTAAAGTCGGGGGAGTGCAGTGCAACATGACTTTCATGGTGGTGGACACGGATAGCTACGATGTCTTGCTTGGGCTTGATCTACTGATCAAGATTGGCGCAATAGTAGACGTTGAGCATGGGTTGATCCAAGTCAGACGTGGTCCAGGGACTAATGTGGAAGTACTACCACTGACCATGGTAAACTTAATGCAGAGATCGGACTCGGAGACTAATGTCCGAGATAATGCTAATACTCTGGGGTAAATACCTGGGAAATCTGATGCAATGGACGGATTGTCGTCCTTGTGTGGACACAGCACTGATGAACGAATGATTGCACAAGAGTTTGAGACCGATTCTGACTCAAACGAGGACTCCAACGAAAGAACTCAGCCGGTGGGTCCCATCGATGGTGAATCTGAGTTCGGGGACACCGAACTTGAGGACTTAGTAATGTCGGAGGGACCATAGCAGATTATGCAGCTGACACTGCATAAGCAGGCTAATGATTTTATGAAAGAGGAGGTCACAAATGCTAACAACTATGCCGATTGGATTCAGTGGGCTGTTGATGCGGAGCAAGGTAGGCAGACCCTCTCAGAAGTAACGAAGGCAGTAGAAGTGTCTATGGTGCTGCAAGTTCAACAGATGGACATCACTAACTCTAGAAGCAACGTCAAGGAGCGAATCACTGGCAATCGCAAAGAAGATTCGATGTGGGGGGAGATTTGTCAAAAGATTCAAATTGATCAAAAGCTGGAAAAGGAGATGGGACAACAACTGTGGAGAGTCTTAGAGCAGTATCAGGATGTGTTTGCTTGGAATAAAGGGGAGCTCGGATGTTGCACAGTTGGAGAACATACGATTGACACACAGGGGTTTCCACCTTGCAAGGTAGCCCCTGGTCGATTGTCATATTGGGAGGAAGCATAGGTAAAAAGGCAGATTAATGTGTTGGTGGAGTTGGGAAAGATGAAGCCAAGTGACTCAACATACACATGTCGTGTAACTTTGCCTATGAAGAAGGATGGGAGCAAGCGATTCTGTGGAGACTACCGAGGGCTCAATTCGCAAACTCGAAGGGATTCATTCCCTATGCCCCTTGTTGATGATGTGATATCTCAACTGGGCAGATCAGCATGGTTCACTGCACTCGATTTATAGTCGAGATTCTGGCATATCAGGATGGCTCCAGAAGACATGAAGAAGACGGCGCTTATTACCAAGAGCGAGCTGTATGATTGGACTGTCATGCCATTCGGCCTCAAGAATGCAACGAGCACCTTTACGCGGACCATGACTGAGGTTTTCAAGGATTTGGGAGACACATTCCTGAAAGTGTTCGTAGATGACCTTAATGTCCACAGTGAGAAGTGGGAGGATCATCTCCAACATCTGGGCGCAGTGCTCTCCAAACTCAAGGAAGTGAACTTAAAATTAAACCCAAGCAAATGTTGTTTTGCTGCTGGGAGTATTGTGTTCCTCGGACATGTAGTCAACAAAGAGGGTACTCGGCTTGATCCTAGTAAGATGGATGCAGTGCGGCGGTTTCCAGAACCTACGATAGTAACCATCATCATATCCTTCCTAGGACTGACGGGGTACTACCGCAAGTACATTAAGGGGTATTCGAGAATAGCCGGTCTTTTGTTTGAACTTACTAAGAAGGATGTGGTGTTTGTCTAGAATCTGGACTACCAGAGGGCGTTTGATGATTTGAAGAGGGCACTTGTGGAAGCTCTAATTCTGGTAAGACCAAATTTCAAGGAGCCATTTTGTCTTAATGTTGATTGGTCGACCAAGGGCGTTGGCGCCATCCTATCACAGAAAGAGGGCAGATTCAAGAAGGTCATAGCTCACGCCAGCAAGGCCTTGACTATGGCACAAAGGAAGTTCCACCCCATGGAAGGGGAATGTTATGCTTTGATGTGGGGAATCTTACACTTTAGACAATACTTGCACCGAACCCATTTCACTTTGAGAACGGACCACAAGCCGCTTGAATGGTTAGCGACTGTGTCAGATGCACATGGCAGGAGGGGCAGATGGATCGATATGGTGCAGGACTTCAGCTTCAAGATAGTACACCAACCAGGCATGAGGCATGTGAATGCTGATGCCCTGAGTCCAAATCCGGTGGGACAAGCCGTAGATGATGATGATTTTCGTCAAGAGATCCAAGATGATCCAAACATACAGAATGGAATGGCCGAGGCAACTGAGAGAGTTTTGGCTGTTCGATATGGCTAGGAGTTGGATTGGTTTGGACTCAAGAGGTAGTTACGGGGACTTACTGAACATCGCAGGTGCTATTTTGGAATCAACCACTGGCGCTGCCCGGATCTCCACCACCTGTTTATGCTTGATATTGTGACTACAACTAATGCAGATGAAGAGGCTACCCCAAACGAAGAAGTGGTGGGAGTAGCAAAGGATGAAGAACTAAAAGCTGCTGATGGCAAGCAGAGGTTCCAGAAAGGCCAGATCAGGTACTATAACAGACAGCAGCAACTAGAGTTGATTATGGCTACTCAAGAACTATCTGAGATCGGAGGTCATGAGGTCGACCCAACAGTATCGGGAGATGAGGATAAATGTGGAGTCGAAATGAAAGGCTCTGACATCTGGCAAGATACGACCTGTCTGGCGCTGCTAAGAGAAGGGATGCTGCCAGAAGTGATTGAGCTTGAGGAGGGCAAGAGGGCCAGAAAGCGAGCATGCCACTACTATTGGAAAGAGCAGAAGCTTTTCTTCAAGGATCTGTATGCACCCAAGCCTAAGGAAAGGAGACTGCTAGTGCTGTAGATGCATGAGGACCTGGGGCATTCTAGCGAACAATGGTTGTTGACAGAAATCTGTCGAAGGTATTTCTGGCACAGTCAAACTGAGGATGTCAAATCGATGGTCAGGAGCTGCCAGCAATGTCAGCTGGTGAGAAGTGAAGGGACTATCCGCTCTAGGGATGAGTAGCTCAAGAGCATTCCCATCTGTGACTTGTTCTATAGGGTGGCACTGGACAATGCGGGACCATTGCCTGAGACTAAGTCAGGAAACAAATATATTTTGGTGGCCATCGACCATTACTCCAAGTTGTGTGAGGCAAAGGCCGTGGCTGATCATGGTGCCAGAACTGCAGGTAAGTTTTTGGAGGATGATCTGATCTGTAGGTATGGAGTTCCTAGATTCATACTTACTGACAACGGAAGGGAGTGGGGTGCAGAGTTTGACGTCGTGTGCAAGGACTATGCTATACAGCATCAGCGCACTGCACCACAATGGCCCCAGTGCAACGGTATGGCGGAACACATGATCAAGACCATCAAGCATGGTATCATTGTTCTGGCTGCGAATCTTGCAAATGTAGATTGTTGGAATGAACACCTGGCTAAAGTTTTGTTTGGGTACAAGTGTGGGGTCCAAGCGAGTACAAAGTTCTCTCCATTCATGATTCTGACTAGTCGATCACCGCGTCTCAAGGCTGATAACTGTCTAAATGCTTTGACGGATGTTGTTGATGAGGAAGTTGGTGTCGAGCATGTTGCAGCACAATTCTTGGGAAAGGTAAGGCTCATAGCGAGCATACATGAAAGCGTCTTGCTCAACGTAGAGCAAGCACAGAAGAAGCAGAGAAGCACATATGCGAATAGAAAGGGTAAGCACCTCTTCGAAGGTCTGATCGCCGGAGAGACGATGGTAAAAATGAAGAAGCCAGGGAAGAAGCGCGCGTTGGTTGCAAGCTGGGAAGGCCCATACCGGTTCATCGGGCATGTGGATGGGAAAGGCAACTACGATTTTGAAGAAGGCTGTCGCCTATGTATCATCCAGGACGCTGATGGAAGTCAATGGGAGAGGTCTCAGAGGGACCTACAGATCTACCACATACAACTAGATTGAACAGAGCTGAGGGACTTAGCTTTTAAAGAAGGGAGGGGTTACATATGTAATGCAAAATTAGGTCACCTTGCCTTGTGAACGCTCACTGATCAGGGAAGTTAAGTTGTGATTTATTGGGTCGTTTGTTTCTGAGGCGGCTACCTTTGCATTACTACTGCATGGGAAGCTTTGTTGGGTGTGTGTGTGAGATGTTGTACAGAGAAGCATGAATGGCGGCTGCTACTAAATGGGCATGGAGGCCGATCAAACACGGTTGGCGGCGTCAAATTATGACTTGGGAGGGAGCTGCATTTATGGGTAAGGTCGGTTTTGGAACTATGGCAGATGAGGCGGTTTGGTGAAGCGGAAGAAAGGAGCGATGGAGGTAGTCGAAGAGTAGGAAGGAAGGGAAGAATGAGAGCATGGAGAGGCAGAAGTTAGACATCTAGGAAGGACAAAGTGAGGAGAGGTTTGGTTAGCTGCAGGAGAGCTTGGCGTAAGACTAAAAACTTTTCGCTGCGCCTAGTACCTGGCCAAGCGACTGCTGTAGAAGAATGAGAGAGTGTGTGTGTGTGTGTGTGTGTAGACGGCACTGAGAATCTGTTGTTTTGTGAACATTTGATGGAGACGAAGCTTGTGCTTTCGGGCAATGTACATAGTTTGGAATGAAAATAGTTTCTTTGGCTGGAAATTGTGTGAATGGGCGAGGTAGGAGATGCATCTTGTGAATTCTGTTCTATTGTTGTGTGGAAGCAAAGCAAAGACATCTCTGGTCTTGCAATGTGCATCTGTGAGTGTCAGTAGGCAGTCAGTGTGTTGAGGGATGATCAAAGGCCTGAACTGTGTGAAAGAAGATCAGGAAGACATGGACGCCTGGGGTCGTGCAGGCAGCAAGTGTGCTGTGTGATTTCAGACCCTCTCTTTTTTGGTTACACCTAGTTTTTGCACAAGTCTATTTGTTGCCCATAATTGTTTGACGCATTTCAATATGTGAACCACATGTCACAATGCATTTTCCCCAACATTTATTTTGTGACATGAATGGGATTTTTTTAATTTTTAAAATTATGACAAGATTTATTTTAAATGATATGATTAAAATGCGTTTAAAAAGACACTTTTAAAAGTGCATAGAAACCAATGCATTCTAGAGTTACAAAGTAATTTTTGGCTCCTATGTGAAAATTTTGTGTAAATGGGAAGATTTCCAACTTCACATGTAATTTTGTTAAACTTTAGGTGTATGATGTTGTATTGAAGTATTCTTCAACTAATATAGTACCTTGTCAAGTTCAGTAGTAATTATTTATATTAAAATGCCAAAATTTTGATAAATTAATTACTTAAATGTCAAAAATCAAGCAAATTATATGCCTATTGATGCCAAAAGTTTGAGAACTTGAAACAATTACATAGATTGTGTTTAAGTTTATCCTTCTTCTTTTTTCATTATTCAATATCTAATGGGTAGGTAATTTATTAATTGCTTGCCTACTTATCCTTAACAATAGTTCCAATGTGTATTACAAGTCATTAAAGTTGTTGGATACACTATCCAAACCTTGTTCCTTGCAATCAAAAATTGTGATGAGGAGAGGAAATTGTGTAATAAGTACAATAATCTTTTTGTGAACATTAGGTGCATTTATAGGTCACCATTGTCAAATATTTTTGTTTTACATTTTAAGGACTCTTGTCTTTTGCAAACAATAAACTTGAAACTACATGCAACTAATTATCACATCTAACTATTGTCCACGGTCTTTTTTCCAACTACATTTGATTCTTGACATATTTACAACTATGTTGCAACTTGGTGTTCTTTCATTCTTCCAACATGAGGAATTTTATTATTATTTTCATTCATGAACAATACTTTACATCCCATTAATCATACATTAGTCATAGTCAAAACCAAATTTTGCTAGCAACTATAACATGGACCTAAAGCCCCTAAAGGTATAGTAAAGATTATTATGGTACATAATAAGGATATATATAGCTAATACATTAAGTATCATTTTTCCTTAAAAGTACATTAAGGATTTACTTACTTACCTACCTACCTATTTAGTTTGTAGGTTTGTTTGATAGATAGGTAGGTAATTAGGTAAACTTAAGTAAATTAGGCTAAATATGTAGGTAGACTACATAGTAGCTAGATAATAGGAAGGTTAGTAAATAGCTTGATTATTAGATCATAGGTTGAGCTAATAAGTAGTAGGTGGTGGGTAGTAGCTAGGTAGGCTAATTAATAGGATATGGGATATGGGATAATAATGTTGTAGTGTTTTTCTTCTTTAAAAGTTTATCCCATATCCTTTTTCCTCCCTTTCAATTTTATAAATCATATAACTAAGTGCATTAAAAATATTCAAAAAGAAAAATAAACATAAAATAAGATGTGTCATTTGGGATGAGAAAATCAAAAGGGTAAATCCAAAATCAAATACAATTATCTTTAAAAGGTTTTAAAAGTCAAACCAACCTAACTAGCCTAAACCTACATGACTACTTACCTAAACCTACCTATTTAAATTTGGTAATTTCCAAAAACAATAATCATGGCACATGGCGGTCACCAAATCATCACCAATATAGTCATAAATAGTCATTGTAATTTCATGTGAATGTGGCATATGGTATATAAATGATCAACAAATGAAACTATATCCATTGATCATATACTTGATCAATAAACTATGATGAAATCACAAATGGCATCATCATTTGTGACTAGATGTCGCATGCAACGTGTCTAATGTGATTTAATTACTTTTAGTCATAGGTGTCCTTTATGATTAATTTTTAACTGCAAATTGAAGTCTAAAAAAACCATTTATTTTTTAGTGATATCAAATAAAAATTCCATAAATTATCATTTTTGCAATGTCATTTGAATTGCCATGTAAATTACCATTTCCATTTTATTATCAAATTTGATTTCAAAAAAATAATAATCATCCAACACTTGAATGGATACTACGATATATTAAGGAACTACAATACTAAATTTAGTCATTGGGGATTCATAACCTAACTACAAAGGTAACCTTGCCCAATGTAAATAAAGTTTTTAAACAAGCCAACATTCTTAATGAATTTTCATGCATGAGAAAAATAGGCATGCAAAATTTGACTAGCCATACACCATAACTTTATGTTAAAATGATCAAACCATAACTCTAGAAAAATTCATATCACACTACACCCATTAGTAATAATGGACAAATCTTCACTAAAATAATTATTTATTGAAAACAAAGTGCAACATCCCCATTTTGAATGTTATAAAATTTCAATAGCAATATAATAAATAAATTAGGTTTTCTATTTGCTAATGATGTCATCAAAATATCTCAATGATTGATGTAGGGAAGGCTTTGGGTTTAATTCCATAAATGTTTGGTCATGTAAGGTCAATAATTTCATTGGCATTTTTGAAAAGTAATTAATGCCAAACATTAATCTTAGGCATAATAATTAAAAACGTCATATATGTCAAGCATTCATTACAAATATGTTGCAAGTGGCCAATAACCAACTACAAATATACTACATCCATGTAAACTTGCATATGTGCCAACAAGGGAAAATGAAGTCCTAAGAAAATACGTGGATGACAATGTTTAAATGCCTACATAAATGGTTTTGAATCTTCAACTTCATGGAAAACAATGTAAATTAGGTATGTTCATCCATATAAACATTCCCAAGGACACTTTAGCCAACATCTTGTATTGAAATATGTAGTTAAAAATAAGGTTATTTGTTGATAGTTCCTACCAAATTTATTGAATCTAAGGTTTTGATCATAAGGCTCAAGCATTGTTGTCATAGCCCATTTTTTGGGTTAATTTCAAGGAGCAAGATACATGTCCAAATGTTCCCCATTGAATGGTTCATGTATTCAAGTTTTTAAGCAGCCTAGGGCTAACCAATATTATGGAAAATTGATCCCAAGGACATGCTTAAAATCACATGTGATCAACAAAAATTTGTTCAAGTCTAGCAATGAGCAAGTTTGTTGCAATTGTAACTACTTACTTTGCTATGATTTCACGGATAATTTCTTTGGAAACCATCCTTGTCTACCTTCCATTGCTACACCACTATGGGTTGTACAAAACAAACTATGTAAAAATTTCCCATTAGCTTGAATTGCAAGTGCCTTGTGTTAATGTTCAAGTCAATAACTTAATGTTGGGTGATCATATAAGATGTACCTACAACCACAACAAAAGGATTCATGTGGAAGTTTTGAAGTTTGAATGTAAAATATGTTAGACCTTAAAACATCTCCACCATTTGAACGTTTTTTTATGTTACCATAATTGTGTAGATCATTTCCAATTAGTGCATGTAGTGGCTTATGTTGCTTTGCCCTGTAGTCAACCCCACCCATGCTCACCAATTTCACCCATCACATCATCTCTTTTTTGTTTTTTTTCAACAATGCATCTTTCATCTATCTCTAACATTAACAACACATATTTTTCATCTTTCCAACAACATAATCATCTCTTTGTGAGTTCACAGTTACAAGCAATGGAGAAACCAAACATTTTTTTTATTTAAGTTCAAATTTGATAAATTATGAAAATGAGGATTTGTGGTTAGGGAAAATAGTGGATCAACTAAGGTATGAAGTACTTCAATGAAATCATGGAAGGTCGGTGCCTAGGTGTAAAGCAAACATAGACAAAATGGGTAACATGTCACACAAATAATCGATTATACAATATTATTTCACATCAACTCATGTTTATGACAATAAGTGTGACAGAGGGTGTGAACCAATATTTATTTTATAAGACCATGTAGAAAGGTGAAAACACATAAAGGTGTTTTATTTATGGCAGTTAAAAGTACCTTTTGAAAGTCTGTTTCCAAGGTATTTGAAAATTGGATTAAAATATGAGTATTTAAATGCAATTGAAATATACAAAATTTTCCATTTCCAATTTCAAGTTATGATGTTATAAGGAAATTAAAAATTTCCTAAAAGATAATTTTAAAAATAATCATTATTACCCTTTAACATACTTTTTAAATCACTACAGGATTTTGAAAAATCCATATGACAATCAATTATATTCATATTCCATTCATTCAATGCATTATTAGTTTCATAAAAATCAATTCTGTAATATCCGAAAGTTTCAAATACATAGGATTAACATATTAAATGATAAAAATCCATATTCATGAATTTTATAGGTTGTTATAAAAATTGTCGTCGATTCAAAAGTCCATTTAAGATGTTTATGCATTTTTGACATTTTTTAAACATTAATTTTATTAGCATTACATATGTGACTCCCTTTTTATATTTGAAAGAAAATATTAACGTTTATTCAAAAAATGCATGAAGTTTTCAAGTGTGACACCCAAAAAAGGATTGTGTAGTGCACTTTTACCTAGGATGTGTGCACATGATTCCTATTTCATGCAAAAATTAGATGCTTGTGAAATTGTGTGTATTTCTGCCACTCAAAAGTGTTACAAGCACATTAAGAATACTATGACTTGGCCAATGACACATGAGATGAATATTGTAGGATAAAAAAAACATAACCATTAGGAATTTTGAAATGTCTTTGTGACAACTATTTGAGAGCTTTTTGAACCATAATAATTGAAATAACCATCACAAATTAATATAAGAAGACATGATTATCAATGCATAGAGAGGTTTCCTTGGCATGTTTGGCTCATTGGACTATATGCATTATTGTTAGAAAAATTACCCTATTGTTTGGCAAGGGCAATTCATTTAGAAAATGAATCATAAGTTGATTATCCTCAAGGCAATTGTAAACCAAAATATATTGATATGGCATGCATTTTTTGGATTACCATGTGACAACAATGACCTGTTCATGTTTTGGATAAATTGTCATTAATTTTTCCATTGTTGCAAGGTATGTAAGCACGAATTCATTTTGAAGCTAATGGTAGCATGTCCCTTTGATACTATTATTTGTTTCACAACATTTTTTCCCTCACTAGTCAATGTGTCCTTGTGTTTGTGCAAACCATCCATTAGCCACAAGGTAAAAAACAACAACAATAGCCAAAACATGGAATGATAGCCTGCTCATAAAGACATGGGATGATGTTTTGGATTTTTTCACTTGCAAGATTTGTGATTACAACAAATAATGAGATTCGAAAATCATATTGACATCTTTCAATGGCTTGTATAATGTTGCACAATATGAAAATAAAAGATGAAAAATTTGAAAACCTAGAACAAACATTTGATGTCAAATTTTAAAAACATAAAAAATCTAAGCGAAGACATGGAAGGCATTATTTAGATAGAGAAACACAAATTCTATTCCAAGCTTTGAAACAATATCAAAAAACATTTATGACAATTAAATCAAGACAATAACTACTCAATTTTTATCAAAAAAACTACCTTGGAGTTTAAATGTTACACTTCACCCTATTCCAATTTAATAGGAATCTTCAAGTCTTTCCCTTTTGTGGCAACATGTTTTTGGGGTCTTTAATCATGGCAACCCACTATGATAAGTCTTTCAAAATAAAGTAACATTGAATAGTGGTGAATGATTAATGTCATTAATGTTTGGTTTTGTAAAATATAAGCATACCCCAAAGGTGATGGTTCAACGGTATAACCAATATTTGGGACCCTAGGACCTCAAAAGAGGTTATGGGTTCAAACCCACCATTGACCTTCTACCACTAAGTTTGACTTAAAGGTGCCAATAGTTTTTGAATTGGGTATATTATTGTTCTTCATGAGGGTGAAAACATGATCAAATGAACTAGGGGTGCCAAGGTAAAAGTCATTTTCCAAGGACTACACATGACGTGTGTCATTTTTGTGTTGGTTTATAATTTAAATGTTTATATTTTGGATACTCAATTTAACATTACATGTTAATATAAATATGTTTTGACTAAAAATTGATTTTATATAATATATATTATGCATTCTTGCCTTCTATCACATAAATATGAACAACTTTTGTTAAAGCAACATTTTCAAAATCCATGATTTTCAGGGTCAAAAAACACATTCGAACGAAATGTGTTGTCTTAGCCCCACTTTGAGGCAAATGTGAGGATGAGACTTGCACTCCCAAAAGTGGGAACTTGGAGTCCTCCGGGACTCCTGAAATTTTAGAGCTCAATCGCAAAGGTCAAAACACCTTGCCTTGAGGTGTTCTTTATACCATTGGAAAGGTCCTAAAATGTAAATTTCGAAAATGGCCTTGCATGAGCCATTCGGACATCTGCAACACAAGTTATGGTCGAAAGAAAGGTTGGGAGTCAAATTAGCAATTTGACTCCAGACCACTAATGGTCAGGAGTCGACCCGACCCCGGTATGTGCAGGTGGAGTGCGACGCAATATTGGAAAACTCTTGAGGAGAGCTACAAGTTTGGTTTAAACCTTGTCCTAATCAGAGGTCTGAGTTGGGAGTATGAGCTCCCAAAGTCCTGGGAATCCAATCTAGGACAGTTTCGAGACTCCTTCTTGGGAGTCCCGAGATTAAAAGCCATTTGGATGTGGGTGCGGTGGAGCAACGCAAAGAATATTATATGGGGGAAGATGGTGGCTTCCCCCAAGTTCGGGCCGTGGTGAGTCAAGTGAGTCCATGTTGCTTGTGACTTATCCCAACACCAAGAGTGTTTTCGAAGGTGAATTAACCAACTTGTGGTTGGTTTTGATGTAGGATCGAGTAATTAAATAGTTGTCCCTCTTCCTAGTCTAATCCCGGAGCTTTCAACACGCTCCTCTCACCCCCCTTTAGTGCTGGAAGCTTGGAGCGGCACCAAGTTCTAACTACTTCCGCTTTTTAACATAGTTGGACCCTTTTTGGATTTAACAAGGAACTCGGGGGCGTGTCATGTGCTCAAATTGATTTTTAAAAAAAATTCAGTAGTTTCAATCATTTTTCCCTTCGAAAAAAAAATTCATTAGTTTAAGTCATTTTTCCCTTCTAATCATCAATATGAATTATTCTTTGATTTTTTGAAAAAATGGTGCACATTTGGTAAAATAAAAAGACGTTTGAAAAAAATAAAAATTCTCCATTTTCAAGGTTTGAGTGATTTGAACATGAAAAAATAAATTATTTATGTCAAGCTTTGAACATATAAACTTTACAATTAATGAAGAATATTCCAATTTTTTTAATGACAATTCAAACTATTATGCTTCCCTTATGATCTTTCAAACATACAAAAATGTAATTTTAAGGAATGTCCACTCACTTGGGTGTCTCCTTTGACTATATTTTTATACATGAATAAATAAATAAGTAAAATTTGAGCAGTTTTTGCAAAGTAATTTTTCTCAATGTCCCCATTTTGCACAATCCATTCAAAACATTGTAGTTGCCATAGAATTTGGTCATGATTAACAATCCTTCATTTAATCTCCAATGACCTTGTTGGTCTTTTTTCTCATTTTTTTGTGAAACTATAATCTACCCTTGTGATGGACCTATGTCCATTCCTTGTTGTAGGGTCTTACACTCACAACATTTTAGTTGCCACAAAACTAATTGGCAATGCCATGTTGTGATATTAATCCCCTATTTGGTCTAGAATGACTTCAAAGTGTCAATCTTTCTATGCAACCTTTAGGTTGATTGATGTTGTAGCTTGAACAACTTCAAAGTGTCAATTTTTCTATGCGACCTTTAGGTCAATTGATGTTGTAGTCAAGCTACATGTTGCCCCCAAAAGTGGTCATTGTACATTTTGTTATAGAATGTGATTGGGAGAATGTCACAAAAAAATTGATCCCTCGAGACCCAAAGACTTTGTGAACTTCAAGAAGAAAATTGATGGTTTCCAATAGTGGTAAAACATAATTTAGGCCTAAAGAAGTTTGGTTGGTCCTAAATAAAACCACAACATTAAAGTCAACACCTATTTTCATAACCAAGAAATTGCAATTTTTTGGTCTATTTTGTTAAAAAGTTTTAACATGTTAATATGTTTTATCTTCACATTTTGCAATACATTAAATTTTAAACAAATTTTGTAACAAATTTGAAATTTTGATGACGATTTTAGAATTCAAAAAAATACCCATAAACTAAAGGAAAAAGGAAATCTAGTTTTGAGACTATCATCAAAGTGAACAAAGTTTAGATAGTTGATTGATGGGGCCATACATCTCAATGAAGTAAAAGCTTGTTAATTACTTGTGTGCAATGTCAATTTAATTCTACACTCTTAATATGTGGGCATTCCATTAATTCCTAAGAAGATTAAACGTGAACAATCTACTCTTTTCATATAACCATTAGATATTGTACATAAACAAAATACTACACTGAAATAATCACATACTTTTTTTTTCACAAGTGATCAATAGATTGGCACCCATTTCCAAGCTGCCACCTTGTAATGAGACATTAAAATTCAGCCTTTGGGTACTTTGCAAAGTCACCTAACAAAAATTGAGAGGACATTTGAGTCCAACATGAATTTATTTCATGGCATTCAATGAAATTTCATAACATCAACCATGATGTCATACCTTGAGGGGTCTCCTTGTGGCTACATTTTTTGTTAATTTTGGATATCATGTGCAACAAAGGAATTCTTTTGGGGGATTTTATCTTCACAATTTGTAATTGTTAATTGTTTTATATTTTTTAATTATTTTAATACACATGTTTTAATTTCCTTACTTTTAATTTAATTAATTAATTAAAATTATTTGATTAAGATATTATTGTCGTAGTTCAAATTGATGGTATGGGTTAAACTTTCAAAATGAAAATTGATTAGTTCAAGGCAAGAAGCTAGTTCACTCAAAACATGAAAAAAAAACTTTAATTTTTTTAAATTTAAGGCATTAACTATGGTTGGTTTCATCATTTTATTTAAAACAATCACTAGGTTCAATGATATTTAAACCGAGTAGTAGACCCCTTTAAACCCCAATAAATTTGTTTCTAAAATTTAAAATTTGCATGTATATAACATTATTTGAGTTTAGAAACCTTCATAGAGTTTTCAAGCTACATTATTATGCATCAAGTGCACCCTATGTTATTTTAGATATAATACAATATGAAATTTAAGACAAAATAACACCCTATGTTAACTTAAACTCCATTTTAAAGGCACATGGTCTTCCATTTAAGTCACTAATTTTATTATTTTTACTTCAAAAACATTTTTTAAACCATATATTTGGTTTCACATAGTTTTTTAATACATCCCTTGTGTCTCCATTAGTGATTTGTTTTCCTCAAATTGAAAAGTTGCATTATTGGCTATCATCCCAAGCGGGATTTAACATTAAATGGTGAATTTCTAAAAAACCTATCTAAACATTAAAAAAACTGGTTTAAAATTGCTACCAAACTAAAAGCAAAGTCCAAATGAGGCCAAAAATTCAGGGATTTTTTTGTTTTCTTTTGGTGATTGAATATTCCTTTGTAATTTTTATTTTTGTACTTTGGCAAAATTTCACACAAGTTGTTTTTTTGTTTCCCTCTAGGGAAATTAATCTAATCTTTAACAAGTTGTTAAGGACATTAATGAAAGAAAACTAGAACTTTGCATTTGTTCAAACTTTGTCACAAATTTACCTCTAGCAAACTAAACTACAAGTGAATGATTTTGGGTGGATTGGACAATTTTTTTCCCCTTTCAACTACGACATATTGCATAATCCAATATGCAATAATATTTTTACCATTTTGATTGTATAATTTGTTTTTGACTCTATCCTAAACTTGACATAAGGGCATTGTGGGAACTCTTTTTAATGGGTATAAGGTGCAAATAATGTTTAGGTAGGTTGAATGGATAAGGTTTAAGGAGTAGGACGTGGAATCAAGTGGAAAAGATACCAATTAAATTAAAGTAGTTAAGTTGAAGTTTAAAAATTAGTTATATATAATGCATTAATCAATTTAAACATGTTGTGCATCTATATATATGAAAAATTGTATAAAATGCAATAATAAACATTTTGATACACAACATGCAATCTGGTATCAATGACTAAAACTTATACATGGAAGCATTATCAAATTAATAATATTAATAAAATGAAGGTGCAATTAATTTTTTTCACATGTGACCATAAATATATAACAACCAAAACCTTCATGATCCAAGCATAAAAAATGTTAAAGAATTAAATAATGCAAAATAGAAAACCAAATAAAATGTGATTAAAACATCTAAAACATTTTTCCTTTCTTTTCTTTTCCAATTAAGAAAAAAGGTATTTGTTGGGGCAAAAATGCATAACCAATGCAATTTGGGAAAGAAGTTCCATAGCCAATGAAATCAACTAACAGGCACCAAGACATCAAAATCTTTTCCTATTGGAGGAAAGGAAGTAAGGGTATGGAGATAATAATTCTTATTCCCAATTTGTTCCGTGTATTTCCCAACATGTGCATAGTGTGTTTGACCTTCATCCCACTACCCCAATTCTCAATGCTTCCTAATAGCATCATATTTTATCCATATCCTTTCCCCAAAGTTGAATTTTCATCAACTATATAGCTAGAAATTCCATTTTTTTAGTTTCAAAAATATTAATCCCTTTTTATTATGCCTTATATTTATCATTTCAACAACTTCCGAAAATGTTTCCAAAGATTTTTTAAATGATCCCATTGGGTTTCATATATTCCCAATGATGCTGACAATGTTTTATCCTTTGCAAGTTTTGTTAGCTAGTTGGGAAACTTATTTTTCAAATGTGATTGTGAGAAGATCAACCAGCTAATTGATATCAATGGTTGTTTTCAATATTTTTGTCTATAATTGTGTTTGTAATAATTTTTGTGTGTGCGTGTGTGTGCATGCGTGTATTTAATGTGTGTGGGCAATTTTATGTGTTCAAAAAAGTGAAAGTCTAAATGACTTTGTGTGTGTGTGTGTGAATTATTGAATATGTGTTTATGTGATTGTGTGGGTGATTTTGTGTGCAGGTGTGTGGGTGAAGGTGATTTTATCTTATGAATCCATTTATTTAACTTTTCATTTTTTAATAATGGAAACATTTGCACCATTTTTAGTGAGTCCATCTATTGAACATGCATTGCATTCACATGACCTCATTTTAATTTCATTATATAAATATGAAGCATACTTTTTTTCTTTTTATTTAAATTTTATTTATTGGATAATCAATTATCATCTTTTCAAGTGACGCAAAAACATATGGCACACTTAAGTCAATGTTTATACTAAATACAAAGAAGCTTAAGAGTTTTGCATTCAAATATCAAATTGAAGTTTCTTTATTTATTTACATTAAGGTATGGTCACAAATGAGCATCAATGCATGATAAAATGGCACAAATTGCTACAACAGGAGGTTTATCATGAGATTTCATTATAATTGTTTGGATAGTAGAATATCTACAAAGTCCACAAGGTATATTATACTTCAAATTTACTTATTTAAAAAAAAATCCATGGGTGAAAACACACTAGGGCGTCACAATTTCGACAGATTATAGTCCTTTTTCAAAGTTTATTTATGTGGAGTTGAAAACTAGCTAATATGAATATTTAGATGATATTGAAAGTAACATTTTTCTTCATTTCCAATTTCAAATCATGATGTTAAAAGACATGTAAAATATATCACAAAATGTATATTTTTAAATGCTTAAAATGGTTTTTTAATAATTATAATTTTTGGGATTTAAAAATTTCATAACATAATATATTAAAAGCACATTCCATTCATTCAATAGATTTTTAGTTTCTTGAACATAATTCATCAAATATTCCAAAATTTCTAACACATAAAATTAACACATTGTAAAATAAAAGTCCATATCCATAAGTTTTGCATGTGTGACAAAAAGTGCGGGCAAAATTCAAAAGTCCATTACTTATTGGTTATCTATGATTTAAATTTGATTTTATCATTCTTGGAAGGTTGATTATGATAGCTTAGATAAGTGAATCATTTTCTTTTAATATTTCAATGAATTTTATTTTTTTGTAGTTTAAAAATACATGAAAAACTACCATTGTGACGTCCATATAAGGTCACTATAGTGTGCAAACACCCCCATGGGTCCAAAATTTAACACAATTAAAAAAATGTCTTATTTCAACATGTTTTACATTTGTTCAAATTTATGAACTTTATGGCTATGGACAATATAAAATGCATGGTAGTTTTATTAATGTTCTTGCAAATGTGAATCAAACACAATCAATATGACCACGTGTATCTATTAAATCATTAAGCAGTAATTGGTGTGTTCCTTAAACAATGATTGAGTATAAATTGTTTTATAGCATGAAATGTTAATCATGATCATGTTCAATTTATGACATTTAATTAAACACCAATATACTAAGATTTGAATGTTAACATTCACTTTCAATCCCAACAAGTTTATTTATTTTGTATATATTTGTGATAATTAATTATATAATAATTTTAATTTTTAAAATAAAAAAACATTGTAGGTTAACAAATTGAATGATGCTCCAGAAATAGAGGACTAGATGAAAATACTATATATTTTATTGCTCCTAATCAAAATTATCATCCTCTAAGTTCAGTTTAAAAAGTGCAAGTACATAGATAGGAGTCAATGTGATTACTTTATAAAAAAACTATGAGTCCCTTTTAATCATTTTTCATTTTTTCATATGAAAGAATTTTCAAATGAAATTTTTTTCAACTTGTTACTAAAAATAAATATAGTTTTACCAATAAATCACACGTTTTGTATTGATCATTGTTTAATAAATATGAATTTTTCAATGCATGTAAATTTTGTCAAATTTTGCATTTCATCTTGAAAATCTATAATAATTTTGAATCATACTAAAACATGTTAATTACTTTAGGTTTTTGTTTTTTATATCATAAACTACAACTTTGTTTTTGTCTGACATGCACATTACACCCCGTTTCACTACTACAAAATGCGTCTTTGTTCATTATGGGTTACATTAGATTTTGAGTGAATTTGGACATTTTTACATGGTGAAATTGTTTAACCCCATAGTGAACGAGGACTAGTTGTTACGAACAATAAATTGTTTCATTAGTACCTAGTGAAAAAATTTACTTTCAAATGAAATATAAATTTACCCTAAGCATTTATTTGCTAGTTAATTAACTAACCAACATTGAAATCAGTTAAAATATAATTATTTAATATATAATATTATTGATAATTTCATGATTTTTAAAACCTATGATTTATTGACATGTGTCATTACCTAGGCTAAGTTTAAAACCTAATCACCTATTGTAGGAATTAGATAGGAAAATATTCGATCAACATACCATTGTTGACCGCACACAACATCACTCATGAAGTCTGATCCTTTAACCTTTAGAATGGAAACAAACACCCTTACCATCAAGCCACCCCACTTATTGTGATAATATGTTACATTACATTCTATTTATCAAGTAATTCATTTTAAACATTACAAAAACATAAACTTTGAACATTCATATCTTATTGAGATTTTGTTCAAATGAAATTATTTGAGTTTTTTTTTTAATTCAATAATGTACATATTACATTTATTTATTTTTGAAAGTTTAAAATCATTTGAACAAAAACAAAGTTGAGTAACATTATTCAATAGCATTTCAATGACCATTATTTTGCAAAAACAAAAGTTTAATAAATGGATAAATTTTTTGTTAATATAATAATATTACCTATGTTAAGCTACTTTTAATTATTATGTGACTATTTTCATTAATTTTCTTAAAAATCACCCTACATTATTTACGACTATTTATGGCTACTTTTAATTACTTTTGGTTTTTTTTTGTTATTTCACCCTAAGCTACTTTTGGTTATTCTATGTTTTCTTTATTATTATAAATTATTTCAGTTTAGGCTACTTGTAACTATTATAAGTTATTTTTTAATATTGAAAGTTATTTCACCTTATGTTATTGTTGGCAATTCTAGGTTATTTCACCTTAAAGTTTTTTCTCTATATTAAATTATTTCAACCTAGATTATTTTTGAAAATCTTAAGCAATTCTAATACATGGCTATTAGTTGTTCTTTTATTAGGGTTATTGGTGGTTATTAATAGGTATTGATACCTATTTTATTGGTGGCTATTAATGCCTATTAGTGATTATTTTATTAATAATTATTAATGGTCATTATATTAATGGCCATAGTAGTTATTCTATTAGTGGCTATTCTATTAATGGCTATTAATGGTTATTCTACTGGTGGTTATTGGTGGTTATTGGTGATTATTCTATTAATAAATATTAGTGCTTATTCTATTGGTGAATATTATTTTTTATTATTATTTATTATATTAATGGGTATTATATTAATGGTTATTGGTGATTATTATTTATTATATTAATGGGTATTATATTAATGGTTATTGGTGATTATTATATTAATGATTATTGGTGGCTATTTGTGGTTATTTTATTAATGGTTATTGGTGGTTATTTTATTGGTGGTTATTGATGGTTATTTTATTAATGGTTATTAGTGATTATTGTATTGTAAATTATTATTGATTATTATATGTTATTTTACACTATTGATGATTATTATATTATAAATTATTATTGGATATTATATGTTATAATATCATAGGCTATTGGTAGTTATTATATTATAGGGTATTTTAGATTATTTTGAGTTATTATACATATGATAAAATAATTTATAATAACATAAAGTAATTTATTTATTGCAATAAATTATAATAGTGAATTATGTTAACTAACAATGAAACATGATGTTTACATAATGATATTATAATGAAATAACTTCACATGGTGAAATCAGTAAAATGCAATGAACTTATTTCACTTTTAAGGTCCCATAGCGATTTATATTGGTAAATTGCACCCCACTTTTGTAGTAGTGTTTACATGTGGTAAGGATATTTGAAAATTCAAAAAAATAAAAAGTATTTTGAATTTTTATAAAATCTAAATTCCATATCTTTTAAATTATGAGTGTTTTTTGAAATTGGGTGATAGGTTACTATCTTCTAAATTTTTTTACCATCAAAATTATGTTATTACAATAGTCCTTTACCTAGACTTTTGTAAAATTAACTGCAATTTGTCGCAACACCTATTCAAGTTCAAAAGTTTTTCTTAAAAACCCAATATTTAATTAATGATTTTTTAATTTTAATCCCTCGACATTCATATTAGTCATTTAACACAACTTGGAATGATTAACATAACTTTAAAATGCCAAAAAAAAAAAAAAACACATATGTAAAAGAGTTCAACATTTCCACCACTATTTGACATGGGTTTTTGGCTCCTATCCCGTATTCACACCCAATAATAAACATTTAGAGCAACTAAATTTTCCAACATTGTTTTATTGTCAACCTTGACAATTTTCTAAAGGTTTTTCATATATTATTAAGTAAGTCAATGGGAAGTTGCTCCATAAATTATAGGTTTTTTAAAACTAACTTTCCAAACCTTTTATTTAAATTGTTAAAGTTTCCATAGAAAAATTCATAGGTTCAAATTAGGTGCAAATACGAAATGGAAAATTATGTGATAGAACTCCAAAGCTTATCAAATACATGATAAAGAAAATTTGGGTAATATTTTAAACCATACCTAAGTTGTCATGATTTGGAAGGTTTGCACATTTCACCTAATTATTGTGGGAGGTTACAAATATATAATTGCAATGATTCTATAACTTGGTCCTCCAACATTCTTATATATTTATTGAAAGATTGTAGGATCTTCTCATTAAGGTTTGACACACCTTACATGTTGCAGGATTGAATGATCTTCCAAATGAAATAAAAGACCTCCAATCCATTCACATATTGGTACAAATTGACCCTCCTATCACATTTGCAAGCAATTGTGCTCATAAAACATTTTCATTTTGAAAACTTATGATAAAAGACCATTTTTTTGGGTTCATATTAAATTGTTTCTTAGTCCTATGTGGACCTTATTGCCATTGCTAGAATTCAAGGATTAAAAAGTTGAATATTTAATTCATTGAATTGGGAGGAAATTTCTTCTTCAAACTTTTTCTCTTTGATTTTTTTCTCTTACTTTGTTTTAGTTCTCAAAAGGTCTTTTTAGTTGCCTTGGGGGCTACTTTATTCTTACATTATTTTTTCTCTTTTTTTGGTTCAATAAAATAATCATGATCTTATGTGAGAAAAAAAACCCATCAAGGCCTTGTTTCAAGTAAATTAACATTTAGGTGCATTGCTAGAAAGCGTCCTACACTAGAGGCCATGTACACCAAGACTTATACTTTCATTTTGTAAATGTAGCCAACTTTTGTTGCTTTAAAAATGGAGTTTTCACCACCTCTCCATGAATCGTTTTTGTTGCATGTAACTAATTTCAACTTATTTAAACTCTAATTAGCCAAAGGCTTCACACTTTGGCATTTATAATATTTCCATAAAAACACCAAAATTGAATTAATAAAAGCCACCCCTTTGATATTCCGAGATTCCTAAAAAACATTGGTCTTAGGTTCATCTTAGGTGATTTAGGTTGCCTAGTGGGTCAAAGCAAGATAAAGTATACCAAAAAAGTAGACGTTTCCACTTTAACCATGTGCCTTTCATATAACTACCATAAAGTAACATCAAATTAGATGAAAGTATGTGTCAAATAGCATTCATTAGTTCTATTAAGTTTATAAGAATCTAATTTAAGAAAATTAAAAGCAAATGAATTTAAATAGTAGATAAAAAATACATTTGAAACTGACTAAAAAATATGTGTTCAAACCTAGTTTTTGGTTAGAGAAATTAATGAAATTGATATGTAATAAATCAAGAAATGAAATCAACATATGTTGTAGCAAGTCATCAAAAAAAAAAATCTATTTCCTTTTTGTAAAAACCTACTCGACACCTACTTGAAACCAAAAGCCCACAATGAAAAATAAACATCAGAAGCTACTTGTATTTTAAAAAACCTATTTAAAACTTACTTTTACAATTTGAAATATGAAGATCAATGCACATTAGGGTAAATACATATCGTATTTAGTCATTGAAATGAAAACATTCAATGTTCCACAATTCTATAATGGGTTTGTTGCTATTTTAAATCTACTTGTTCTAGTTTTGACAAGGTAATTAGTTGTTCACTTGATCTTGCTTACACCCTAGTCTTAAACCTAGCCTAGGTCACCTAATGGGCGTTAGGTTGCTTAGGTAGCCTAGGCTCTTTAGCCTTCAACTATGATAAGTTTGACCTAAATTAACCTAGGCGGCCTAAACTAGGTGTCACATATGGTACATAGCTTTATAGGCTAGGATAGACATGTGTGGCATCTTATGAACACATACAAACATCATTAGAGTTTTCCACCCAACAAGTTCAAAAACCTAGTGATCCACCTTCGAGCTTAAAAACAAATCTTAAACATCTTTTAATGCTTCATCATTGATGAAAGTTCTAACTCTTGGATGGTAACCTTGGGAAACTATCCATGAAGGAGGTGAAGCCTAGAACTTTAAAACCAAGGCTTGAGCCTCAACATATGATGGTAGCAGAAAAGAAATGGTAGGATCCCAGAGCATCTCATCTTTCCCAAATGAAAGGAAGTTCCTTCATGGAGATGACAATTTGCAAATAAAAAAGGAGAAAAATGTGAAGCCTATAACATAAAAAACTAAAGGAATGCATAATATTGATGCAAGTGGACAACTTACTCATAGTCGAGCAACCTCTTGAATCATTTCTTAATAGGAGAGTCAATATCAAAGCTATGAACATGCTCAACATCATGCTAGGGCATGGCCATTTCAACAAGAGACTCAAGCACCTCTATAAAATCCTCCATATTTGATTCCAAAGCTAGGATGTGGCGCCCAAGGCTTTGGCAAGTCCTAATTGTGTTGCTAACAAGGTGAAAAATGGTTAGACAAAATTTTTGATGTAAAGATTGTGAATGATTTTTTTAAAGAAAGAACACATACTTGTAAATACAAATAAATCTGCAACAGAGGATCCTATCTTGGAACAAACATCGATCAAGGCTTGAAAATTAGAAGGATGCATTTCCTTTGCGGCCTTAAAGGGCACATTGACCTTAGATATAGACGTAGACACCTTATCCGTCCGATTATACAACACATCTTCATTCTGAACATCAATTCATAAACTCATTGGATGGTGAAGAGAATATGAATTTCCAAATGCTTGAGGAGTTCGCATTGACGACCCTAGCAAGAATAGTTGCATGACTAAAGAAAGTTTGCACCATTAAAGACAAATTTAAGCTAAAGTTGAGAAAAAGAAAAATACAAATAGAGCTTAATGGATCGAGACGAAACCTTGAATATGGGTCCTCGCTACTCACCAATGGTAATGAGTTCACCATAACCCACTTCATTCGTATTTTAAAATCATAGCTTTCTAGATAAGACTTGACCTCCTTTAAAACTTTGAGATCATCCAAGTGAAATAACAAGACAACCCCATCAAAGGCTAAAAAAATATGGGCAAAATCGAAGACTCCAACAATAAACTCGTCAACCTTCTTATTCCACACAAGAATATCGTATGGGTTTTTTGACACGAGAAGAACGAGGTTTTTAAGAATGTTTGCAAAGACAAGCTAAACGTTGCCACTAGGATTCATTTGCACACAAAAAAAGAAAAAAATTAGTGCATCTAGGACAATCTACTACAACTATGTAGTAAAGGGAAAGATAATGTAATGTAGACATACCTTGTCAATGGACTTAGAAATTGTCTTAAACTTTGGGGGCCAAGTCTGGGATGAGATCTTGGTTGCCACAATGGCTAAGAGAATGGGAGGACCATATAATGAAAACCAAAAGCCATGTCAAAGGTAACAACAATTGGACTTGGGCGGGATGGAAAAAACTAAAATGATCCTTGTCTAGTGCTCCAAATTCCACGAAGAGGAGGGGTGGGGTAATAGCCCTTCTTTTGCTCCTCACATCATTGGTTGTCTACAAAATTTTGTTCAAAGGAATCTCAACAAAGGTGTCAGAGGAAAGAGGTTCAGTCACTTTCTCCTTCAACTTTCCCTAAACCCTTGGAGGCCATTTTTCACCTCCCACCCTCAACCTATGTTTTTGCAGAGCTTGTAAGAGTTTCCATGAAAGAAGGCTTGATATTTTCCCTCAAGGGAATCTCTAGGGTTGGTGTGTTGTCTTTCAAACCATTGAGGTACTAGCCACACTGGAAAAGATGGGGAGCCAATCTTGAATAGGCCCCTTTGAAACATAATGCTATTGGCCTTGGGGTCATGCTAGATGTCCAAGAGATTGGGGAGTTGATCAATGCCACCATGGAATAACAAGACATGATACAAATATGTGCAACATAACAAACAACTTCATACAAAAATCTAATAAATGGCTACCAACTTTCTTACTCTTAGCGCCGAGATAAGGGGAAGCTATCTAATGATGCCAATGCAAGTATGCCTACCAATAAACACTCAAAAACCAAGTTGAAGCAACTTGAGAATGGAATGAAATTATATAATTGGAATACTTGTACAAAACCTGTTTGACAACCTCCTTGCTCATGAGTTGCCACTCCCAAGATTTGCTTCTTCAAATGCCATGTCATGCGAATACATATCGTCATACAACATACATCGCTGACATATCATACTCACATACACACACAAACACATAACATGGACGAGAGCATACACAAATACATGTGTACCACAACTCGCCCCCCTAGCTGGTGGTTAGGTCCTTCTAACTTCCAGGTAGCCCTATACATCTTCTACATGCTATACACCTTTGCGGGTGCACGAATCAAAAGGCCGAGTGCTATGTTGCCCCATCGTTAATCGCCCATCATACCATGTGAAGATCAAGTCATCTACCCCTCCAAAGTACAACGAGGACAAACCCACTGTCCAACGAGAACAACATCCATAGGTGGAGTCATGCACGCCATGTGCCAACCCCTAGAACATCTATCACACACCAACATATGGGCTGCTCCACCTTTAGACCCACATAACATACACCTCAAGTCGGCCCGTACGACTGCCAAACTTGGGTCAACTGTACCATCCACATTTGGGAGGTGACATGGTGCACAATTACGCACATGGTCCTTCCAAACAACACCATCACGACCCTCGAACATGAGAACTCTAGAAGCTAACACCTCTCGCACTCGTAAGATAGTGCGGCATGCCGTTACATCCAATGTCGTTGGTGCAGTCTGTTGCAAATAGACATAGTCCCCCACATGGAACCTACGAATCGATGGTCGATAACCTCCACCCCGGATAATCGCATATCGCAATGTATCCATGTGTTGAGCAATGGCAAGGTTTTCAAATGCTCCTGGCATAACTTTTCGAAAAAGCTCTGCACGTTGAGAACACACTTTCAACCACATCTCCGGGTCATCAAGGTTCACCACCTCACTAGACTCACAACGAATTATTGTTGGCAAATCTGGATTTCGACCGTACAATAGAAAATAAGGTGAGAAGGAAGCCAAGGATGCCTGACGACTGAATCGATATCCCATGGCCAATCATGGTGATTGAATATCGCAATCCCCTAGGTGGCCTTTCTGCAAGCCATATTTGCGCAGTGCCCTTTTCACCGGTTGTACCACACGTTTAACTAAACCATCTGCCTCTGGATGATCTCGAGACGTGGTTCGGTGATCAATCAATGCCTTGTCACACAAGACCTGAAACTCTGTACCTTGATCGGTGAACACTTCAGCTGGTGCACCAAAATGACTAAGCACCTTACCAAGGAATGCATACTCTACTCCCTCGTTGGATTTGTCAAGGGATGGCACTAACTCAATCCACTTGGAGAAATGCTCCACCATCACCAACAAATATTTGTTGTGCCGTACTGTCAATGGTAATGGTCCCGCAAAGTCCAAACTCCAGCGATAACCCAACCCCATAATAGGCAAGGGGCGTAAGTGTGGTGTAGGGGCATTGAACGATGCCCTCACCCTATCACAAACCATGCAATGTGACACTAATCGTTACACATCGGTGTGCATACCACGCCACCAATATTGACCTAGGAGTAAGCTATATGTTCGCTTTATTCCAAAATGCCCCAACTCCTCATGGGCATGTCGCACAATACGCCTTCTCTGGTCTGGATGTGGTACAATCCATACCTTACCATCCTCCCACACTTGGAGTATATGTGTTCCCTCCAACCGATACCTCTTAGCTTGTTAGAGAACACGTTCTCTTTCTTTAGCATTCACCATGCCTGACACCATACTGGTTCGTAAAAACTCCAACACTAATTTATCATCATGAACATCATGGTGATCAATGCTACCATCCCCAACCTCAGGATCTAAAGACTGGCCATCTACCCTTTGACTAGAGTAAGATGTCACGTGGCCCTCCATACTAGAGTCCACACCCAACAAGCACAAAAGGGCCGATGCATGCCAACCTAGTACCATCTCCTCATCAACCTTGCCATGCCATTTAGCTCCAGTATTATCCTCCTAGCTAGTGCATGGGTTCCGACTCAACCCATCGGCATCAAGGTTTGTAACTTCAGGTTTATGCACCACCTGGAAGTCATACTCCTGTAAGATGAGAGCCCACCGTGCAAGCTTTCCTGTAAGTTTATCGGACTCCATTAACCACTTGAGCGGTTGGTGGTCAGTGACAAGGGTAAATTGTGTGCCAAACAAGTAACACCTGAAGTGTGCGACAGCCCACATCGCTGCCAAACACTCTCCCTCGTAAGAATTATAACGTAATTCCGCTGCATTATTCGAATGACTCGCATAGGCCACCACAAATTCCTTCCCTTCGTCATCACATTGTGTCAACACCGCTCCGAGTCCCAACATACTTCAATCAGTGTGTAGCTGGAATGGACGCCCCCTAATAGGTCTCCTTAAGATGGGAGTTGCAATTAACCTAGCCTTGAGCTCGCTCCTGCTCATCACCCCACTACCACTCCCGATCCAACTTCAACAACATGTTCAAAGGCTTTGCCATTGCACTAAAGCCTTTGACATACCTGCGATAGTAGTTCGTCAATCCCATGAAAGCACGAACCCTACTCACATCCGTGGGACGCGGAATACGTGCAATAGCCTCCACCTTGGCTTGTTGCACTCCCAAACCACCTGGGTAGATCACATGACCCAGATACTCCACACTCTCCTGGAAGAACTTACACTTCCTTGGATGTAGACACAGACCATGAGCGTTCAACCACTCAAACACAATTTGTAGATGAATTTGGTGCTCTTCAGCGGTATCACTATATACCACAATATAATCGATATAACACCGGACAAAATCCAACCCTGCTAAGATCCTATCCATCACATGTTGAAACTCGGCAGGTGCATTCTTCAACCCAAAGGGTAAGAACTTCCACTGATACAAACAATCCATGCCGTGAGAGTTGACGCCCCAAAATGCGGTCTTGGCCTTGTCCTCCTCTCGAATCGGCAACTGATTGTACCCTGCTTGAAGATCAAGTGTACTAAAAACCCTCGCATGTCCCACAACATCAAAGATCTCTTCAGGTGTAGGCATGGCATACTTATCAGACTTAGTTTGCCGATTGATAGGACGGTAGTCTCCACACATCCGCCTATCCATGTAGTTGCCATGTACATCCTTTTTGGCAGGCATGACAGTGGTTGATGCATACTCACCATGCGACAACTCCACTAATCCAGCCTCCAATAGATCCAACGTCCAACTCCAAATCACATCCCTCTCCATATCACTGTATCTATAAGGACGACGAAAGATTGGCGCGTCACTAGCCAACTCAATTCGTATACCAGGTCCAATCAAAGCACCCAACTCCTTCATACTAAAGGCAAAACAACTCCTGTACGCTCTTAGGAATTGCATCAACTATCGCTTCTCTCCTCCTGTTAGCTTGGGCCCTATTAAAGGCTCCCAAGTTTCCTTGGTAGACACACTAGAGGAAAAGGACGATGCCACGGGTTGCTATGCAAAAACCTTGGGAGAAGCCACACGCTCCTCCAAGTCACCCAATGGAACACCACTGGAGCAACAAACTCCTCCAACAGCATGGGCCACAACCTTCACATGCTCTCCCAACACATCCCATGTACTCCAAGGATGAAAAGTATAACTCTCCTCGCCCCCAGTCAATGCCTCTACCGTCACGGTGGGCAGCGAGCTCACAAGAGGTGTAACTATTACAAATGTGGCTCTAAGCCGACGCTGCTCAGCCATACCAAGGTTAACAATCCAAGTCAAATAATTCAGGTCCATAGCTTGACCCAACACTTGTCGACATGAAGCCTCATAAATAGAAGGGACAAATGTCATTCCTGTAGGAAACCCCATTGCACGCTCTCTCTCATCGACGTTGGGTTCCACCAATTGCTGCAAACAAGTATCCCATACAAGCTCGGGACCACCCTCTCTATAAGCATGTGATGCTGGAAAACTGACAAATGTGGGTAACGCCATCCTAGGCTGTCCCACTCGGTTCACCACTGCCATGGGTGACCTATCAACAACTTTCACCACCTGAGAACATTGCCCAATATCTAAGATATTGTCCACTATGAGGTGAGAAGATCGTGGTACTGTCTCATATGCCCATCTCAACACCTCCCTCGGCAACAAGTTCGTGCACCACAATCGGGGACGATGAGCACGCGAGCCAACCCTCGCTGCATCCAATAAAACCGCTGGTCCAATCCAAGACCGGATTTGGTGTACATTCGCCATCACATGAGACCTAGTATCACCCAACAAAGGTACATTCTCTAGAATGTACACGGGAACACGTGCCTGATGTGTCTGAAGATGACGTAACACCCGCAACATCTCCCAAAACATACGAGATTGAGGGTCACGTAATCCCTCACCACGACCAGCCCGAGTATGACCCTGGCATGGCCATCCAACAATCACCAAATTAATAGGACCAACTTTCGCAAGGTCTTGCGCCCCCAACAATGCAATGTCTAATGGCAAAGCTCGTTGATATCCTTGAATAGCCGACCTCGACAATAACTCAGGGTGTCGCCGCATTAATAATGTAAGATGGTGCAATGAAACCCTTCTCGCACTTTCATCTCTCTCCACGTAAAGGTACTTCCGAACTAGAATACCTACTTGAAGCATTGTTGCCAAACCAGTGCTAATCCCACCAAATAGATCCAACACGCAAATACCCTCGGAAGGATATTCCCACGCAATGGGTGTAGTATCCAATGGAGACAACCCAACAGGACCAGAAATAGGAGTCCGTTGTGGAACCTCCTCCTCCTCCACATGCACAAAAGCCTCATGCCAAGCCTGTGATACCAAACAATCGGCATCCTGTCGTAACACCCCACTCGAATGCCAAAATGGAACATCCAATGAGGAGGACACTACTGCAACAAAGCTAGAAACCTCCTCTATATCATCGTAGACCGGAGTGTCAACGGCTGAAATATTGCCCTCCAACAAGTCACCTGGCCAAGTGACCATTCCACTAAAACCAGCAACTGATGCCAACACCTCTAGGGGAGACCCTCATGGTCAAACCCTAGAAATAAATCTCACAGGCACTTGGCTCATCTGTCCATCCCCAGACTGCCAACCAGGTCGATAAGTCGTTGTCTCTGTCCAATAATCCATCTAAAAACCCATCGGATACAACACGGCACCTCCAACTAGTACATCATACGACTCAGCTGTTGTAACAATAGCAGTCACTCCCAACCTAGAGCTATCAGTCACATGATCCGGTTTCATTTGCACCAATAATCTCTCACGTGTCATGAAGTTAGACCTATCAGTGGCTCCACCAAGTGATGTCTGAATTTGGAATGGGCACAATTCAAGCTTCGACCTCCGAATACCCAAACCAATACATGTTGCCTTCCCCAACATCAAAGGTTGGGCACCAGAATCCAACAAAACCCGATCTGGTTTATACACCTAGCCCGTAGGACTCACCAACTGAAAAATACCACTCCGATTATCCAACATACATACACCATGTGTAAGCCTCTCACGATCAATGGTTGGTCGAGCTGGTAATGCATCCATCTTAATCACCGCCGCTTGCTAAGGACTATCCACACCTAATACCATGGGTTGCTCCACAACAACATCCCCCATTACAAGTTGCCTCACATCAACACCCTCACACACCTCGGCACTTGTAGCAACAACACTCCCACATTCACACAATGTGGTTGCTCGTCGAAATACATGAGTTAAGTCAACTCCTGACGTCATCAAATCATTAGCCGAAAATGTTGGGGATCCCAACACTAAAGTCACCATCCGCGACACTACACTCAATGATATATCCGTGTCCAGTACACGTGATGTCGATGCCGTTGGCTCCATTGTTGGCTCAATAGGCGGTGTAGGAACCATGGAAGGAGTCCTAACCACTTCAGACAACAAGAATGATTGGGGAAGCCTGGCATATCTACCAGCTTCACCGCTGTGTGGATCCAACTCCACAGTTGCTCTGTAACCAAAAAAAGAGGGTCCATAAATCTAACAACACATGTACTCTCCTCTGTGGACCCTGGTGTCCATGCTCTCCAGATCGATCTCACCCCTACTGACACCTCAACACCTCCAAAACTCGTCCATGTCTTCTTGATCTCTCTGATCCTCAACGATTCAAAGACCGACAGACACAACAACACAGCAATCCCACAACACACATCTCCTGTCCTATACTTCCACACTGATGCGATTCAAAAAGAAACTCTTGTATCTTATTCACAGAATATATACATCCCCGAAGGTGCAAGCGTTGCCTTCTTGCAAATTCACAAAGGAGAAGTCTGAAAGTTCCTAGGCTTCTTGCTTCTTCTCTGTCTCTCTCCTCAATTCTTCTGCAACAGAAGCTCAACTATCCATCAGACGCAGTGGAAGATCTCAAGCACAACTAAGCTCCCTTCTACAAAACTCCCTAACTCCTTCTTTTTGCCTCGACACTATGTTGCCAAAATCTCCATTGTGCTCTCTAAAAACAGCCTTCTTGATCTTTTTCTTCAGAACTTCGTTCGTTTCTTTCAGAAGTTTCCCCATTCCTCCAATGCCGTTCCATCCCACTCACCCAATCCGTTGTTTCATAATTGCAGCACCAACCTAGATCACAACTCGGAGCCGCCATCCAGCCTCCATTCAATAGCAGCCATCATGCGAATCTCCCAGCAAAACACCTCACACAAACTAAGCGGCACTTCCCATGCAGATGTAATGCAAAGGCAGCCGTCATAGACACAAAATGGCTCAATTGATGTGCCAATTAACTTCCCTGATCAGTGGGCGTTCACAAGTTGGGGTAACCTAATTTCCCGTTACAACCCCACGTGGCTCCAAGGCTCGAGTGACGCCTCTCGTCATTGCAACGGATGCCTCAATTTGTGTTACACTAGCCATATAAAAGAGACATCTCCCCCATAAGATGTGGGAGCCGAGCCTCTTGAATGTGATTGATGTTGGAAACTTGCCATGGTAGCAAGCCTTTGCTCCAATTGCTCAATCCTAGTAGCCATAGCTACCTCTGTCGTAGGGGGAGGAGTGATCACAGGAGGTGCCCTAACCATTGGTGTACCTCTACCACCCCCACCACCTCTACCACCTCTACCACCACGACCTCTTTGAGCTGCTCCACCACGACCTTCACCACGACCTAATCTCAATTTTGGGTAAAGGTCAAAACAACGCTCACGAGGGTGGCCGACCCTGCCACAGTTCTCACATTGAACTTGTGCTGACAGAGATCCATCAACCAAAGTCCGTCCACCACTCTCTTGTGGACAATCCCTCCGAATATGAGCACCACCACATGTCCAACAAGACGGTCCCTGCTGTTGACTAGCGAATGAAGGCAACAGTCTTTGTGCACCCGTCCCTCCAGAACCTAACTGAGGTCGTACCTGACCTCCACGACTCCCACCTCCACCAGTACGAGGTTGTGAGGTGGACTGTTGTCCACGAGAAGTAATAACTATATCCCTATTGAATCTAGATGTCACCACCCTCTCCTCCACCATGTTAAGCTTTATTTTCTCAAACAAAGCAAACACATGGGCCAATGTGGGAGAATCGTCATTCATGAGAGTCACATCGCGTGCTCTTTGTCGCAACTCCTTGTCCAGAATCCCATACCAAAATTGGACTGCCTAAGCTTCTATCACCCCCTGGGTAACTGCAATCAATTGTTGCATACGAGTGTATGCCTCGCGAAGACTCTCATTAGTCTTCCACTCAAATTTGTGAAGACTCCTCAACTTCTCCGTCTTCACCCCTTGGTAGTTCTTCTTCAGCCTCAAAAAGAACTCCGTGATAGGGTTAAACGGAGGGGGGGGGAACAACCTGTGTGCTCGTACTAGGAGTAGACGGTGTAATAGTACCACCACTAGCAACACCACCGTAAGTAATACATACATAGGATGGAGACCAATGTTGCCTCCACTCCTCAATTTCAGTAACATGATCTCTTTGAAACTCATGATAATCATCCATCGAAGGACCCTCTAAGTGCTGAAACAATCCCTTCCATGCCAAGAAGGGTGAGAACAAGCTGGCATTACACAACATCTGCATATCACACCAAGAATCAAACTCCTGAATGAAGTCCTCCAACTTGATGGTGCCCACTGCACCTGAGTAACATCGGGGGCCCTTCATGGCCCCAAAACCCCCGTCCATATCCCAAATCAATGGGGCCGCAATACTAGACGGTAATATGGAATACTTGTTATTCACGATAACCTCGTCCTCTTCAACAACCGACGATGAGGGTGAAGGTAGTCGATACCTCAACCCACTATGTATAACTCCACCATCTCCACCATGGTCTCCCACAGGACCACCAAACTGCTCCGTGATGACCCAATCACCAAACCCAATACTCAAGTTGAATCACATCTAAGTACCATCGACCTCGTGCCCGATTTGCTACCAAAAACGAGTACTCAACTCAACCACCTAGCTAAGTAGCGGCTCAACTTGTCCAACCGGCCCACCACCACAAGTCGAAAAATGTGCTCCCCACTAACCAAAAGCTCAATTTTCGGCAAAATCCCTAATTTGCCATAGCCAAAAGTTGCAAAATTGGGCTACAAGCACTCAAACAACCATATCTCCACCGTTCCTACACCAAATGCCAATCTATTTCAACCAGAATGTAAAGGACAACTAGATCTTCCTTCCCTCCAAAACTCAACTGAAAAAAAATTTTGTGTGCCGAGATATGACCTATGAAAAACCTCTGAAAAAAACCTAGGCACAAATCTATACAAACTTGAAATCTTTCAAAGGTCAATACTCCCAATGGGCTCCACCAAAAAATCCCAAACAATTCCCAGATGCAATTCAGCCCTCAAGCAACAACTTCACAAAATTGCAACACCTGATCTTCCCTAGTTATTTAGCTAAAAATCTGATAGCGCTTCCGCACTAGGTGTGCACAAACTAGAAAAAACCATCACCACAAAAACTAAGATAACGCATAATACGTTCAACGAAAACACAATCTGTTTTTGTCATATTGTAGATGGCTCTCTAGCTACACTCTTACCAATTTTCAGCAACTTTCTTCAAGGAAATTTTCACTTATCTGAGAAATTAACGTCACTGGTAAACCGTCACTAAAACTATCAAACCCTAAACTAGCAACTTCAAATGATCATAACTTTTGATCAGCTAAACGAAATCCAACATTCTTTGGTGCGTTGGAAAGCTCTCGCCAAGGCGCTCCTTCTGACACCACCCACTCCCAATTCGGCCACACAACCAGAAAGTGAGATCACAAAAACCCCCACGGTTTAACTACTCCAAGAAAAACACAGTTCTTTGAGTGAAAATGTCACGAGAAAGATCTATTATCATAAAATTCATGATGCATACACATACAATCAAGCCAAGCCCTACTCCACTCAGAGAATTTTGGCCGATGTTAACGAGACACCATAGCTCGAAGCTCCACTAACTCCAACTAGTCCCAACGCTTTAGGCTCAACTCAAAGAACTATATTCTTTGAGCCCTCTCTCTCACTTTATACCCCCACTCACAACCTGAAGGTGGGTCCTACCAAAAGAGCCACTTTCCTCTAACCCTAAACCTAGAAACCCTAAGTAGGCACTACTCGTTACCATAGCACACTATATGTTATGGCTAACACACATATGGTCATGACAGCCATCCTTAGACTTCAACTCTCGAAAAAAGTAAATCTCCCATACCACTAGCCTCCATTGCTATATATATGAGGAAAGAAAAATCATATCTAGGACTTCTTTCATAATTAAGGAAAAATTGGATACTATTGCATCAAAGAGCTTGAATGCTTTAATTTCAAGTTGTAAGAACAAGTGTGAAATAATGAACATGTTAAAGAAAAAATGAGAAAAAAGGTCACTTAGAAACAAAATACCTGATGCTAGAAAGTTGCCTTGTGCAATTGTCAAATTGGGAATCAAAAGACTTGGGCTTGGGGAATTTTTCAGCCTCTTATAGAACAACAAACTCATTCCACATCTTAAATCATAACAACTTTTGCTCGACCAAAACGCAAGAATAAGCAAGCATTTGAAGCTTTTGTGTTAGCATCTCCGACTCCAAGTTCATATCATAGTGAACAAGTATCTCCCTCACGAAATCTACACGCAAAGAAGGATCACATATTAGCAAGTGCTTGCAAAAGGTTGAATAATGATCTTTTTTCATATGCTCCATAGTTCTTTCTATCTGCTCCTAGAGCCTTAGTGGTGAGTGGTCCCGAACATGTGGGAATTTTTCATAATACAATTTGACTATAATGTCCCCAACTGTAAAAATCTTTTACTGCAAGAACAAAGGAAAAACAAAGATGAACAAGTTGAAAATAGAAGAAAAGAAAAGTCTTGAAGGGAGTTTGAAATATGTCATACCTTATACATGTGTTAAAAAAACTTATGAGGTTGTAAAATGCCATGTCTTATGGGACTTGGATTGGCATTTCTTGTAAACTTTTGTTGGTAACACCTCCTTGAACTACTCCAAAGGGATAATCCCAATTCCTTGAATTCTAAAAATTCAAGAACAAGGTTAGGTTTTACATGGTCCAACTCCACCAACCTGCAAAGATACAAAAAATAATGAAAACAAAATCATTTAAATCTAATTTCATGTAAGAAAAAAAAGAAGGTTCAAGACCATACTTGTTGAACTTCGTCATGGCAATGAGGGGCTCAACAAGCCCATGAAAGGTGTCAAGGACAATGCAATCAATAGAGATGTGCCAAGAGGGCTCATCATTGTGCATAAGGTTTATGTAAGGTACCCAAGCCTACAACTTGTGATTCCCATCCCACACAAAAAAACATGGAGAGAGACTTGAGGTCAAGATCAGCAAGCAAGAAAGACTCTAATCTCTCATTCTTAGACATCCAATGCCGATTCCAAGAAAACATGTGTTGCTTGGAATTCCTCTTGCCCTTCCAATTGAGAGGTGAAACATAAAAAATATATTATACCCCTCCCAATAGCAAGTCTAGAACGCTTGCTCCATCTTGAGAATGTCGATCTTGAGTGCAAGATGAATAATCGGCATGGATATCATCCGGCACACGGAAATAGCCATCCGGGCTTTGTTCCTTGGCACCATCTTGTGCTTGTCAAGGACTTTAGAGTTGTTAAACTTGGTCTAGCTCTAAGTAGCATAAATGGTCCTATCGAAAGACAAGGAGTCTACGTATGGCACCATTTGGGAAGTTTGCAAAAAAAATCATAATGTTACAAATGCACAAAAAAAAACTATGAAAACAATCTAGAATAACAAAAGGGCACCCAATGCACCAATACCTTAGGTGTCTCCATAATCCTTGTGATCAAAGTATCTTTACAAGATATGTCTTGCAAAAATAGATACAAAAAAGTTCAACCTTCTTTTTGAAAAGAAAAAGCTAACCTCAGAAGGTTAGGTGAAGCTAAGGAAAAAAAAAAGTTAAACATCCAAGGTTTTTTTATGGGCTTTACTTTAGCTCCTTGAGCTCCTTCTGAGCTTTTTTTGGCACTGAGAAAAGCTCTACAAGAATAAATAAAAAATTGAACTCTAGCTCGATTTTTTTCTTATTACTCCATCTAAACTTATCTTAGCACCAAAAGAAATTTAGATGAAGAAACAAAATGTCAATATTGGGCAAGGCTCTAATTTTGGAACCAAGCCCAAGCTTGACATATTATGTGTGTTCCATTTGAACTTCTCTTGGTAACATTTCCACCTAAGTGGCCTCTAGTGAATTACAACTTAGTAAACAACTTTAAGGGAATAGATCACAATTGCAAAAATTTCAGAATGCGACAAATGGTGTGAGCTAGGTATTCGGCTTGATGCTCCATAGAAAGGGGGTTGATTAGGCCTCGCAGCCAACAATAATGACCATCACCGGGAACCCAAGTTCGACAATGAAAACGAACGTCGTCATCTTCACATTAACACTTTTCAAACCTTTCTGGTGCGACTCCACAAACAGGGACAAATTCTAAATAGATTGCTAAGGCATGCAGGTTAGGAGACAATCGATGATCCCATGCCAAACAATTGAATTGAGTGCGCACCACTCTTCTAGATGGTTTTTCTTCGCGCAATTATTAAGAGACATTCACATCAAGCGGTGCTTCTTCAAACTCTTCCTTTTCTATTAGTGAAACTAGAGGATTCGAAGGCGTAACGACATCATCCGCCATGACTAAATCCTCACCTACATCAACAAAAACCAAAAAGGTAGCAGAAACAATGTGGTACTTGCGTTCAAAAGGGGTCGAGGTTTTTTTATTTAACAAATTAGGGTAGGCGTAAGATGTGGGAGTGATGGCGGAACCTCATGAAAACTCGAACATCTTAAATCTAATGGATTCATCGACCCTTAATTTTGACGATGGATCTAGAAGTATGTGGGGTTTTTGTGATGCAAATTTTAATTCCAATTTATTGTGATCTACATAGTTAATTAGTGCATGGAAAAAAAATGTAGAGGATATCAAAAGAGTAAATGGTATGCAAGGATGTTACTTCAACCATTCAATTGATTAGTCAAATAAGGACTCAAGGATGTTTATTTGAAACTACCGATAAATTGTCCTAGTAGTTAGTTAGTTACTTGAAATAATTAGGATGAAGAAGTAGGATGTGAGGGTCAATGGACGGAAAGGATAAGGATCAAGCTCAAAAACCTCATCAAGATATCCAAGATAAGGGAAAGGATGAATCCTCCAATCCCATTAATCATGAGGATTGTCATCCTATTTGATTAGAGAATGGAATATTTTTTGTGTCTCATTGGGCCCAAGAGGTCTCATCTTAAAATCAATTGGATGGCAAATCATTCTCAATTCTCGTTGGTTCTTGAAGGATTAGGAGGCCATTGATTGGAGGGGGAGGATTTTGAAGCTTCCATTGGGCAAGGGGAACAAGCTCAAGGCAAGGTCATGGAAGCTTACCAAGTGGAGGGCATTGTGTGTGTTTTTTTTGGGAAAAAAAAGAAGAGAAGGAAGGTGTGAAGAAACAAAAAAAGGATTAGTTCTTATGTGGGAAAAAAGGTGTTGTTCATGAGATAGATGTGTGCAAGAATTGAGCATGGAAGGATTTCCATGACAAAGCCTTTGGACTTTTATTTCAAATAGTTGTTCCTCCAAATCCATCGTTGGATTTGTGTCAAACTTAAAACAGTTCTTATTTAGGAGGTGTAGAAGGTTTTCTTCAAATTTCAACATCATCGGTTTGGTTATAAGGGAGCTACACTTGCCGGAAGTGGAGGGTGTTGTAGTGAAGCATGGAAGGATTTCCATGACAAAACCTCAAAAGTTTTATTGAAAATAGTTGTTCCCCTAAAATCCACCATTGGATTTGTGTCAAACTTAAAACAATTCTTGTTTAGGAGGTGTATAAGGTTTTTTCCAAATTTCAGCATCATTAGTTTGGTTGTAAGGGAGCTACACTTGCCGAAAGTAGAGGGGGTTGAATTGTCTGTTTTTTTTCTTCAATCTAAGCAAAGTGATTCTTAGTCCCAAGGCTTAACTCTTGATCAAAAAATAAAAATAAAAACTTATAAGATTTTGTAACATGGCTCCTTTAGATTAGCTTTTCGGAAATCCAATGCGTGTTAGATTAGGAGATTGTATGTAGATGTTATGACGAATGGAACAAGAGGCGTTCAACCATCAAGCATGACACTGAATGAACATCAACATAATGCCCTTTCACATTCCATCATGGTGAGTTACAATTCTCCCACATGTCTTTATATCTTCCAAGTGGACACAATGCATTAGATTTTAGTGAACTTCATTGCATTACATTGAACCACCTTACTTGTTAAAGTACAACTACATAGTAGTTCCACTTCCAAGCAGTTTTTTGTGAGTGCATATCTTCATGTTGAAGGTGTGCAAAAATGCCTCCTAGAGTCTTTTGCATAATCAAAACATTGGTTACATTGCTTAAAAAGTGTTTTTGAATATTTTATACTCATTGAATTCATCTCAAATTTAACCAAATGTTTCCATAATATATTATAATCATATTTGTATAAATCCCCACACTTTTTAACATTGATTTGACATAATAATTAAGAATGTGAAAAATTAAGTAATGGTTACACTTTGAAAGGTCCTTTTATTGTGTTTGGACCTTTATATGTTTTATGCTTTGACTGATTATTAAAATCAAAACTGAGTTATACAAGAAATTTAGGATCTAATTGAAATGTTGCTTGAGAAATTGAAACTTTTCTTAGTTGCCTTCTGAATTTTTCTAATTGAATTTTACAAGTATTGAACTGCTTGGAATTATCCAACCTTGACAAATGTAATCGTAAATTTTTGTGTAAACATTGTTAGACTAATCTATGAAAAAACCTTAAACCTTAAAATCTAAACACAATTTTCGTTAAACAAAAGTTTCCTTTTAAAACCTAATTGCGTTAACACATATCGAAGGATGAAGATTTATGTCTTGTGTGCTACTATCGTCATCCCTTGAGTCTTCACCATAGCCCATTGCTATCAAGTCTTCTTTGATGACAATAATCCACATGTTAGAACTTGTGAAATCTTTTCAGTTAACGTACTTTCATTCACACTATAATGCATTTGGGCCTATAATACAAAAAATCTTACCTCTAATGATTCCTCCTCCCTTGAGTGAAATCAAGCTCCTTCCTTCTTGGATTAATACTGCTATCTCTTTCATAGTTACGTAAAAAATGTGTTAAAGGATATGAGAGTTTGTTAAAATATAACACAACAAATCTCCATTCCACTTAAGAAAAGACATAGCACCTCTTGTCTAGGAACTCACAAGGCACATCTCCTAGTTTTCTTCAACACCATTGTTAACTTTTGCTATCTTGTTTTGATATGAGTTCACTTGTGACTATGCTTTCTTCTATTCATGTGTTGGGCTATGGTCGAAAGCTTGCTAGCCCTCTACATTTGAAAAATGTTTCATTTGCATCCACTATGTGCCATTTATACTTTTTTCTTTGAAGGATGCCATCATTTCCCTACTATACATGTGATCGTTCAATTAATGTATACCTAATGATTATCGATTCAAACTCCTTTTCTATGTGTTAGGACAACTCATTATTTGATGTGTCTATTGGGTCTTATGCCAATCATTAAATGGATTATGAATAATTATTAACAATTTGTTATCGTCTTTACTTATATCAAATTTTGTCCCCTACTACAATTTTGACAATTCAATATTATTCCACTACTATATAACTACATTACATACAATTGGTAACAAATGTTTCAAATTATGAAGACAAAATTCTAGGAATCAATCAACTACATTTCCATCTAACTCATCAAGGTTTTAGTTGTGAAAAATTACTGTTTATCAAATTGCACTATTAAGATGAAAAAGTGTTTTAAACTATTAACCTATGAAACATTTTTTTAAAAATGTTGAATGAATATCTCTACATAACTTCACCTTATTTGTTTCATGTTCACAATAACCCTGAAAATTTTATGAACATATTCCTAAGTATTTGTGAAGTCCTAATTGTCATAGTTAATCGTTCTTATTTTCTTCTTATATCTATCATTGTAATAAATATGTCTATGTCGGCATCTTCTATCCATACGTTATTTTTTCATTTTTGTTCTTGCCATAAATATTGGTTTAACTAACCCATTTATCAAAAAACATTTTGTTTTCTTCATAAATTAGATATAATATTTAGTAATTCCTTTGTATATAACCATGGGTTTGAAAATTGGAGTGCAATTGTATGATGGATACATATTATAAAATTATGATATTTTCACATTTGGCATTATAAATTGAATTAAATCCTTCTTGGGCTTACCCTTATTTCCTAGACAAATCATTCTACATCATGCCCAAGTTTGTTGCCTCTATCTCTTTAAATGCCTTGCGATAATTTTACATCATAAAATCATATTATCGATCATTTAATCCACTTCATTTTTTAAAAATGTTGATCTTGATTTAAATGTCCTCCTTTAAAGTCTATTTCATGTAGAAAATTATTTGGTCTCCTTCAACTAATAGTTCCAATTGGACTTTTCAAATTATTGTTTTTTTTTTAATGAAGTTCCATTGAAACTGTATCCATATTTTGTCCCTACCCTTACAATCTTGGATGTGCCTTAGTACATTAATCGTTAGTCCTGTTCTTGGAGGTTCTCGTTGTCACCAAATATACTCTATCTTATTTGATGGATTACAATGGGTTAAGCATGTTAAATAATGACTATTATAGCACTTTTGGACTATATTCATAACGACAATAACTATTTTATCTCGTTCAATTGTCCTAGAATTCATTGTACCTAAATATTTCCATATTTATATGTATGAATATTTGTTTTGGAAATTTTGTCATGGCTCATCCGGCTACTACACAATTACATAATAACTTCTAATAAAATAACTAGTGTATTTGGAGGGTGGATTATTTTTTGTAATCAAGCTTTCAAAATGTTCCCTAAGGCAGATATCTTTAGGTTTTAAGATCCCAAGGCTGGAAGATGTAACCCAATCAAATCTCTAAAAGTGAGGGAATTATTTCATAAGGGAGAGAATTCTTTCATAAGGCATTGATTATTTCGGTTGTTACAAAGTGTAAATCCTCGTTGTCAAGAAATTACTATGTAGATGTTAGGTTTTGCCATTGACAATAGGGACTTACTATTTACATAACACCATAATTTTAAATGTTATAAGTCACAATACTCTCATTGACATCTTATTGGTCTTGTGCATTGTCCAACCTTTTTTAAACATATTTAGTTAAATGTGCATTTATGAATTGTTTTATTCCAACCTAATTGTCAATCTTATCCGTCGATCATCGATAATGTTTTTTTTTTGTTTTGCTAAAATTGTTCATAATACAAGGGTCATTACACTTATAAACTTTACATTGTGACAAAATATCCTTACATTTTTTTTGAATCCTGCATCATTATGCACTACCTTTGACATCATATCATGTAGACAAAAAGACACATGTCAATGGATAGGGGGAAAAATGAGATAACAATAAAATGGAGGTAGTTATTAAGAAAGGTAAGAAATAGTCGTTAAAAAAGTTACAAAGAGAAGGAAATAATTATTAAGAAAGAAATGTCATATAAGCTTGAAAGTGAGGCAATTATTTTAAAATTGTTTTTGGAATGGTCTATCGACAACTTTGTTAAGGATTCTAAAAAATTCCACATATAGTAGTTTCAATTAGTCATCACTAAAATTTACTTTTCACCTTCTTCCTTGATGTTTACTTCTTCCCACAACATTCTTCAACATGTTCAGTGTTCGTGTGGTGAATTGAATTGTGGTTGTGTAGTTTAGGAAATTCCATTATCGTCTTTTTAGTTTTGTACTCTTTTACTTTTCTTTCTAACAATTTGTAGTCTATGATTTAGAATGGCAACATTTTATGTTATAGGCAAGGTTGATCTTACAATCTTAGTTAATGATTCTAGGAATGCAAAAGTCATCAAAAAATGTTTGTCGTATATGTTTGGTTTTTAACACAGTTCTATTCATGTTTCTAGAGATGGTGCTTATGATGACAATAATGTTGTCAAAAATTCAAATCTAAGAATCTATTTCAAATCCTAATGGCATTAGGATGTCAAGGCAAGGACATATAAGATTGTTGGTGACAACTTGATATAGTGTTTTCAAGCAACAACCTCACCCCAAGGACAGTTACATTTGTGGCAAATGTGGCTCTCAAGGTTTTCATTGTGAAGCAAGAAGGACTAAACAAGGAAGATACCCTAATTTCATCTTCACATTTCCCTTCATCAACCTTTATTGATTTCAACAACTCTTCTGATAAAAATGTATGTTTGCATGTGAGTTTTGACATGAATGTTTTTTGGCTCATTCATGGCCTTGATTTTGGATGTGTACCTTGTTGAAGAAGTGCTTTCAAATCCAAATCAAGTTTAGGGTTGGACTCTTGAAACCGTAATAGATGGTTTGAAAGCAATGTCTATTTCACCACATTTGTCAAATGAGTTAAGGTCATTAGATTACAACAAGATCAAAGTCCAATATGTTTCGTCTCTGCCCATCACATTCAATGACAACATCATTTTGAATTATCACCCATTCATTTTCTAACTAGCCATTTTGGACAAATGTAAGGCATGGACCACAAGTACCTTGTTAGTGCAAGGTGAAAACCTCCAACATCAAAACAATTTTGGTTTGGGATTTAGATGCACCAAGTGTTTGGGGCACTTGCATTGCAAAAATGATTCATGTGAACATTTTTTTGCTTTGCTATCTAAATGAAGTAAGTTGGACGATGTTCATGCCCAAATTCACCTAGCTGGTCAGTTTGGACTAGGACCTCTTATTTGTATAGTTGTGTGCAAGTTTTGTGTTACAAGTCCTTTGTGTGTGAATACATGCCCCTACGGATGTACTATGTTATCCACAAACTTCAATCCCTTTCAAGAACTACGATTCATCTTGGCATGCATGAACACCTTGTTGTAGAAGGTATGTGTAAGGAATCTTTGGAAGAAATCAAGGTTTTGGTAGAAGGTCAGGTTTTTTGTATCCATTACACCAAAAAATCTTTGCAATTGCCTTGAACACGAATAAAGCCTTCTTGGTACATCATTTGTTCAATGAAAATGGCAAAGGACTGATGGAAATTCATTAAGGTGAAAATTTTGACAAGGTGGACAAGCTCCACCCTTGTGTTCTCCCAACATTTGGAACCTCATTGCATCCTTTAAAGATCATGTTAGTACTAGAAGCCCCATGGATAACATACTTCTCCTTAAGTCGGAGAACCCTTATGACTACATCCAAAATAGTTGTTTCCCTAGACAAATGGTTGGGCAAAAGGTGTTTCTGTTTAAAATGTCATTCTATGGGCTAATATGTGGGGTTGATTTGATGAGGCACATGCAGCTTGGTGGTGATTTGCAAAATTGTTGGTTGATGTTTGATGATGTCAAACATGTTCAAGAATGAACCACCATGGCTTGTCATGTTTATAATTCGATGTACTACAAAGTGCTCACCATTACAATTTGCAACATGTAATTTAAATTCACAAAAGCTCATTGTGTCATGTGGACAAAATCGAACCACATGACACTTAAGTTTGGTCTTGTAAACCCCAATTTCAAAGGGTTCATGGTGGATAGTGCATAGGCCAATTGGAATGGTCTTTGTTTCATGTATGGTTCTAGAGATGCTTCTATGAAGATGGTTGACAAGGAATGAACTTGCTTGTTCCATTGGACTTAATCACTTGATAGACACACAAAATAAATGATTGCACCGGAGTTACAAGAACGACACAAGGCCTTGTGTTTTGAATATAAGAATGTAACATCTTTAGAAGAAGCGGATGTTCCATATGCTACAATTCGATCTTAGTGGTATTTTTCAAGGGCTACTTTCAAAAGTGCAATTTACAAGCTCAATAATTGGTTGTGTTTTTGGCACTTCCATGTGAAACAATGGGGGGGTTTCATGCTACATGTGAAACACCTTAACTTTTTGTGTGAAGTTGTTTAGTCATTTTCATGATTTCAATATATGATTTTCTTCCTTTGAAAATGCTTGCAAAAGTTCAACCCAAAGGAATTTATAGACATGTCAACTTGTAACTTGTCTGAAATAGTCCATAATATTTGTAACAATTTGAAAAAAATGCCAAATGATTTTTTGTTGCAACTTTTAATGATTATGTTAGGGTGTTCAGACAAAGTGCATCTTATAGGGTATACTTGAATGGTGGAAGATGCAAAGAAGGTCCTAGTAGGGATGAATTAAGATTGTAGCAAGCAAGCCAATCTGGTGACTTGTTGCAAATGGTCAACGCCATCGCTAAATACCAACATGTCCTCCTTCACTGTTAGGATATTTCATTTAGAGGGTCAAGAAGTTTTTGGATCCACAAAATAGAAGGCTAACACAACGCTAGGGTCAGAGGGTGATTCCCACATGCATGATCATGTGAATTTTTCTCGACCAAGAGTTAACACAACGTCAAGTGGCTTCATCAATTCAAATGTCTAGAGGGATTGTTAGGGATGAGACATTTGCTTTGACTTTTCAAGGATTGAAAGTTCAAGAATATGTGTGTAGGAATGGTGTGTGGAGAATTGAGAGGTGCCCACCATCGTCAAATACTCATTGCTCTACAATTCAAATAAATTCAATGAAACATTGGATGCCATAATCATTGCCAAAAAAATAGTTCATGGCATACCTAGTCCAGGTTACAATGGTTTGTGGTGTGATTTGAAAGGGTCTGCATTAATTCGTCACAAGTCTTGGTTTTGTGTAGATGATTTGATTTGTTGTGTTATAAGAACTGGAAGGAATTATTGTTTTGATACACCACTTGTCCCATCAACATGGCCAATGCAGATTGGGACCAACTTGATTCAATTTGAGGTAACAACTTTGGAAGAAGCATGATTTGTTATGTATGAAGTGCACAAATGTGTTCTTCGGACCTTTTTTGTGAATGAAAGTACAACACCTTATACCCCACATGTAGATCCTGAAGCTTGGCTAAAAACTTGCAATAACAAGCCTATTTGGTGAGCAACAATGTTCAAACTTTTAACACAATAGACAAATAGGTGGGAGATAGTTGTTTTGCCACCTACTAAAGTTGCTCCACTAAGGTATGGACAAATTTACATCATTAGTTATGGTCCACCTCCTAACACAAAACAATATGAAGTGATAATTAGAAATTTCCCTACTTGCATTTGTGATGATTTCATACAAATGATGGTAGGTTCTTTGGGTGGTTAAGGGAAATGGGTGCATTGTATACATCTTTATTTCATCCTACAAAATGTGATGTATTGTGCCCAAACATAACCTTTCATTCATTTCTCGACATGGACTTGGAATGAAATGCGACACCTAATGAGTCGTGCTAGGGTGATATTTCTAAAATAATTGGAGTGTTGCCGTTAAGTTGTATGACATGCAATAAAGGAATTTTCGTATAATACATTTGGAGGCAATTAATAAATGTGAAATACTTATACGAAATGTAAGATTCATTGGCATTTTGCAAAACATAGATAATGAATTTAAAATTGTTCTTGTTTCTATAAATGGATTACCCATTAGGCATTGGTTTTTGTGTTTACAAATTACTTTAGATAATACTGATTGCATTTTTTTTCTACCAAAGCAAAATCATGTTTGTTTTTGTCATGTATCATGCCACTTGTGTCTTGCTAAATATTGAAAATATGCATGTTTTGTACTTCAATGACGAAATATCACTTGAACATTTGAATGTCCTTTCCAAGTATAGTTTTCTACATGACATCCAAACCATTAACAAACATTAATATGTTATTCAATAAACTTTTAAAAATGAATAAGTCGTGGTTTTAAGGATAACCATTTACCAAGATAAGGTCATTTGGAAGGTTTCTTTATGATGAAGTTCATCCATTTTGATTTCATCCATGTCCATGTGGTAAAATATTTTACCATGTCATTTTAGATTCTACCTTATGTAACAAAAAACACTCTAAAAATATGATGTCCACATCATCAAAATTTTCTTTAAATTTTAATATCATTGTCATGCCCATATGCATGGCTTCATACATGATGGCCAATTATGGGCATGCCAATCATGCCTTTAGGGTTAATGTACGTTATTAGGTGTTTTAGGGTTATGGCTTGTTTAGGGTTTCAACTTTGTTGACAACTATATAAAAGGCCAAGCTCTTCCTTTCTCTTGTTAATTTTTCTATAATTCCTTTGTTAGGGAGAGTCTTTTCCATAGTCACACTTAATTTCTAGATTTTCATGTTGGCTACTACACGGCCACTGTTTATATACATGACATTTTTTTATTTTATTTTGATTCAATTTAATCAAGAAAAATTGTTTTCTATCGCTTAATGTTGAAAGCGGTAGATTTTTTTTAGTCTCTCTCTCTTTCCTAGCTTTCAGTTTCTTGGGTTTTTTCTATTTGTTGGTTTCTTATGTCTTGAGTTATTGCTACTTCTTATTTTTCTACTTTTGTACTCCAACTAAATAGGAATAACAATAACCATAATTACCAATAGCGTAAGTGAAGGAAAAGGGACATCGGAAAACCCCACGACCATGGTTGTTGTTCATTGTCGTCGTTCGTAGTTTGCCGTCCATCATTGTCGTCGTTGTTCGTCCTCCGTCGTTCATCATCATCATTTGTCGTTTGTCGTCATTATTCGTTGTTCGTTGTTTGTCATCATCATCATCGTTCGTTGTTTGTCGTTTGTCATCGTCGTCGTCGTTTGTCGTACATCGTTGTCGTTTGTCATTCGTCATTGTCATTTGTGGTCCGTCATTTGTGGCCATCGGCCATCATCCATTGTTGTCGTCTATGGCCGTCGGCCGTCATCCATCATCATCGTTTATCATCATTGTTTGTTGTTGTCCATCACTGTTCATTATAGTTGTTGTCCGTCGTTGTTTGTTGAAGTTGTCGTCCGTCATTGTTCGTCACAATCATCATCTATCGTCCTTTGTCATAGTCGTTGTCCATTATCGTTGCCGCCATAGGTCCCTTCGACGTCCGTCCATCTATTTGGTTCTATTTGACCACCCCATACCGTCCACCAACATCTGTCCATCGACATCTGTTTGTCACTATTCATCCCCGTCAACATGCCGTATTCTTCAAACCATATGTATTACTTAAATACTTATGTAATAGTGTGTTCTTCAAAATTGTATATAGGTTTTTTTGTATTAATACACATATCTACATATTTCAAAGTATTATGTATATCTACGTTATTTTTGTATTAATACATACACTTACGTAATCTTATTAATACATAAATATATAATTCTTTTTTCGTCTACTTTGTCATTTAACACTAATGATTATAAAATTAAAAAGCTACTTTAGGTACTTTTTTTAAGCATTTCATATTTTAGTTTCCATTGTGGTTTCATTTAATTACATAGGTTGTCTTAGAACTTTGTAATTAGTGTTTTGTATTGCTACAAAATTTTGGGGCATGGGACAACACCATGTCATCAGGTGATGATAGCACTACTGCTCAATTAGAGCCAAGGTATCAAGTACAAAATAACACATAATCATTTGAACCAATTACTTTGAGTTCACGATCTTCATAATGGTACCATAAAGCATTTACAGCGCCAACGTCATACAATACAACTCTTACCAAGAATTCAGGTTCAAGTTACATTATATCAACAGTATATCAAAGTCCATTTAGAGGGGTTAATTAGTGGGGTACGCCTGTTGCACCAACATTCACACCATCATCGTATATTCTATTACAAGTTGTTACCTCTACACGCATGTACACAATGGAGGTCAACATTTACTCTAGGAGAATTGAGAAGTTGAACGAAAGGCCACGTACCATTTTTTTGAGGGAGTTCAAAGCAACTTTTTCAACTATGGTTTGTGAATTGGAGTTCAAGTATGGCGCTAATTACATGGAGGTGTTTGCATTCAAACAATTGGCCCATTATGTGCACTATGGGGCATTAGATGTTTATGATCAACATTTTTTAAGGATCTCAGGCATCATGCAAATCCCCAATCCAGCTTATGCCACAACATTGCCACCACCTCTCAAGCTACACTCCAAGCTACCATTACACTTAATGGGACTATGCATAATAATCTAGATTTGATACCTACTTCAATAAACCTTTCTCCTCAACAACTTATAGTTGCTATAATAAACATTCCTCTCACCATCAATGCACCAACTTTTGCTGATCTAGTGGGGGAATTCTTTCGAATTTTCAAGCTAGAATTTTTGGTTAAGAGTTTTGAAAAAAATTTACAACTCATCACCTTTTCTTGGCAAAAGGCAAAAACCCTCAAGATGTTCTATAGGAGGTTTTTGAAGTTCAAAAAAGATATTCAGAGCATCACACACTTGGAAGCTACCCATTAGTATTTTCGTTCGTTGGAAGGTACTTTAACATTCCATGCATAGGTTTTGCAAGAAGTTTTTGCAAAATTTGGAAACTCGTACACTTTGTTGGACATGTACAACATTTCTGAAAAGTTGGAATTGGCTCATGCACACTATGTGGCTCGTACTTTGAGGCCTCCATCACATTCAAGGCCTCAACCTCCACTAGCTATGCTAACTAGATCATCACATTTTTCTTCAAGAGTTAAAATAGTGCACTTGGCTGCACCCATCCTACCTTCTTGTAAGTATTATGATAATCCTACCCACAAAACTAGTGAGTGCAACATTCCTTCCTAGGATCTCAATGGTGAATATTGTGGGAAAGAAGGACATTAGAACGTGCTTGTTTTGCCAAGTTCTTGAAATGGAAGCAATTCTGATTACCATGGCAAAATCTACCAGCATCTTCCATTGCCCCTCAACCAAAAGCCAAGGCACCTCAACCTTCCACTAAGGTTTTCCCCACCAAGGGTAATTTTAGTAAGAATGCTAAGAAGAAGGAACAAAATGCTAACAAGAGGGAAGTGCTTCAAGCCCACATCATTCAAGTTCAAACTTTGTAAAATGAACTTGAATCATTGAAAGTTCAACTTACTAATCTAAAAGGTAAGTCTTCCCAACTAGCTAGTCATGCCCAACCTATACGAGGTTCGGGATCACGGGAGGGACCTCCTAGGTTGTTCTATGGCCTCTCACACGATGCCATAGTTGGGGAGTATGTTTTTTCCAATGCACACAATTCTAGTCTCACACCAAAATTTGCCACTTTTTTTTGCCTTTCCTATTTCGCAACATAAAAGGTTAGTGTGACACCCATAGTTTCTGCCACTAAGCAAGTAATTTAGATTAATGGACTCACATTTAGTTCAAGTCCTATTACTAGGGCTAGAAGAGCTCGAAGAGTAATGCCACAATCTTTTCATCCTTTCAACATGAAAAAATAACACACCTTGTTAACAAAGGGGGAGGAAACTACCACACCACGAGCTACTAGGGCATCAAATTCTCGTGTCCTAGGAGTATATGTACGTTATGAAAACACACAACTTTCCATTGATTAGCTTATGAAGTACTAACTTCAAATGCATGAAATGGCGCAATAGCTTATGAATACACCATTGTTTTGTTTTCAAGATTTGAAATTAAGCACCAAGGCCATAATTGCAATACTAAAAGATACCCTGAACACTACATTAGGTCCTCTACCAATCCTTGATCCACATGTTACATGAGTCCCATTTAACACCTTGGAGAAACACTCAGTTGGTTCACATGTTGTAGATGGTGTTCATAATCTAGTCACTAATTCTAGCATGGTTAAATTAATGTGTTTTCCTACCTCTAATTCTATATTCACATATCATAAGGGAGCTAAGAACACCTCACTTGTGAATTTATCACTCAGCAAAGGCGTTGTGGATAACCATCTCCACAAAGTTTCTCACTCATTTCCAAAGGTGGTGCCTAGTGAAAGAACTTCCATCACCACCGGAGTTGCCATTGTCGACAATACTAAATCAATAATCCAAATGGGAAGACATACACCCAGAGTGGTACTTTTTAATATAGGTGCCCAACCACTAATTCTTGGAGTTCAATTTGCTAAGAAGATGGGCATGCTCGACTCCAAACTATGGAAATCTATGTGGTGAATTCGCACCACTAGTGGGAGCATAGAGGAGGTACTTGGGGAGAGTCCAAATTTGATTACATTCAACTTCAATGAAGGTAAAAATCGAGAGTTTTCCCTACAAGTCAGATGTTTAGTCACCAATGCCACTAGTTATGGTGTGTTCATTGGGCAAAAAGCCATGTTTCCACCAAGTTACACAATTGACAATTAGTTCAAGCATGCGTATTACCAAGTGGATTGGGAAATTGATGGCCACCACTTGGGATACATACCCCTTGATTTACATGGGAACCATATTCCTATAACTCACCATTATATGTTCAAGGAAGCACACACCATTTCCTACATCCAACAAGCTGGCCACAAGTGGATAGAAGGAGATGAAAAAGAGATTACGTACGCCCAAGCTATTAAAAGCTTGAAGGTAGTTCCTATTGACATTCAACATAGACCAGAGGTTTTACAAAGGTTCAAAGCAACCCATGAGCCTTTGGTCAAAGTTTTGTCTAGTTTTGAACCATGGCAAATTGATTAAACCAATACTCATTAGCTAATCACTTGAACACCGCCTAAGGAGGGGATTACATTACTAGAGTTCTTTGGTGGTATTGCTACATGTCTCAAAGCCCTACTACAGTCAGGGATGGTGGTTTGGAGGTATTTTTACGTAGACATTGATCTTATTGCAAAGTAAGTGGCAACATCAAGAATGATGGAGCTCATAGCCATATTTCCACAACACTTTACAACCACCGCATGGAAGGCCAGTTTCACTTTCTTGCCTTTTGACATACAACTAATTTAGAATAAGCATATGGAATTATTTGGCCCTGTGGACTTCATCATTTCAAGTTGGGAGTGTCAAGGATTTTCAAGAGCTGGATTTGGAGAAGGCTTGAGTGACACAAGATCCGGTCTTTTCACGGACATGGTACGATTGATCACTTGGGCTTAATCCATTTCTCCTATGCTTGATTATGTAATTGAAAACACCCCTTCCCAGCTTGACTAAAGGAATAAACTCTAGGAGCACTACAAGTTAGTCAAGCATTACCTTGGAGAGCCGCTCTTACTCGATGCAACACAATGCGGTTGCTATGCGCACTGGTTGTGCAATTGGTCGACCAACCTTACACCACTCTCAATTCTATAGTTGGTTTTGAAATACAACAGTAAAGACCCCAACATGCAGGTTTCTCACATATTGGATGATGAGAGTTCATGCCAACTAGTTACAAGGTAAGAAAAACCTCTTTGGTTTCCTACGAACACAATAGGAAAACCAAGAGGTGCTTGGCCCACCTTTGTTTCCTTCCCAGGAACACACACCTTTTAGGGAAATGGACCAAGCCTGATGTATTGTCACGCTTAAGCCACTTGGGATGAACCAAGCTACAAGGTTCCAAACTAGCACTACTAATCACACCAAGGCAATTAGATTAGAGCATAACATTATACTGGAAAGAGGCATCGACCTAAACTCCCTTACATGGTTGTTGGTAACGTGTGTATTCTTTTAAATGTACACAACACCAACACTAATTCAATCAACTTGTAGTTTTGGCGATGTGAGTACATGGCACCCCGACCAAGTACAATTACCTATCTTCAACAGTTTACACTTCACTCTTAGCGTTAAGGGGGAGGAGGTACCATGTAATTTGACTCAAATTGTTTCTAATACACCTGGACGTACATCAACTTCCGAATAAACAATTACAACCTTCTATGAATCTATGCAGTTGGATAATGGAGAACCCAATACACCAAGTTCTTCAAACACGTTTTCCAACTCCATTCCATGTGTTTCTAACTACCTTTTCGTTATGGGGAAGCAACTCACCAAGAAGGAAAGAGACTAGGTTACAGACTTGTTAATTAAGTATGAGAATGTGTTCACATTCTCAATGAAAAACTTAGGTAGGTGTAAGACCATGCAGTTCTTTATGGACCTTACAGATGAGACACCCATTTATCGAAGGAGGCATATGTTGAGCAAACATGACTAGGAATTGGTAGATGAAAGATGCAAAGAGCTCCATGAGGTTGGTCTCATTCAGCCATCAAGTTTTGATTTCGCAACTACCATAGTAATGTCAACAAAAAAGGATTCAGCTTGACTATGGATTGAGAGAAGGATGTGCGAGGATTATAGGCCTTTGAACTTGGTTATACTTCAGGATAGGTACCCATGCCCATCCCTGAAGAACTGTTTGATAACATTGGAGACTCAAACATCTTCACAATTGTGGATCTAAAGCAAGGCTTCAACCAAATTGTGTTTGTTGCAAAGGATCGCAAGAAAACGACATTCCATGGAAGCAATAAGTTGTGGGAATGGCTTGTGATGCCTTTTGGATTGAAGAATGCACATGTCTTCTTTCAACGAATCATGGACAATGTTCTTAAAGGGGCATATTTCCTGAAGTGCTACATAAATGACATCCTAATGCATAACAAGGGACTTTTACAACATTTGGCTCATCTTGGGGAATTATTCAAGAGGCTCCACGAAGTCAATATGAAGATCCATCCTAAAAAATGTGAGTTTGTTGTCACTTTAGTAGTTTACCTTGGACACAATTTTTTTCCAAATGGTATTATGGTTCATTGAGCCAAAGTAATAGTTATTTTGGAGATGCGCAATCCTATTGATGTTCACATTTTGAAGAGCTTCATTAAACTATGTAATTACTACAGGATTTATGTCTAAGACTTTAGTATTATAGTTCATCCTCTCTATGCATTCTTTAAGAAAGATGTTGTTTAGACATGGAGTGAAAAGGTTCAGGAAGCTTTCAACACATTCAAGAAAAGCTTTCAAAGTTCCCCATTTTGAGAAGACCTAATTTCAATAAGGTTTTCATTCTCACACTGATTAGAGTGCTCTTGGTATTAGTGTTATTCTTGGCCAGCTTAATGAGGAAGGCAAGGAATATGTTATCGCCGAAACAACAAGGTTGAAAGCAACTACTCTTCATACGAAGGGGAGAGTCTTATTGTTATATGGGCCATCATACATTTTAGGCCCTATCTTTATGGCACCAAGTTCATTTTGTATACTGACCACTGGCCTATCAAGTGGTTGATGACTAATGACAAGCTTATTAGTAAGTTAGTTCGTTGGGCGTTTATACTTCAAGAGTATGAGTTTAAGGTTATTCATTAACTTGGTATTACACATTAGAACGTATATACCATGTCACAAACACCTTTCACCACTTCAAAAAAAATTTCATATTCCAATAGTACATGTATCTTATGCATCTAGTTATCTTACACTACTACAATGTAACCTAGTTGAGCATCCCATTGTGGATATATGGGAGGATTTGGACACTTTGAAATTTCTTCAGCCTGGGGAATACCCTCCCCAAGTTACATCAAATCATCGGGATTGTATACAACAACAATCCAAACGTTATTCATGGAGAGAAAATCACCTCGTCCAATGTTTATCATGAGGCGACAGAGTGGTTCCTCCACCACATGAATAGCCTGGTCTTATTTAGAAGGTACACTTGGAGCTTGGACATTTAGAGTTAAACGTACTTATAGCCTTCTTACTCTTCATTACCATTGGAGAGGTATGTATGTTCAAGTCTGAAACGTCATTACTAGGTGTGAACAATGTGATAGAGTGAGAACTTCCTTTTCCTCTCAATAGATCATGTTTTTTCCACTCCCTATTTAGGGTATGTTCTATCACTAGTCATGTGATTTAGCTCGAGAGTTACCATAGACCTCCAAGGGTAATGTCTACATCATGATTATGATTGAACATTTTTCAAAGTGGGTTGAACTTGTTGTGTTGCTGGACAAGTCATCATAAAGCACTAGCCATGCTTTCTTACAACAGGTCCTAGTAGGTTTGGGGCTTGTGTTAAATGCCTTACTAATCAAGGATCAAAATTCAGAGGAGAATTCCAAACCTATTTGATCATGCTTTCATTGACCATCGTTAGATTTCAAGGGATTATCCCCAAGCTGATGGCCTTGTAGAGAAGATGGTTCAAACATGCAAGAAGGGACTTCGGAAGATTTGCCTCATTGGGAACAAAGAGGATTGGGACTTGGCCCTACCTTACATCGCCATGGGTTACTAAATGTTTGAACACACTTCTTTGTATCATTTCGCTCCTTACTTTCTACTTTTTGGGAGACATCCCATTCCACCCTCTTCTATTGTTGCTCAAATGGACTAGGTTGTGGACGTGGGCTCCCTAACCACGTCGGCTAGGGTCATCACAAAAAGGGATGCTCTATTTAAGAGAATTATGCCCATGGCCATGGAGAACTTGTCCATTGCACAACATCGAAACACCTTACGGTATGCACACACACAAAGTGGTAGTTACAAACCTAAGGTGAAAGAATTTGATGTTAATGACTTTGTGTATTTCTAGCAGCAACCTAATGATACTCTAGACACTTCTTCCGATCGTACTATCTTGAGGATTAAATTGATCAGGCTTTTAAGTGTGTTGGAGTTGCAAGGACCTGATGGATGCACAATTTGGGATCACTCCAAAAATTGTGCACCCTACCACCTACTAAACTTGGATCTTACCATCATCACATTAACTTAGATTCCTCCACTTGATTATCCATGTTAGGTATGTTAAAGAATAAACGATGCTAATTGAATGCTATTTTGCGATAATTGTAATGGTGGATACCATTTATTTTGCCTCAAGTCGGAGTTTACTCAAGTTCCCATTAGCATTTTGTATTGTTCATCATGTTTTCTTGTAGCACCTTGATTTTTACTTAGACCATGCCATGCTTTTCCCAGTTTAAGTTTAGGTGGGGGATACACCAGAATTTCATTTCAGCCTCCTCTTGTGCATTCTATATATATGTGCATGCCTCTCTTTTTAGTTGATTAATTCCTACCTTTGATTGGTTTTTATTTTTTTGTTCAATAGAGTTTACTATGGATTTACACCCTTACAATAGTGAACATCTGACACTACATGTCACGACATCATGTTCATTTGCTCACTCACATGCTCACGAGATAACATTGTTGGTAATTATATAAGGTCAAAATGTCATAACCCCATTTTGGGCTAAGTGTGAAGATGAAACTCACACTCCTAAAAGTGGGAACTTGGAGTCCTCCGGGACTCCCAAAAACTCAGAGCTCAATTGCAAAAATCAAAACACCTTGCATCAGAGTGTTCTTTATGACAATGGAAAGGTCTTGAAGTGCAGATGTCCGAAATGGCCTTGCATGAGCCATTTGGACATCTACAGCCCAAGTTATGGGCAAAAGAAGGGCCAGGAGTCAAATTGGCAGTTTGACTCCCGACCATTAAAAGTCGGGAATCGACCTTTTCCTGACGTCTGCAAATGGAGTGTGATAAGGCATTGGAAAGCTCTCGAGGAGAGTTACAACTTTGGTTTAGACTTGACTCTAATCGGAGGTTGTAGCCATGAGATATGAGTGCCCAAAGTTTTAGGAGTCCAACCCGAGACAATTTCAAGACCCCTCCTTGGGAGTCCCAAGAAAAAGTGCCATTCAGATGTAGCTCCCGCGAGGAGCTGCAGAGAATACTATATGCGGGAAGGTGGTGGCTTCCCCCAAGTCCGGCCTGTGGTTAGTCAAATGAGTCCAAGGTCGCCCATGGTTTGTCCCAACACCAAATGGATGCTGAATGAGTTCTAACCAACTTAGGGTTGGTTTCGGATGCAAGACCGTGTAACAACATAATTGTCCCTCTTCCTAGTCTAATCCCAGGACTTTTAGCACGCCCCTTTTACCCCCATTAGTTCTGGAAGCGGCCTTCAAGTTCAACTTTCCGCAATTCAACATACCTAGACCCTCAAATGGGTCCAATAAGGAACTTGGGAGCGCGTCACAAAACATGCTAATGAAAATTGCTAATACCTTTTAAATCACATTGTGTAAGTGATATTTTACAATATTTCACTATTGTAAAACAATGTTTTAATAAAATTTAAACAAATTTTTACATCATTTCACATTTTTAAACATAGAAAACATTGGTTATGTGTTTTTAAATGCATTGAAATCAACTTTATATGTATTGGATTACTTTTAAATTTACTTTGATGCTAGATTGATAAAAAATAAAAAAGTTAGCATGCAAATATAACATTTAATTTAAACAATTTTTATTTTTGATTATTTTTTAAATGAAAAAATGATCTGTTACACTTAAGGTGGCTCCTATTAAATGTTTGACCCTATATTTTCTTGGAAGGGCATGGCCAAGTCAATATCAAAACTTTGATATTCATTACAAACAAAGTTATCTTAAATCAATTGTGATTTATTATTATTTATTTTAAGTAATGTGATTAGAGGCCATGAATTTACATACATGTTGACCTTTAAACACATTTGGAAGGTATAGGGGAAAAACATATAATTTATGGATTTATGTCAACCAACTCCCACTATGCCAAAACATGGAATATATAACTTCATATATTATTTTGTTTATGGTAATATAGGTCATATATTACTACATAGTCATGTAGTAAATTAGGATTCATGGCTTATGCCATTAGTAATATTTATGGTCAAAGTAATTTATGTCATTAGTCATGTGACTTTTATTACTATAGTTAAGAAATAGAATTAAATAACATATATTTATTGACTTATGAAATGAAATCACGTGTTTAAACATAATCATGCCACATAGACTATATAGCTACCTATTTATTAATCTAGCCTATAAACCTTGCATAGGCTAGTGACCTACAACCTAGGCTAGCCTTAAAACTGGGCCACTTAGGTTAAATAGCCTAGGTAACCTACAAGTCTAAGCTAAAAGCTTAGGTAGGTAGGTATAGGTAGGTGCATAGGATATTATTTAATTTTTTGGTCACAAGCCATTTTTTATTGGCTCATCACAAGTGATGCTTGCCCTGTGAATATTAAATCTAATGCATGTGTTGTATGTCCAACATTTTTTCACATACTTATTTAGTTTACAAAGTGAAACTTTTTGACAAAGGATATGGGATAAATTTAGTGAAAGGGAAACATTCCAACATCATCCCACATCATCCTTTGTCCCATACAAATTAAAGTAGCCAACTTTAACCACTGTTATATTTTTCATACTTTGTCCATTGGAAAAAAAATGAAACTTCATTCTTAAATATTTTTCCAAGAAGTACACATCTATAGTGTTTTTGAGAAAATAAAAAGAAAAAAGTATTTTGACTGAAAATGCATTTGAATTGTTGTTATTTAATAGATTTCAACAACAATGTTGTTTGGAAGATTTTTTCTTCAAAATGATTTGTAAATAAACCTATTTAAAATCAAAATTGATTTTTTTTGGGATTTAAAAAAAAACTAAAAGTATTAAATCTCCCCACCTTTTAAAGATATATTGAATCAATCAATGTTGTATTAAATTTATTTAAATTTAAATTTAATTAATCACACACACACACACACACACACAACATCTTTTAATATCATAGTTTGATTTTCATTTTTATTATGAATAGTAATTTTTCATCTTTTGAAAAAAAAGACGTTTTCATTTTATTAAATGTGATTTAATATATATTAAAATTCTTTCCCATTTTTTATGGTATTACTTTTGATAAATTATTTAGTAAATAATTTAATAAAAAAGTTTCACCCTAGAACTTGACCCTTGTTCCTTTTTTCCATTTTCTTCTTTCATTTTTTTTTTGCTTCTCTCAAATAGTGTAAGGTGGAATAGTTTTCCATAAGAAAATAATTTGAAATGTTTTCATAAATTTTCCTAAAAATTATAGGGATCAAACTCCATATTCTTGGCTACTCATTATATGACAACTTTCCATTTTGGGGCACATTGTGAATTTCTTTTTAGATATATTGGATATAATAAATAGGATTATTTATCGTTATTAATGTCAAAAAGTTCAAAGAAGATATTCATCAAAACAACCTTTGAGTGAACGTCCCTTAATGATTTTTCGAGATGAATTTTCACAATGTGACTTCAAATAAAATTTGAATAATTTCAACATTTTTTGTTCAAAAAAAATTTAGATAAGAATCAAAATTACTGGGAAATTCATTAAAGTTTCAAAACCACAAGATTGAAATAAAATAGACCCTTAGAAAACCACAACATAATAAGAAGCTTTGAATAAATTCAATGTTATAAAAATATATGTAATATATATTTTAAAATATATTAAACATATAATTAAATCAAAGGTAGGTTGAAATTTGTGGATTTAATGTTAGACCAAATTAAATATGTGAAATTTTAAATACATTACAAAACCCATTGGATCCAAGAAACATGATAATAGCAATGCATTATTTTTTCAAGGGTGAGCTAAGGTTTCAATTTGCAAATGTAAGTCCCTCATCATGGCGTCCAATTTTGAAAATTTGGTCAAACAAGGTCAATGGTACACCTAATAATTTTTTAAAAATGACTGTAGTCATAGAGAGTTGTGTATACATGAAAATGACTACAATCATAAAGATGGCATAGTTGCAAGACGTGTATTACTCCATGACTAAATTGAAACTCTAGTTATATACGATCAAGTCATGGATGCCATGTTTTGGCATAGTGTCCTTGAGCTATTTTTTTTCCTTCAAAATTGAGGTTGAAAACAAATAGTAGTTAAAGTACTAGTAATTTTCAAAAGAAAAATTGGTAATGAATATTCATGTTTAATATTGAAATCTCCTTAATCCTTTATCATGTTTGTATTTTATTATTAGTAGGTTTGGATCATGATTTTTGTTTATGTCAATATATATAAATATGGAAAAAATCTAATATCATATGAAATTAATATATCCAATGGTTTTTTATTTTTCATTTTATGCATTTTAAAAAATGTGTGTTTTAAATGTATTGGAACAAATAAAGAAAAATGGGTAGGTAGATGGTTTAGGGTGCGAGCTAGTGTGGAGTAGCTTGGGACTTGCAACTAATGTTGTTTGCGACTTGTCCAACGTAACTAAGGGAAATATAGTTGCAAATGTTGTTTGCAACTAAAAACTAGTAAAAAAAACCAATAGTAAAAACCTTTATTTCTTCCTAGTGTAGGGTGCTTCACCAATCCAAATGTGCCTTACAAAATAGAACATGAACCTAATTTTTTCCAAACTCTAAAAAATGATTGCTACAAGTAATGTGCATTGGCCTCTTTGGGGTTTGGATTTAATTTGGAACCTCTAATGAAGCTCTACATGGTATGTATTTAAATTGGAAATTTTTGCATTATTCTCTTAGTGGTTAAGATTTAACTTGGAACCTTTAATGAAACTATTTGTGATATGTATTTAATTTGGAAATTTTGGAACCTCTTACTAAGCTATTTGGGTATGTACAAGTAACTCGAAAATTTTGCATTCACCTCTATGGGGTCTATATTTAGCTTGGATTTAAATAAGTTTTTAGGGTATATACAAGTAATTTGAAAATTTTGCATTAGGCTTTTGGGGGGGTACATTATGTATTTAATTTTGGATATTCCTCATCAACCTCTTTGGGGTCTATATTTAACTTGGAGGTTTTAATAATTTTCTTTAGTGTTTATAATTAAATTTTCCCATAAAGTCAAGCAAACACAATGTCAAAACCCTATGTTTGCCTAATTCCTTAGATGATATTGACAATGGCACAAAAAATAAAGAAAGGGGTCAAACATGGCCCCAAATTAAAACATGTTCCTTGTTCATCATGAACTCAAAATTATTCTACTTATGTGTGCAACCTAAAACTTGCATTCCATTCGCAAGCCAAACCCCACATTGCATTGAATGTTAATGTTCATATTTTCTAGTTGTTTTTATTCCTTTAGCGCTCTCTACAAGATTCGGTAATCACAAGGTTTAGTACTCACAAAGGAGGGAGAAGATTGATGTGAGCAAAAAAGAACAAACATTGAGGAGTTCATGCATAATGGAATTCACATGTTGTTTGAAAAAGGCGACATTGGAGCAATCAAGTGTTGGAAAGGAGCAAAAGCCTAAAGAGTTTGAACCTAAAGTACACTAAGAAGGAATTTGTTTGAACCCCAAAAAACTCATGCTTTGCAATAACACCTCATTTCTATAATTTTTTAAAAAGGCGAGGTTAACCTCTAACATAAAAAACCATGGTTTTAATAGTTCAAGGTGTGCAAAAGCATAGAAAGTGTTCTATTATTTTGTTGAAAACCTTACATTTTGGCAAGCTATATACCATCCTCTTGTTAATGTGGTCATTCTTTGTATGTTGTTGCAAGGTTTATGATTTTATCCAAACCCTAATTGGCAGATGGCTTAAAGGATCCTTGAAGCATAGTGAACCTAAACCTCCAAGAGCATAAATAGAAGACCTTTTTTTCCTAAAAAAAAAGAACCTTCTTATGCTTCCATAAACTCCAAATCTTGTATTGCCTTATGCCTCAAAACTACAAACAACTTTTTGAATACCAAAACAATCTATTTTTTTTTTCTAATGGATGCATTTGCAATTGAACATAATCTCAAAAAATTGCCTATCGACCTTTCCATGATATGATGTTTCCATTGAGTAAATTAAAGTTAGCATGAAGTTGTGGATGAATCCATGGAATGGTGTGCCCTAAACATTGTGAAATATCATGTTTCCTATTGTTGCATAATTACACCCCAACGACTTTTGAGGTGGTTTCTTAAACAACATTTGTAATTTGAAATCAATTATCCAAAATGTTGTTTGCTAAATGAAGAGGAAAATTGACATTTCGGTTCACAATACAACCATGTATAATTGCAAGTATGGGATCTTATTTGAACTTGAAAAAATATGTACAAGTTTGCAATTCATTTTCAGCACTTTGGGTTGATCTTGAAAGGTTAATTGGGTTTTACATTTGGACTAGATTATGTGTTTACAAGTTTGCAATTCATTTGGCAACTTGGTTTTGATCTTGAAAGGCTAATTGGGTTTATATTTAAACTCAAATATGTATCTACAAGCCTACAATTCAATTAGCAACTTGGTTTTAATCTTGAGAAGCTAATTAGGTTTATATTCAAACTTGCATATGTGTTTATAAGTCCACAACTCATTTGGTAACTTGGTTTTGATCTTGAAACCTTCATTGGGTTAAAATTTCAACTTGAATATGTGTTTATAGGCTTACATCTCAATTGGCAACTTGGTTTTGATCTTCAAACCCTAATTGGGGCAAGATTTCAATTTGAATATGTGTGTACAAGTTAGCACTTCATTTGGCATCTTGATTATAATGTAAAAACTCTTATTGGGTTTAAATTTCATTTTGACTATGATCTATAAACCTTAGTTGGGTCATCATTTCTTCAAATATAAGTTTGTAGGGATTGCAATTCATGATTTAAAAACTTGATTTGAACTTCAAACCACGTTGGGTAGGTCTACATCCCTTTTGGGGGGTCCTAGATGGGCTTTTTTGGTTGTATAGAAATCTAGTAAACAAAACGCATGAAATCCAAAGAGTATGGTTCTAATGACACAATTTTTCCAAAATTGATTTCATAAAAAAAAGATTTTAATGACAATTTTCAAGTGATTGAATGTATTTAGGTCTAAGTGTTAGTGTTGCACTTTTTTTTTCATACAACCACCTTTCAAGAATTTTGGCAATTTCATGGCAAAGACTCAAAAATTTGAATCCATTCCCTTGATAAGGCAAAACAACCTTGTAAGAAAAAAAATGCAATGACAAATTGTAGAATCCATGCAACTCAACACAATAACAACATCCTATACAATGTTCATTTTGTTATTTAACATTGGCAAGAAGTTGGTGATCCAATTAATTCCAAATGCAATGTGGAAATTCATATACCAAGATTACCTAAAGGCACACTTTGAGGAATAGTGAGTCACTTGCGAACACATATCCTATGTATTGTAACAAAACATGTTTTGTGAGGAGTTTCAAGATTTCATTCATTTTTTGATTTGGAGTTGTGATGAAATTCAACACTTGTTGACTTATGTTATAGCTTATAAGGAATGATTATAGATCCAAGGTGACATCAAAACTTTTAAGAAATAACATGTGGAGGTGTAGTACTTGTGTTATGAAAGGATAAAACCTATACCATGTAAATGATTTGACCTAGTAAAAGTTTGGATTAATATTTATGTATAGGTTTGGTTGGCATAAATTGTGTTTGAAATATGAATATAGATGGATGACAATATGGACTATAATTGAAAATTTGAAAATCAAATATAATATGTTAGTTAAATGTTGATGAAGATATGGTCAAAATATTGTGTGTAATAAATGTAATCCTTTGGCTTTGGTAAATACAAAGGGAACGTATGCACTTTAAGGTGGCTCATTTTTGGCAAATGCTCCATTCCCTAAAAGTCCATATGGTAGTGTTAAAATGGTAGTTTATTTTGATATCATTAATTTAGTGGGGAATTACATGGTGGTTAATGGACTAAAAAGCCCATATGAGAAATAGTTATTCTTATTTTATTTTTTAGTATACATGTTAAGAAAATAAAAATTGAAATCCACCCCAAAATGATCATGACATGTTCTTATGAAAATATGATTCATTTTAAGCCATTCAAAAGTCCATAACTTTTTTTTGGTTAAATTTTTTCTAGTAAGGTTTTTGACATATGTTCTTTTTTGTTTTAAAATATCATATATTGAGTCACTATAGTAAACTAGTCCATATTTTTCAACTTCAAAAGTCAATTACTATATATATGGTGTATAAATGTTGTAATTTTTTTATAAGATGTATTTTTTGTCAAGTTGTCCATTTAAATCTAGCCACAAATTTGAAATTTTATATTTTTTATGCCATGTTAATAACATGTAAATGCATGGCATTCTGCAAAAAACTAAAATGTAACACAAAAAGTGAGCCACCTTACCTTGCAACCACCATGTTGCAAGTTTGTTCAAAGGTATATTCAATTAACTAATAATGCAAAAAGATTTAATCACATGACCGAAAAAACAATGTACCAAACCACATTCATCATATATATAAGAACATGAGATACTAGCTTGCTTTAAAGGAGCATGTAATAGTAAAAAAACTGAAGGAATGAAACCTTTAAAGGATGGCATGTTGCAAAAAGATGGAATAAAATGACATTGTGGCAAAATGCCATGACAAGTCAAAGGAATCATCTTACAACATCTTACATGTAATATTGATTAAACATGACAATAAAAATTTCATTAATTAGTAATTATATTTTGTTTACATGGCAAGAACACCCTAAACAATATTCTCTCTTGCACACAAAGTCATGTTCACATTCACGTGCTCACATCATAGTTGAGTTAATGTAATAGGGGCATTTGTTGAATTGCTATTTTAAGTTTCATAAAATATATATGTAATGTCTACATATACATATTTGTGTGTTCCCTTTTATTACAAAATAATCCATTATAAATGTACATGTATGAAAACAATAATCATTGACAAGTGACTTTTACATTGAATTGTAGCCCTTAACAAAAAATAAATAGGGTAGGCCAGCCAATGATTGAACACTCGAGGGTTCAAACTACACGGGTTCAATAACCAACCTTTTTTTGTCCATGGTCTTCAAAAAGATTAATTTCTCTTTGAGCTAGAGCATTAATAGCCTTGACATAAGTTGATTATGATTTAGATTGAAAAAGTTATGACCCCCAAAGTTAGGGGGGTCTTCTTGTTTGAAAAAACTTGGATATAACATGTAAGGCCCTTATTTTCATGCATTTTAAGCCCTATGAACAAACACTTAAAAACTTAAAAACTTACCTCCTATAAACATGAAAACATATTTCTACTTAAGTTTTGACTATTTTTTTATTACCCTTCATATTTTTCAAAAAGTGTAATCTTTTGTGATATCTCAAGTATGTGATCAATGCCTCTCTATTTTTTTGTGTGCATGTGTGTCTATCTATGTTAGAAATCATCATCACTCTAAAATTTGGTTCCATACCTTGGTTCTTCTTAGTGCCAATACTCTAGAACTTGGAATTCGAAGTGCAAATTTCCAAAGTTCAATGAGCTTACCCTTGAAGTTGCCAAATTTGACCAAACTTCTTTCAACTTTTATGTTTTCATGTTTCAACACCATTGTGACCTTGATTTTCATAATTCCTAGCACCATCATCACCTTAGCTCACGTGGCTCCCCAATTCATTGCTCCAAAGCTTGGCTCCAAAGGTTGAAATTTGGTTCCAGAAGTTAGAACTTTAATGTAGACAACTAAGCTCCATAACTTGGAGCTTTAATGCACACAACCAAGCTCTAGAACAATGAGCTTTGACGCAAATGACGCCATGTTCTTAAACTTAGAGCTCTGATGCAGATGGTGTTGTCACACTTAAACCCAATGCCATCACATTTTTAAAATATTTTTTCCTTCATTGAGCATTATGTCCTTCACATATTTGTTTTTCCCATTCCGACCATTAAAGTTCACCCTAAGTTTGGAACTCTCTCCTTTGTTTGCCATCAAAATGTAAACCATAACCAATTAAGCCTCAGTGTCTTTCACTTATTTAACATCAAGGTCCACCCAAAATGTAAATTTGCCTTATTTGGCATCAAAGTTTACCCAAATTTCACACCTTATTGTCTATCCCTATTTGCCATCAAAGTTCACCCAAATTTTAAACCTTCTTGTTTCTCTCTTGTCTAACATTAGAATTCACCCAAACTCTAAATTTTCATGTTTCCTATTTGCCTTCAAAGTTCACCTAAACACTAAACCTTCTTGTTTGCACCATTTCTACCTTCAAAGTTCACCCTTTTCTTTTTCTTTTGTTTTTTACTCCTTGATTTTATTAACAAATTCTTTCTCCAATGCCTTTTGTTTCAACATTACAAAGTATTGGTTTGATGTGACCACATGTGAATTGGAATAGTCCATTAATGGCTCTTTGCCATGTCTTCTCCTTGTTGGAAATCTTGGTAGGCATTGCAGATCATTTAATTTTGCAACTCCTCGAATCTAAATTGGAATAGTCAAGTCATACAATTCAAGGTAAGAATCTTCCAAGTTCACCATTAACTCATCTTGTTGACTGTTTGTTGGGGTGGCAAGATTGTGTGGCATTTCAACATAGAAATGAATAGAAGGTTTAGAGGGGCTTGTTGATGTCATAGGAACAAGTGTAGGAATTGCTTGAAAAATACTTACAATTTTCAACAAATTAGTGGTAGTTGTTAAGGGGGTAGGATGATTACATGATTTGGATGAACATGGCATTCAAGACAATGACTATTCATGGAACATTTTAGTTTTGAATCATGATGATGTGACTTGGGACTACCAAAAAAAGGAAGATATGGGGAAGAAAAGGATTATTCTTAAACACATAATTTTGAAGAAGTGAGGAAAGCTTTAAATACTTTGTAATAGGAAACCACAAATTATGTTTTTGATAGAAAACACATTTAATTTGTTATTTTGCTTTTATTTTCAACAAAACATGGAATTTTGTTGTGATTCTAATTTAATTTTAGTAATACAGAGCAACATTGACTTCTATAGTGATTTTTATGTTCATATTATTGTCTGAATATTTTTGTAATATTAAAATATGATGAAATATATTATAATTTTGTCTCTATTTTCTACATTGTATTTTGAATTGCAGATTTTGGTTATTTGAAATAACCACAAATTGGTGTTTGAATGAACTATAGAATTAGGTGTATTTAAAATTAGGGCAAAAATTATGAATGTGTGCATGTTTTAAATGCAAATATATTGTTACAGTATTGTGAAATAATTTTACAAGGATTAAATTTCACTTCTACTATTATTTTCAACCTTGTCTCCACTATTGTTAGAATCTTATATTTGCATTTGATTGGTGTGCATTTTATGTTCTTTCCTCTTTTACTATAGTGAACACCTTGTTGGGACTAAACTTTCCAACCATACCTGCAATACTTAGTGGCCAAATCCTACAAACCCTGAATCTTGATTTTATTGTTTATTTTTTCAAGGATTGTAACAAGGCCTTGTCCACTTATTTAGCTAGTGTGACCTTGTTAGGTTCAAGATAATTGTTACTTGCCATTTTTTTTGAAAACATTCTTGAAAGGTTTGAATCAAATAATGTTTAATGGTTACAATGCATGTGACATATGTGAAGGTAACGTCACCATGTCCAATCCAAGTTTTGTTACTTGTTCAAGTGCCTATATAGTGACATGTGACCCATGCCCATTGAAGATCAAAAGATGTTTATTTTTGATGCGCTCCCAAGTCCCAAGTTAGGCCCAAGATGGGCCTTGGTTTCTAAAACAACGGAATTGTGGGGCTTGAGGGCACATTCTCAGCTCTCAGCATTAAAAGGGGTAAAGGTGCGTGCTGAAGCTCCGAGATGGGACTAAAAGGAGGGACAAGCTTTAATCACTCACTCGAACCTACATCAAACCAACCAACAAGTTGGTTAGTTCGCATTCTGAAACACCCTTGGTGCTGGAATAAGCCACAGGAAACTCTAGACTCACAAGACTCACCATGGCCCGGACTTAGGGGAAGCCACCACATTCCCCCATATAGTATTCTCTATGTTACTCCGTGGCACCTACATCTGAATGGTTTTTTGTCCCAGGATTCCTAAGGAGGAGTCTCGAAACTATCCTGGTTTGGATTCTGGGACTTTGTGAGTTCATAACTCTTTACTCAAACCTCGGATTGGGATGAGGTCTAAAGAAACCTTGTATCTCTTGTTGAGAGCTTTCCAACATTGTGTTGCACTCCATCTGCACACACCGGGGTCGGGGCGATTCCCAACTTTTAGTGGTCGAGAGTCAAATTGCCAATTTGACTCCCGACCCTTCTTTTTGCCATAACTTGTGCCGCAAATGTCCAAATGGCTCATGCGAAGCCATTTTCGATATTTACACTTCAATAGCTTTCCAATGACATGAGCAATGCTTCAAGGCAAGGTGTTTTGATCCCTGCAATCGAACTCTAAAGTTTTGGGAGTCCCGGAGGACTCCTTCCCAAGTCCCCATTTCGGGAGTGTGAGTGTGATCCTCACATTCTTCCAAAAGCGAGGTTGCGACAATTTTCTTGAAAAACCCCTTTAAAATAGATTTGCAAAGAAAAAGTAAGCCATTAGTTCATGAAAAATTAAACTTTCACCTAAGTTTTTTTTTCTTGTATTCCCACGCATGTTCCTAGTTTACATAACTCTTTTCGCATCTTTGAACCCCTAAAAACATAAAAGGTAGAAAAAGGTTACACTTGTTACATTGACAACATAATTTATAGTTAACCACTCCCATGATTTAAGTATGGTGTTATAAACATTTCATGAGCCTTGCTTGGCTAGAAATTTAACACCAAGTTATTGCCCCGCTTGAACATTTGTCTCATATGAATTCCATATGTGATTTGATTGATATATGTGTTGTGTGTACATGTTTTCTAGGTTGCAATAACATGTATGGCATGCATGACTCATTAACTTTCTTGCCTTAGAAACCTCCAACTCTTCAGCAAGATGTATGTTAGTCTTTAGATGCCTTCTTTTGAACTAGAACCACTACATGTATATCCTGAAACACCATTCTAGAATGGGTTTGGTTTAGTCTGGGTGATTTTAGCAACCTTCATTTTTAATTCTTAAAGGGTGATAGATAAACTAGCTTTTTGCATGTTTAGAACTCAAATAACCATGTTGCTTCATCCTCTTCTTTTGTTTACACGCCCTAGGGGCCCACTTTCTTTCATCTAGTTCTACCATTTAAATGATCTAAAAGTGAATTCAATGGTATGTTCCAATATTTCATAGCATTCTTTAAAGATGTGTGTCCTTTTTCCACAACATCTATGGCATCTTTTAGTTGTTGGTCTATCCATTTGGCCCATCTTGAAGTATTAGTCAGTCTATTAACTTTGCCTTGGCCTTGTATTGATGTTGTGGCAAGATGGCATTGTTGTTGCATCATGTAAGTGGTTGATATCGCTTGTTGACCTTGTTGTGTTGTTAGGGTGGAAAGTTGGAACTATTGATTATCTTGGTTTTCACAATTGGTACTTAAAAGTCCACTGCATCGCTTCCTTGGCACTTTAAGATGTGTTGGAGTGCATTCTAGTAGTGGTGCACCCTTAGTACGTTGTTGTAGGGCCTTTTGTTGCATTGGCATACTCATCTTAGCTTTGTTCCTCCTAGTCCCAATCTCCAAGCACTTGGTGGCATCCATTCAAATCCTACAAAAGGTAAAAACCCATGTTTCTTATACAAAAACCAAGATTCCAGAAAATATGTTAGATATGGATAGCGTTCAATGACATAACTTTCCACCTCTTCATAAAATGTAGCAAAAAGTTTCTAGTTTAATGTCACATTAATTGTTGATGTGTAGGCAGTGGGAAAATATTTCAAGTTGTGTCGTGCTAGAAGAGTAGGAAATCTACAACTATTGGCTTTGTTAGAATGAAACAAACCTTTTACAAATGACAATTGTTGAACAAATCATAATAGATGTAGTTTGAATACTTGTATGTATATTCGTGCACTAATTTTGGTATGCCATTCAGTTATGTGTTTTTTTGCACTATTTTGAATCCTCTTCAAACTGTTCTAATTTGATTGCAATTGTTGGAATCATTGTTTTTACCTCCTTTTCAATTGCAAATGCTAGAAGAACTACTTCTACCTCCTTGATCTTAAATGCAACCAACTCACCATCTAATCCTTTATTGATCCCACTTTGTAATCTCTCTTTAAAACTTTCAAACTTTTGCAATGAACTTCTTACTTCATATGACATACTTAGTTTAAAACTACAGCTTTTATTTTTTAAGTGTAAAACATATGAAATATATTCTTGTTTTGTTGCTTGCTTGTTTTTGGTGGGAATACATTATATGACTTACTTGGTTTTTGATCCAATGGTATCCAATGTTTGAGCTATATTAATTGAGTTGTTTCTTGTCTGGGGTCTCTTTGTTGTTCTTTGTTCACCCAAGGATTAATTCCTAAACACTTCTCAAATTTGTGCATAAAGCCTTCAATTCACAATCACCTCATTGTTTTTGAATGTTGCCTTGGATGCCTATTACTAGACACAAAATTGCAAATAAGTAAGTAGCCATGTGTGTGATCCAAAATGCTCACATTTTAAAGTTGACATTCTTGCTCCTTATTCCCAAATAGTAAATTTTCCAAAGGCATTAAGAATTAAAAAAATTTCAGAAGATGATTGAACCCAAAATAATTCATGAACATTCAATCATGGGTGTCCATTTGAATGAAAACCAACATAAACCAAAATGAACGCCAACCCTAAAACACACTAAATAGTTGGTCAATCAGAGTTAGCCGATTGATGATGGCCTATTTTACCCTAGTCCAAGGAAGCACAGCCTGAGCAAGCATGTATGAATTTCAAATTGGAAAAAAATAATTTACAAGACAGATAAAAGATAAGATGTTCCACAAGATGGGTTCCCTATGTGGAGTTTGCAATTTGAGTGTAGCAATAGGTTGAAATACCATATGTACAACTAGTGCTGGCTGGTTCATTTTTATTTTATTTATAACTGGTGGTGCAGGGTCTTGTTGATTATTTTTTTTGGTGACCGCACATGGTATCAATATCAAAATTTTGAAGCCCACCTATTGAAACCCTTGTCAAAGTAAGCTCCCTGGTTATTAAATTTATCTGGTTTTTTGGCAGGGGTAATACTCACTTATCACACATAAAGGTTTTTTGTTTTTCAAATATCCACCTTGAAAGCCTTTTATATTACCCAAGTAGGTGTTACGGTTTAGGTATTTTCTTTTCTTTCTAGTCATGGCTTTTTTTATTCTTTGGATTATTATGGCCTTTATGTGTGCATCTTGATCTTACAGAGTTTAAATTTCAATTGAATGGACAGTAACTTCGCCTTTCATTTCAACATTGAAATTTGTCAACATGTTAAGGTCTTCATTTACATTTTTAACATCACAACAGGAAGCATTGAGACCGATGTTGTTTTTGTTCCAATTCTTTGAAAAAAATTTGGAGGTTTCTCGAATGCAGATTTGAGCCCAATTCTTTCCATTTAAAAGCTTTGTGGTTTTGGTTTTGTCACATTTTTTTCAAATTCAAGAACCTCTGGGCCTAGTTCAAAAACCAAGTTCCATTCCAAGTAAACAATTCACAAATCCCCTATGCAAAATTATTGTATAGATACAAAAAAAAAGAAAAGTTTTCTCATGAAAAAATCAAGGTCCATAAAGACTATCAAGTCATCATATATTTCTGTGCTACGGTTTTACTAAGTTGTTGTCATGTCCACACTCGTATTCAAGCTAGGCTCCAAATTGTAATGCATTCCAGCTCAGAGTCCCATGTGTATGTACGTACCCTTCCCTTTCATGTGTATTAAAATTTCCTTGCAATGTTTAGCAAAAAAAACAAATCATGGAGTTAAAGTGTATGGCCTTTCCTCAAAAGTAAATGCCAATGTATGTTTCATGATATATATATTGTACTACAATACTATGTTTCAATAAATTTGTCGTATATTATTTTGGACACATAAATTTCAGGAAGTTCATTTGTTGGCTCTACTTGACTGGGAGGGAAGCACATTTGCATCCATGCAGGATTTGGGGTACAATTCTTGGGTTGAATAATTCTGGGAGTTAACTGGTGAGAGACAGACAGCTGGAGACATAATTGTAGTCTCTTGGCTACAACAACTTGCTTTAAAATTATATATATATATACAAAATTTAATTTTCATAATTGGAAAATTGTAAATTTGGCAATGTGAACACATTGAGGGCTCAACTAAATTTTCCTTCAAAATCCAATTTTTGGGAATTTTTTTGAATTTCCAGCAACAAAATGCACTCCAAAATCAATATTTTCCATACTAGTGGCTCTGAATTGTGAAATAAACTATACAATAGTGCTAGAAGCTGCAAGAATAACTGGCAACTTGAAATATTCTAGGTAATGCAACTATTGAAAATTGGCCAATTTGGATCTTTAAATCATAGAAAACAATTTGACAGGTCCAAATCAGATTTTTCAGGTCAAAATTTTGCTATCAATCACCACATTAAAATCACTGATTCAAACTACTTAATCATGTCACATTGTTCCCTCATGAGATCTCATGATATTAAATTGTTTGAACCTGGTTGGTGTGTGTTTTTTTCAAGAATTTTTGTTTGTAATCAAAGTGGTGATCATCCATAAGGAAGATGCAAAAAAAAAAGAGTGGCCTATCATCCTTAGGAAATTTATCCAAATCTGATTATAACTCAGATATGAAATACATCCTTGTATATATTTTTCTTACAACAAATGTTTGTTTTCATAGAAACGTGGTTTTCCCCCCCTCATTTTTAGTAATCGGCTTAATTGGAGGTTATCATGGTGACCATGTTTTGAAAATCATCCCATTCTTTGTTTTGTACTTCAGACTAGCAAAAAAGGACCAAATCAAAAGATTTTTTGTGCAGATATTGAAAGCTGATATGTGACCATCTGACATGATGTATGATATTAAACCACAACCCTCACACCAACCATTGATGCTTTTGATGGGGCTCATTCCCATTGCATTGCATTGATGCAATCTAGGAGGTATCAAAATTACTATCTATCAATGCTACAAAGAATTTCAATTGCAAACTAACTTCTTTTACAAGGGCTACAATCTCTATGGTCCACATGGGTCTCATGCAATGTTTGTAGCTTGGTGCTCTTCAATGTCCCCAACCATATACATCCATAAAAACATGATTCTCTCTCTCTCTCTCTCTCTATATGTTTTTTCAAAAGCTTCTAACACACCAAATCATTGCAAGCAGGTAAGTTGCCGTGTTGTGTGATTCTTCCTTTTTAAGAGAGCTTTGGCCCTGGTTTTGACATTGTAAAATTTATTTGAAGGTTCTTTAGGATGGGAGCGGGGTTTGCACTCCATTCTTTCAATTTCTAAACACTTCACTTTTGGGTTTGGGGTTCAAGTCCAGATGAAGGATGGATGGTAAGTGATCAGGAGACAGTTTTTCATTGGTTTTCAGTTCCCTAGTTAACCATGATGGTTAGCTCAGTTGCTTTTTCTTTTTTTACTACCTACCTACTAACAACACACAAGCTGGTTATCAGTAGGTAGGTAGTAAAAACAGCCCTTACCTATGTATAAACCATTTACTTATCTAATAGTTACCTATTTTGCTACCTATATACCTATATATGAGACCTATTTCTTTACATTATTGGTTACCGAGGTGAAACAATATACTAACTCATTTGAGGTTCATCCATAACTGAGTAATAAGAGGCATCCAGTGGATGGTGCACTGGTGGGTGCTAGTTCACAACCCGGCATTGTGTTGTTTCTGTGTTGTCTTCTTGGGATAACTCCAGTAGTGGACTTTGGATGATTTTTTTTGGCTTGGGCTTTCAGCCCTCCCCAGCCTTGTGCTGTTGTTGTGTAAGGTGCTCTTCATTCAAGCCTGGTGGGGATTTTCAAATCCAAATAATTTTTTGAGTGTACAAACAAAAGGGGGGAAAATAAAATTGACCTAAAACCTTGAGTAATTCCCCAGCCTGGTGACATCCTTTTTCATCAGCCTGGTGGCTGGCAAACCTCCTCTCTCCTCTGCAGAGAGATACATGTTATGTTCTGTCAATGCATTAAATGTAGATCTAAAATGTCTGCAACAAATATGGTCTGTGCATTCATTGTAAGTAGCCCCAATAAAAAAAGGAAAAAGAAAATGGCACACCAAAAACACTTCAAAACCTCTCAAATTCTTAGCTTGGTGGTAAGCACACTGCACTAAAAAGTTATGCCTCTTAAAGTATGCTCACACCAGGTGTTAACTCAAATGTTAAAAGTTCATGTTAAGGATGTTAAAATTATACATCAATCACCACTTCAAATATGAAATAACATTAAATCTTAGGTGAAATTATGACATGACATTCATGTTAAAATCATGTTAGTAGTCAATATTATCCAACATTAAATTTTTGAAACAAAGTAGATTTCAAAGCCAAACATCAATGTTAACTAAAGTCTTAAAAAAATGACATATTAGTTTAATGCTTAGTGTGCATCTTTGTTTATCCTTGTTTTTTTTCTCCTTCAACAAAAAAAAAAGAGGGGTAGAAATTACCTTTGGAGATGTGGATTAGATTGCAAACTTCAAAAAGAAAACTTAATGTTAATTATTAATTAATATCATGTATGGACATGTTGAAAATAAAATAATTTTTTTTTGATATTATCATTCATGACACTTTGTTGATGTTAAGGTGATGCTAGTTACAAGCCCCAAATACCCAAGTGTGGCCATACCCAAAGTTTTGTGCACACCTTCTTCGTTTTAAGATGTCAAAATGAATTAACAGCCACAAGTGCATCATGTAAAATGGATGATGTGTGGATCACAATGTCCCATAGATAGCCATGATGGTTAGCTATGTACGGAAAGACATGGTTAGAGATTTTTGGTATACTAGATGACTTGTTCCAGGGTGAAAAAATTCAACCGACTCTTGTGTGGGCTTTTATAATTTTTGTAAAGCTTGTGCCTATGCTCTTTGTGAGCTTTACAAAAATGCTTCCAGTTCTTCTCACCGTGCAACCATGTCAAAGCTGTTGGGTGAGAGCAAATATTGGATTCACGCCACATTGTGCGAGCCCTTATTCTGGTATAGCCCCTCGTGCTATGGCTTTACCTATCACTAATACATAGATACATACCCATACTCATCTATCTAGTAGCCAACGAGCACCTTACCCATTTACCTCCCTACCTAGTTACCACTTAACCAATTCCATAGGTAGAACAGCTATTATCTAGGTCTAAGTGTGAGGGGGAAGTTAGAGGAAAGGTTACCAAGGTGGTACCTGAGTTGTGGGTTCATCCATAGCTGAGTCATAACTGGTTTCCAATGGATGGTGCACTGATGGGTGCTGCTGGGTTTCAATATGATAATCCCTTTTATCTTCAGTTCTCTTCTCTGCCAGAAGTACTATATTTTGTGTTCTGTCACTCACCGTATGCATTAAGTTCAATCACGTTTGGTCATTTATGAGCTTTAGTTTTCTAGGAGGGTGTGTGCTCTTTAGCACACTTGTTCCTCATATGTACAACAAGTGTGTGATGTGCAAAAAGCTGTGAAACTCATTGCTACACATAGTTTTGTGACATACATTTTGTCCCCACATATTTAATTATTTTTTTCAGTACTCCATTATTCCCATGGCATTTGCTTCCATCAATTATCATCAATCACATCTTCCTCTGCTCCCACCCCAACAGGTAATCCCATCAGCTTGCACTTATTACAAGTGCAGTACAATTTTCCAGCTCCTCAAATTTCAGATCCCCCTTGTGCATTTCTTTAAGCCATGAAGTTTTGAAGTACCAAGAATTAGCTTTTCAATGCATTGACAGAGGGACGTCCAGTGAGGCATCTTATTACCTTTTGCCTTCTCCCTTGAGGTTCCAGAGTGCTGGTAGACGGAATTAAGGTCTCTTTTGATTAGGTTGTTGTGATCACATTTATACACACTCTATGCTATATATATACTCATACCAGCCTGATGGAAAGGCAGTGACATGAAGAGCCGTGTTTCCTACTACATGGACATACACTTTCCATTAGAGTGCTGTAACTAGACTTTGTAGCAAACTTACTGGATCAAATGATCTCTTAAAAGTAGATGACATGACATGTGTCGAGGATTCACAAGTTTTACTCATAACTCATGAAGCTCTACATTTGGTCAATCCTTGATGCTGTAAATCTCTGAGGTGACTGGCAGCACAGCTAGATGGAACAAATGTAATGGACAATAGTTGTTATAGGGCAAAATCTGCAATCACCAATGAACCATGATGGATGGATGGATGGTAAGTGATCAGGAAACAGTTTTTATCTAAGGTGGTTAGATCAGTTGTCGGCCTTTTCTTATTATGTACCCACTAACAACCCACAAGCAGGAAGGTAGTAAAAAGCAATCCTTTCCTATTTTATAACTCATCTAATTCCTTGGTAGTCAAGTATGTGCCTATAATTTCTTACCTATCCACCCATATATTGGACCTACTTCTTCCAGATTGGGTTATAAAGGTGAAACCTGATATCAATTTAGTTGACGTTCATCCACAACTGGGACATAAGGGGCATCCGGTGGATGTTATGCTGAGGGGGTGCTGGTTCACTCTGGCCGCTGTGATCACAGAAGCCTAATGGGATGGGACCCTTAGTTGGAGGTATGCATGTATGTATGCTTTAGGAAAAAAAAAAGAATATTGCACACCGACCTTTTAGTAATCTTTCACAAGGCCAGATTTCATTTCACACAAACTTTGTCAAGATTGAACAAATTGTTTACTAGGTAGGGTATGTTTGTGTGTCTTCCACTCACCCACTATCAAACAGCAATTAATGTGGTCAAATTATGGCAAAAGTGTTTCGATGTTCACCTCACTATTTCTCAACACATTTTTTAAACCCTAAACCCTAGGCAGTTGGCAGGTCTAGAGAGCTAACGCAACCCAGACCAAGTCAGAATATTTTCGCACCAGTTTTTGAGGTAAGGTGACTGACATTTGTTGATCTGATGGGTATCTCTAGATTAGGGGGCAGGGTGGCGGGTGCGGGGCTCCTGCGGGAGAATAGTGCAAGATCTGCTATTATAATGAGCTGGTGCCTCAACATTTTTCATAAAAACCTAAACATTTTGAGTGTGAGATCCGCTATTATGATGAGCTAGTGCCTGGACATTTTTCATGTAAACCTCAACATTTTGAGTGCAGCATTCGACAAATAATGGGTAGGTGGCAGATCATGGAAAAGTGACCTTAGGACATCCAGATAGTCCCAGTGCATGTACACCACTGTTCTTGCTGGTGGATGGTCGCAAAAGATGGTTGGCAATTAAAGTGGTTATATACTGCAAAAGGCTGGTCTTTTCGAAAAATAAGCTACAGGAGTAATCAACATTGTGTGTTGCAAGTTGAGGATGGTTGCTCTATGGAAAACTAGTTTGTACTTCCAGCTCCAGATCTTTCTAGAACTCATGAAAAACTGAACTTGAGTTGCTGACTTGAAACTAATTGAGTGTAACTGTAGTTATACGCAATGCTGATCATCCTCCTGACTCTTTTTTTCAAAACTCCTTTGGCCTTCTTCTCCATAATCATATTGCTACTTTTCATTTTACCTTGACTGACTTTAGTTTTCTTCGATTCTTGTTCGATTGTTTTCCCCCTTTTATCATCTTTGTTCCTTACCTGCCTCAGCTTGATGATCAAGAAGAAAGATATATAACAAGAGTATTAATTCAACCAGGAGTTTTTGTCTTGCAAGTCTGAGGTATCTATCAGTCTCCACTCTCCAATTGTAACACAAGCAGTTTGGTTTTGTAAAAACTTGCAAAATAGATAGAACATTCAAGCATCCATAGCTTCTCATGTAGCCAAGGTAGGAGACCCAACTTAAGCTGGTGCAACTGCTTGTACCTTAGAGGGACAAAGAGAAAAAAGCAATGCAGCTGATCAACATGATGTAATATTTCTCATAAAACCCAACAACAATTTCTAAAACACAACAAACAGCACGAAGTGATCATGTGCTAGAACCATGACTCTTAGCATATTTGAGGAGGAGATTGCAAGTTTGAAATTGCATACAGAAATGTTAGGGTTTAAATTGATTTGCCAGAAACCCATCTGTCTGTTATTACTGATGAGGAGATTGCAGGGTTGAAAATTGTATACAGACTTTTTAGGGTTTATTGTTGTGCCAGAACACTGTCTGTTAGAATGCAGAGGAGGTTACAAATTGAAATTGCAAGCGGAATTGTTAGGGTTCAAGTGGTTCAAACCCCGCAGCTGCAAGATCAGAGAAGCCTGTGTTGAAAGCTCCAATATTCTTGTTAAAAGCTCCTTTGCAATTTGCATGGCTTTTGGATGCGGCCACATGTAAACCACATGCAATGCTTGAGTAATATAGTTCACCAAGGCAGCTCTTAGAAACAATTCAAGGCACCAATTTGAACCAATTTCATTGGCCACATAGGCTTTTTTTCCACATCTAGATACAAGCCAATTCCCCTAGACCCAGTATACTTTGTCTCTATTTTCTACACTAGTAATACTATATAACCTTTGTCTATATAGCCTACAGGCAGGCTTAAAGAGATCATTTTGGGTTATTTTTTTCTGTTGTTCCCAATGTGTCCCCATATTGGTTCCCCAAGATGTTCCCAATAGCACCTAGGTTTTTGGCTGGTATGAGGCAAGTATATATCAATGTGGGGGTGGGTATAAGATTTTTGCAATACCTGCCCGTTCAGTGTATTTGAAAAAAAAAAATCAGAATCAAAGAACCACCAGTTTCAGGTATTTGAATTTTTGAGAATCATGGTTATATATATAATAATCGGGTATTTGATTTTTTGATTATCATGGTTATATATCAAAATCGGGTATTTCATTTTTTTTTATAATCACAATTATCAAGTTTGATACTTGACCTGATACCTGGTGAGTGGTTGGTGCCATTTCTAATATTCACCCCCACTCTAGTATATACCTGATATAGAGAGGGCCACTTTAGACCAGGGTCCAAAGAAATTGAGCATTCCTATTGGTTAAGAGCTTTAAAATTGGTCCCAAGGCCTTTAAACAAGGGTCCAAGAACAACACAGCTCTAATTGTGATTCAGCTTACATGGCATCATTTCGGAAGGAAAACTAATTGGTACTGACAAAAAGAAGAAAAAAGAGCTTAAAGCAGAGCTCATAATTTGGAGAACCAAAGTGTAAGCTAGGGTCCAAAGTTGTTCATTTCTTTGTTTTTTTAAATTTTTTAAATCATTATTTTCTTTTACACTTGTTCAAATTTTTGTGAAAATAGAAGAAGATATGCTATCAATTGAGGACATTCTTGAAAGCACACCATCTTCTCCGTTTGAGATCAATTCTAGAGTTCACATGGCTAGTTTTGTGCATCCTCCTCACAAGGTGGTTGTGAGAAAGAATATATTTGATGATAAATATAGATAGATTCTTCGATAGGTTCTCTAAGCTCTAAACCTCTTTTGCAAAATGAGATGTAAGTATAAAACATTTTTGTTATTTCATTTTGGAAAAGTGGGGAGAATTAATCATTCCACCAAATTATAGGGCAAAGAGTTTTTTTTTATATCAATTATTGGATAACTACTTTATAATGGTGATTGGCTTGAAGAAAAGAAGGTGATATAGGTTTTCACAAATTTTGATATTTTTTTTCTCTCCCTTGATGCTATTGTGCATGCATGATGACCTTGGTGTTCCTCCTTTAGTTCTTTTAGTGTTATCAATTTGGACTCAAGATTGCTTTTATTTTCTCATCTCTACCTTCACAATAGATTTAATTGTCTCCATTTGAGAAACTCACAATTTCTAACTCCTATTTTTCCCCCTTTCACTTCCAAAACTTTGTTTTCAAACTTTAGCTATATATAGCACTCTTTCATGACTCCCCTTTCAATACACTCTTATTCAACTTTGTCCACACCTATCCTATGCTCATCACATTTACAACCCCGGGGTGTGAAAGAGAAGGAAGCTAAGTGGCATGATATAAGAGATTTAGGCATCACATAAAATTGGTCCAATTCTCAAAATTTCACATCATCGAGGGTAATAATTTCCTTTAACTTTGGCATTTCAAATAAATAAATAGATAAATAAAACTATAACTAAATAAATGAATATATATATTTTGGTCATTTTCCTAAATATTCTAATTATTGCTGAATCTGAAAAAGGTATCATGATAGTCAAATTGATGAGCCCTTGGACTCCAAATTCCCAATTCACTCAAACCCCTAGCCTTCCCTCACCCACAAAATGTTATTCAAAGGCAATTTGTACCATTGGTGTGGGGATCATCATACCGAGTCACTCCACCTTCAAGAACATCACACCCATATTCCTTCCCAAGGTAATCAATCAAGAAACCTTGCAACCATAGTGCATTTTGCACCTTCCATAAGGTCCATGACAAACAAAGAAGCTTAAAATGGCTCTACCCTAGTTTATTGCAAATTCAAACAAAATCATGAGAGATGGTAGAACCGTGGCTGGACATGATTTGTTAATGTGAATGCAAAATGATATTTGAAAAATAATCTAAGGATGCAGATTCATGATAATGGAAAAAGCTCATTGGAATTTGGAGTTTAGGGCTTAAGGTTTAGGGTTTAGTAGTTTAGGCTTTAAGGTTTAGTAGTAGGTAGTCCGGGGGCACCTTTTCTGTAGTCCCAAGACGAAGCAAATTTGTTGGCATTGCAAAACTGCTTCTTCCCCGAGATCGCAAAGATGTCGTTCATGAAAGGAGATCTGCTGTCCAAGGCGCGGAAGCTTATGAAAGGCGGCATTATGGCTAGACCCCGATGGCTGGACGCTGTCATCAGGTACTCGATCCAGCAGCTTCTCTATGCTGCTGTTGTTGCTGATGTTGCGTTCTTTTTCTCACAATTTCTGTTGTTGTGAGAGGATTGCTGACAGGTGGGTTTTTGTTTTGTTTCCTTGAGAAACAGAGTACCTCCACTGCCGAAGAAGACACGATGTCGTAGAGCACCCAACATCAAGTTACCTGAGGATCGACTGGTGGAATCCTACTATGCACGCCATCCTGAGGCCAAATTCATACCCTTCGAGTAAGGGTTTAACGAGCTTCTTCTTCTTCACGGGGTTGTTTTAAGATCTTCACTCTTCCTGCAAAGGAACTTTTTGCCGCATCCATCCGCTGCTGCATTCTTTTCCTCGTTAGGCTTTTAAGGTCTTCAACTCCTCTTTGTGTGTGTTCCTTCTTAGGGTTTTAAGATCTTCAATCCCACACGCTCTCTGTGCCTCCTTCAGAAGAGTTTTGTGGGTCTGCGGCATTCTGTTTCCTCCTCAGGAGTATTAAGATCTCCGATCGTCTCTCCTTCCTTCAAATGAATTCTACATATCCACTGCATTCTGTTCCTCCTCAAGGGTTTTAAGATCTTCAATCCTCTCTCTGCTGAATTCTTTTTCCTCCTCAGGATTTTAAGATCTGCAATCCTCTTTCTTCCTCTGACGGTGGTTTATGAATCTCTGCTGCATTCATTCTGTTCCTCCTCTCACAGGGTTTTAAAATCTGCAATCTTTCTTTTCCTTCAAAGGGGTTTTAAGATCTGCTGCATTCTCTGTTTCTCCTCTTCCCTTAGTTGTTGCTACATAATCGCAATTCCTGTTTCACTTCATTTCTGAGTCAAAAGGTATCTACTATATGATGATGATGATGATGATGGTCAATCCCCATCTTGTTACAAACAAGAATTGAGTGATGGTGATGGTGATGGATTGTGTTTTCTTGGATCAACAGGATAAACAGTTTTGATCCTCCACCAGCTCGCAAGTTTGCTTGGCGGCAATTGGAACTCATGGAGCAAGGCTACTTTCGGGACCAAGCTCGTGACATAGTTGAGGTAGACGATAATATTGCACTAGCTGCAAAATGATTGACAAAAGCCATCACCCATCTAAGTCTGGAATGGCTGAAGATTGTTCCCAATGAGCTTGCTGCTTTGTTTTTTCCTTTTCCTTGATAATCTATCTTAAGCTGCTATGGATTTCAACTGAGCTATGGGTGAAGGCAATTATGATGATGATGATCATCATCATCATGGCCTCCACACATTTGCTCATGTGGGTGAGAGAAAGTTGTTGTTGGATTAAAAAAATATTCAAACAAAATTTGATTTCAATGTGAGGGTTTGATGTTTTGTTTCTGGTGTTTTATCAAACAGGCGGAGTTTGAAGCAGCAGAGAAAGCAGAGCTAGAGGCATTGAAGGCAGAGAGACGGCGTGCCATTTGGGAAGGGCGAGAACCACCACCTTTGAAGTTGACCAAAACTGAGGAAGTGCAACGAGAGGAGTGGGAAAACATCATTCATGGCCTTAACGAACTAGGCTCTCAGGGACGAAAGGCCGGTGACAAGCTACCGGGAAGTGATCCCCCACGCAAAGTGTCAGCCTTTTCATGATCACATCCTTATTCTTCTTCCTCGCGTAGTTCCCAGCAGGACACCTCCTCTTCAGCATTCAATGGTGCTCAATTTTCTCACAACTTCAGCAATTAGGGCTTTTAGGGTTTCTCCATTTCAACAACAAAGTGTTAAATGACTGGTTGCATGTTGAACAGCATCACAGCACTCTTTTAAGAGCCACTCTTTCAAATCCAAATGTTGTTGCCAGGTTTGAATATGTAGATTCTTGGGAGACCTTGTGAGGTTGAGTCTTTTAGATATCCTTCAGAACAAAACTTGACAATTTGATTTGTATTCAGTCTTTTCCTGCTTCACATGGTTTTCCTCTTTCATTTCCTGGACATGAAAAGGGACATGTTAACTTGCATTTTCATATCCATGTAGGTGAGTAGGAGAAAGGAATGAGGTAGTTATTAAGAAACAAGTGAAGTTGTTCCACTTGGAAGACGTAGGTACGAATGTTACAGAAAAAACAATTTTTTTTTAATGTATAGATTAATGTTAGTTAGAGGTTTCAACCTCTTCTTGGTCATTCACCTCAGCTTTCTTCCTTCAAATTGCTTGGGATCTGTTCAAAGTAGTGTTGGGTTGCTATTAAAATCCTGTTCAGCATCATCGGGGTGTGGGTGTCTCAAATGCCGAGAGCTTGCTAACTGTATGCATGATGAGGTTGCAGGTAAATTCTGCTGCTATGAACAGGTCTTTTCTTCAATTCAGAAAGTGTTGTCTATCAATTGCTGGTACCACTCATTCTCCTTCTGTGTCAAGAAAAAAGCTTCTGCGCAGCAATCCATCAAACCATCTCAAGAGGAAGGAAAACACCAGATTTGAAAAGTGCAGATTACATACTAAAGTTTTGCTTTATCTTTCCTATCATTAATGATTTCTGCAAAATATATGATCTGGAAGCCTGAGATGGTTGCTAGTGACACTGTCTTCTTGCCTGTGGAGGAAATAATGACCTCCCAGGGGGGGATTCTGAAAAACACCACTGGGCAGGACAGGCCTATATGGCAGGAATTTGTGTTCTGTGTTTTCTGTCCATTCTGGTCTGCCTTAATCATCATGCCAGGCATTGGCAGCATGGCATTACACCCCTGACCTTGGGCTCCTCCCTCAGTTCACAGGGCGTAATGCCCTGCTGCCAGGGAATTACCCCACAAAAACAATTCCAAAAAGAGCACCAGGAAGGATTCTGCCATAGATTGCATTGTAGTTTCCAGGGCCATAAACACCAGTCATAAACAGTAAATAGAAGCTATCAATCAGGTCTAGACAAATTGCACTTGATTCAGAGGTCTCACCATGTTGAGGGACTGAAGAGGTACATGATTTTGATGAAGTTCATTGCAGATCAAATGCATGTGTTGGGCTAGTGCAACTACATCAATTACACAAGAAACCTGTTGACAACATCTGACACTCTTTTGAAGGAACTGATCCTATGGTGGCTGAAAAGAAGAAAGAGCAGTTATATGCAAACCTGAGATGAAAGTGTCACTGTATTGCTCCTCAAATTATATGAACTGAGGAGGCTCTAAGTCACCAACACCCACAATAGTGCTTCCACTACAACCCCCACACAACTCTATATCTGTGTATCCTGCAGACTTTTTGAATTCATTCCCAATTCCTCAACCAATGAGGTATAGTTTTTGAGTTGCAACAAATGGAATTTGCGTGTTATTGTGGGACTTCCACTACTTTTTCCCACCAAACTCCAGTCGTGGTGGTGTGCATCTTGCAGACAGGAAAAAGTAACAAGGAGAGAAAAGAGATTTGATTTGCATCATCAGACCAATGAGGCAGACCTTCCAGACATAGAGACAGCTTGGTAATGGCGACGACTGGCAGCTGCCACACGCTCTTTCAGTGCCTTCAAATGCTGGAGGTTCTGGTAAGTATAATAACAGAGTCATGAGATCAATATACACCTACTAGTGACAAACAAAGATTCAAGACTCCTGCCAAAAAAAAAGGTTCCAAATTCTTTGAAATAACCCAATTATGTAACAGGATGTTCACCAGAGCACAGCTTGCATTAACATAGGCATAGTCAATGCATTACAGTATGGGGTGGCAGATTATGTCATTTTCTTGACCACATTATATGACATATTCTTCCATGATGATCATAAACTTGTAATGGTGACCAAAATGTGCTTGCAGAACATGATTTTTGGGGTGACCAAAAATCTACCACCCTAGACCTTGATGGCATGGAATGGCCAAGACACCCTGCCCATTATGTTGGCTAAGGCATTAGGTGAGTTGGATGTGTTTCTGGTGAGATGGGCTTGCCTGGTGCCTTACCCGACATAATAGGCAGAGGCTTGACCATTCCATAGTACACAAACACTTGGAATGAATGAAAGCTCAAAAGAGCTCACATGTAAGGCAATACATATGAGGAGGATGGAAGATGTACCAAGGTCATTAATCCAAACATTTTGTGAGATTTCTCTGAGCAACTCCTCTGGATCCTTGTTGCTCACCCTCTCCATCGAAAACATCTGCACAACCAACAACAACTTCTCTTAGCTGTTCAGATGGCTGTATGTATTGACACAATATGCAAAGCATGGCAACAAAGGAGAAGGTCAATTTTCAGGTTTCACAGAGGTTTCAGTTCTGAGACAGATTCTGATGTAAAGTGCAAACAGACCAGCGTTGGGCAAGTGTCAGAAATGGAATTGATAATTGGAGGTTCTCAGGGCGCTTCTCAAAGATATAAAACCACAGATCTCCAAAAAACCCAGATTAGCGGTTGTGACATATAACCACAGTTCTCAAAAATCTGAGAACTGATTCTACTATATAACTGCAGTTCTCAAAAAAAATTAAAAACTGGTCAAATGATCTTCTATAAAACTGCTGGTTCTTTGCTGGTTGTCTCATGAAAACCACCAGTTCTTTGAGGATTTTTAAAAACCTGGAACCAGAGGTTCTTTGATTCTTGAAAATTTCCAAATAGCTGGATCTGGAGGGTTCTTTGATTCTGAAAACATTCCAAAAAACTGGAACCAGAGGTTCTTTGATTTCCAAATCTTTTAAAAAACCAAAACCAGAGGTTGTAAAAAAGAAAATTCAGATACCCACCCAACACTGCAACAGACCCAATTGGGATGTTAGCACAGGTACCTTGTAAACTTCAGCAGTTGAGCACTCCTCTTTTGGTTTAATAAGCACCATTGGAGTGTCCAAGGGAATAGGCGGTGCAATATCACCCACCACCTGCTAAGCATACACATCGTAAGAAGAAACAAAGTGTTTCCCAAATGGCAAAATCCCAAGATGTTGAGATGATCAGATTCAGAGAAGTGCGAGTATCCATTCACCTCTCCTCTGCTGGTACAATTTTCTGCCCCCTGGGAGAAGAAAAATGGGCAATCTGAGCCTATCTCTGCTGACCAAGCCTGAAGATCTTTTCACTTGCAATATTTCCATTCATCTGATTTGCAGCCCACAAAGCTGTGGCTAGATTGCCACTTCCACCGACAAGACCAGCTCCTGTTGGCACTTGCTTGTCCAAGTGTATCTGCAACACTAATCTTGTTGGCCACTTATGTCCAAGTCTCTGTTCTTTGATTTGACTACCTGTTCCATCTCTTGCAAACAATCTGCTTTGAGAAACAGAAGAGACAAAAACCAATTTGTATGTGCTCACTCCCCTCTGAATCTAATTTTTAGATTTCCTGGCCAGTAAATTTCAAAAGTATACATATCAGAAAGCACAAGCATACCCAGAAATATTTTTGGGTGCATCTTTCTCCTATACAAGTTGAAGGCCTTGATAATCTGCAAAAAAGTAGGAGCAGCAGCAGCAGCTCTTCAAGCTACTATGAATACTAAGATGTTGAAAGCATCTTGACAACAAACATCACGGCTCCTTTACTGTGGAAGAACAGACTGCCAAACAGAGATCTTAAGGGCATTTAGAGGAAGTGATTTGGACTCAGAAGGGCAGAGGTACAGAATATACTCAAATGCAATGAGAGTGAGGGAATATGAAGATGGTAGTACAAGCATGTTATAGAAAGGTAAGGCTCCAAGTGTGCCTGTAATGCTGCTGAGATGTATGAATCATGTGTAATGAGCATACCAGGTTCTTCTCATCAAGAGGAACACCAAATGTGTTTGTTGTAAGGAAATCTTTGGTGGTTGAGGGGGATATTGAAAACTTGATAATGTCCCCTAGGCTGATCACCTGCCAACATCATGATCAGCTGCTCAATAGGAGGAAAACATATTCACCCACATGCTCTTTTGTAGAAGGACATTCATGATTTTCTCTCAAAGCTTTCCTCTAACAAAACTAGCACACACAGTAGTAACTTGAGTCATGTGTCACATGAATTTGACCCAGCATTGGAGGATTGAAATATTCTCTTCCCCCCTTGATTGATGGGGAGAGAGAGGTTCACTGCCCAATTGGAAACTATTACAGCTTCCATTTCTCTAATGCTTATCTAAAGTCTCCAAGAGGTGCATGCACCCAAAACAAAAACTTGCTTTCTTATCACTGGGAGATGCATTAAGAAATTGTGCATGCTGATTTGAGATTGACAGTGACATGAGAATGGGAGTTGCACAAAAAAAAGTTGTGGTGATGGAAGGGCAACATACATGAAAGAGGGAAGAAAGGTCATGATAGCCATCAGGTCGCTTGCCTGTGATCCTCAGAAACACGTTCACCTGAGCCACATGTGTTTTAGCACTTCGTTCATAAGGAACTTTACACATATCAGCAATGAGCATCAATGATCAACCATGTACTTGCTTGCACACCAACTTCACAAAGCCAACTGCCTCTGAAAGCCGAAAGAAGGTAAATGACATATTACTTCAACTTACCAAGAAAATTGAATTCACCCAGTGAAATAACTGTTATGTTGTGCATACCTTGGAAGGTGAAACTCTTGGAAAGTGAGGTTGGAGATAGGCATAGAAGAAGAACTGTTGAGCTCCATGGTCAACTCATCTATTCGCTTTTGTGGGTCATACACAACCTACATGCCCAATTTCCCACATGATGATCCCTTGGTCATATACACTCACTGCTGAAGTCTAAATGGGAACTAAACTGATGGTGCGCAGAAAGACAGAGAAGAAAAATAGAAGATTGTCATCAGCACACCCAACTTGGCTTGAGATCAAGGGTTCAAATCTTGATCCCTCTAACTCCTGTTTGCTGTAGTGAACATGTTTGCTATGTGGTGAATTTTGTCTGACTAGTCATATATGGGTTTAGAGTTCACTAAACCCTGAACCCTAAGCAGCTAGTGATTAGCATGGTCTTGGCAGCTGAATTGATCATAATAATAGAGGACTCTTCAACTAGAAGAAAATACAATGAACTTCCCAATGTGTTGCGAAGTACCTCCATCTTGTTCTCAGAGCTTGTTGTTGTTGTGTCTGAAGAAGCATGGACACGGATAATGTTGCCCCTTCCAGAAGTCAGATTGCAGCTGTAGGATGATCCTTGTATGCTCCATTCCCCTCTTCCAGAATTGAGAGATCTCAAGCCATGTCTGGCATTGCTGCTGAATTGCATCAGTGCATCTGCAATTCTTTCTTATGAAGTCCCAATCCTGGACAAAATCCTGAGCATTTGTTTGTTGTTGTTGTTTACAAGGTGTTTACCAGCTGTAGCCTTGTTGTTGCACTTTGATGGCTTGCACAATACGACAGTAGTGCTGCAACACAGCAAGATGACGAGAATGTGAAAATATAGCTGCAAACTCACTCACAGCCGAGTAGTATCTTCTCTATCTCCAATTTCTGCGGTTTTTGCTTTTGGCTGATTTCCAATCTTTCCAGGTGAGGGGCCAAGGTTTGCAGGAGATTTAGGGTTTGGGGTTCGAAGGAGGGAGGGAGAGAGGACAGGAGAGTCCGATTTCCAGACTAGGAAGAAGAGATCAGCCAACATATTTGGAATGGCAATGAGGATCAGCTTGTAGCAGCATATTCTAGTCTCAAAAAAAAAGGTTGGGCTTATCATTTTGAGTAAAGATCAAGTAAATCGCCTGTTGCTTACTGCTTTGAATGTGTGGGTTCTGTCCAATCTGAAACAGCTTCCAGAGCTAGTCCATCTATATTCAGTGGCAGGAGAGGGCCATTTCTCAGCCTTTTGTTACAATGACAAGATCCTGCATGAAACTTTGATGACCCTATTCAGGGTTTCTGGATTGGCACCTGCAGAGAAGGTGAGCTTGGAGACCTACTGAAGAATCCAGAGACATAAAAGTTCAAAGGTGCAATACACTAACCCCAAGATGAATGCTATGGCTTGTGCAAACACGAGTGGTACCCTTTGATGAGAACATGAGATACAAGGTTTTTCTGCAATTGAAAGGGGAAGTTGAAAAGATGGTGCACAAGGAGAATCCCCCAAATTCATTTTGGTGGGGTCGGACATTATGAGACATCACAGATGGAACAAGAGGTTGATTAAAATGATTACCTGCTGGTGACAACTGCAGAAAGCGCCTGAAAGTGACAAACAGATGGGTCAGCAAGGTCAACACAGCGAGGTTCAACAATCTTAAGAGTACCTATGGGCCAGAAGAAGGAATCTTCATATTGTGAGAGCCCTGGTTTTCTGGATGTTGCTTACTTTCTTCTTTTGATGAGAAAGAGCCATTTCTTCTTACTTTGCAAACTGTTAATTTGCAGGTGGTTAGAGAAGATTCTTATTTTTTTTGCAGACTGAAAACAGCATGTGTGTCATTCTCTGTACATCAAAACCTTATTTTGTTCCAGGACAGATTATATATACAGGAGAAGGTTGAAATTGCCTGATCTAGTTCTAATACTCTTAAGAGTCTTCGAAAATTGTACATTACATATCAAAGACATATATCAAGGAAACCTGATTGACACCTCCTCCTTTTTGACTCTTTGGAAGTTGTCTGATGTAGTCACTGTTTCTAGTTTATACATGAAATCACAATGTTGACTCAGAGTCTATGATATGTTGTTTCAGCAAAAGTTTGAGCATTTTCTTAAGTTTGATCATCTTCTCAAACATCTTTTCAATGTGGACCAGAAACTCAACTTTTGTTCAGTTTTGGTGGATTCAATGAAGAGTGTGTCACTGAAAAAATGGCTCGTTGAATCCAACAGCAGGTTGATTCATGATTACCTGCTGTTGTTGACAACTGTGGTGTATATGGGTGGGTCTCTGTTTGGCTGCACTTCCATCTGTTAGCTGAAGAGGGTCATTCCTCTGCATTTTTGTCACAACAATAATATCCAGAGAGGACGGTATCAGAAGAGCCCACTACATCAAAAGGTGTTTAATTGCCAGCTTTTGTTGCCAGATGACACAAGAGCTCCACTAGCCCCTTAACTCAATTATGTCCACTTTGAGTCCTGTCTGCAAGAATATTACAAGCATTACAATGTAGTCCCATCTAGTTATCACACAAGCTATATCTCACATTTCAGTCTCCTTGATTCTTACAAAAAAACAGCATTACTATGGTCACTGTAACATTGGGCTGGCCATGGTGGATTTGTACAAACAATCTGCAAAAAATGGAAAAGACAATGTGCACTCACCATTCCTTCAGCACAGAAGGATTGTCTTGATTGGTATAATGAGTTCCCATAAACCAATCTCCTGACGAGAACTGGGCCTGCTTGTCCGTAGTGGGTGCAATCTGATTCATTGATTACACAAGGTTCTTGCACACGACATGATGTTGCACATCCCAAGTCTTGCTTCTTAAAACTAGTGTCACTTTGAACACTAATTTCCGAATCAGCAAACATTTTCTACCTTCATCATAGAGTTCTACATTAACTTACTATGTTGTTGAGCAGAACAACAGATCTCTTGTCACATGTTTGTTGTCTGCCATGCTTACGTGTGGCTGTGAACTTGATAGGAACCCGTTTTAAGTGTGCATTTCCTTTTTCTTGTTTCAGTAGCTGTTTTGGGTGTGTCTATCTATCCTGTTCCTTGAGTATCCATCATCTTGAGTAACCTCGAGGACATAGCTGATAGAAAAACTTGAGGAAATTGGTGATGGTCTTGGTCATTTTTGGGGTTTCAAATGCATATCAAGAGAGTAATAATGAGGCAGGCACCTAACTAACTTCGTGATGTGGTAAGTTTTTGACCCTGTTGGTTGTGTGAGTTTTGCATAGAAACCTTGTAGAAAGGGTGCATACATAAGATCCAACTTTGAGGCACTAAATTCTCTTGATTTGCAGTAGCTAGTAGCTTTACAAAAATGTACAGAGCAAAAGGTTTCTACATCATCAGGGACCTGGAATTTTAGAGTTGCCAGTAGTAGAGAAAAATCAAGGGTTGGGACTTAGAGGATTAACTGCCAAGGGCCATCATGTGTAACAAAAAGGGTTGGGAGATTTCTTTAATTTAGGTTGTACCATTTGGGGTTTCCATAATTGGGAATATTAGATGGATTACAGTACTTGTATTTTCATGTTGCAATTCTGACAATCTATGAAGGAATTTTCACATTTTGGGTTGAATTTGTGGTGGTTTATATTAAGTTGGATTTTGGTGAGTTTTTTTTGGTGAGTGGATTCCTCCTTGCATGCCATAGATGAGATGCTTTTGAGGAGACAATATTTCAATACCATTGTTAGAGTTTTATTTTCTTCCAAACAAGTCTAACACAAACAAAGGACCCAAGATCTGTTCCTTGTTGGAGTTTTTGTTATGTTATCGTTATGTTATTTGTTCATAAGATTGCAAGGATTTCTGTTCTGATCATGAGCAAAATGGGTTGCAAATGATCTCCTAGATGTTTTGGAGCTTTATGGGGGTGGGCATTTTGTGTTGGTTTTGCTTACCCAACAATAAAATTTATGGTGGGGTGATTCACAGTTCTGATGTTTTTGTAGCAAACTATGGCAGGCATGGGAGGGCTTGTGGGAGGAAGTGCCCTTGATGATGGGTTGTAATTCTTTGTTGCATCATGTTCTAAAAAAAATAGGGCATGACCTTCCTTCCTTCTTTTATGTACACAGGTGAAGAAAATTTCCTGTCAAAAACTCAGTTTGGAAATTCAGCATTTGAATTAAGATTTATGTTTTTGTGGGCATTAGAAAGCGTAGCAATGTTGTTTGACTGTGAGGTCTCCCCTTCAGTGCCTCTGAATCAGACAATGCTGGATTTTTCAAAGGATTGGAGATGGGTCCCAATGGTGTAGTCATTTGCGGGAACTTTCAGGGTAAAATTTTGTCTTGCAAATTCAGAACTCTGCTGATAACAATCTGCTGATACTTTGACCTACTCCAGGACATAATGTCAATGTTGAAATGTCTTGTGCACATTCAATTACTTCATGAATTACCAATTGTTGATCTTCTTGCAGGTGCCTGAAGTCAAGCTGAAGTTCAATTACTGAATGTCTAAATGGTCTCGATGAAACTGTGTAGGCAGGTCAACTGGAAAAGCTTATATGCAATTTGCGAGTACAGAATTAGCCAACAAAGCTTTAGATCAGAACAGGTATATTTTGAGCCTTCCCTGATCTATCATTTCAGCATTTATCCATAGACCTAATTGGGTCATCAGACAAAATGTAGTGGAAGTTTTGGTCAAATGGGTTTCAACATCTGCCACTTCAATAGAGAAGTTCATGTATAGATCCGAGTGTATCAGGATTGCTAACTTCAGAACTGTGATCCAGTGCAACATGAATGAATAGAGATATGTGGGTAACATGAATGAAAAGAGATGTGTGGGTAACATGAATCTCATGTCATGTTCAATTGGGTCAGCTTTCCCTTCATAATCTTCAATTCTTGTAATCAGTTCTTGGGGTTTCAATTTTGGAATATGTGCAGGCAACATATTGTTAGCTGCTACATTGAAGTCTTCAAGGGGCATCCAGCAGATATGCAGGTTCCTTCATAAAATGGCCACGAAAAACTCAATGAAAATCAAATGTGCAATTGTTCTTCATCCTTGTGACTAACACTGTTTTTTAACAAACGGTTGGGATTCTTGCAAATGGTGGGATGAGGAAATGGGACAGTGATAGGGATTGGTGTGCTAGCTTCTTCTTCTGCTGCTGTCAACATCCTCAACACAGGGATCCCAGGCACGTATGGTAGTATGGACATGCACTACACTGGCATGGTGCGCATGTGAGACATGCCCTACAGGTTAACATCAGTGCCCTCCTCCATGAATGTTTTTTTTGAAGCAACAAGTGGGATGAAGGTTTTTGTTGAACAAGAATTCACATATAAGGCTCATTTAGGTGATGCCAAATTCTGGGGAGATTTTATGGTGTTTCTGTCTGCAGTTGTACTTCCGCAGATATCACTGCTTTGTTCAAAGGGATGCAAGTTGTGGCTGATGGTATTTTTCTATGTACTCATGCCGATGGTCGTCCCACAGGCGAAGTGGGTTTCAATGTTTCAACTCTTTTATTCATTCATTGTGTCATATATTGACTGTGGGTGGATTTTGAAGGTTTTGTTCATCAAAGCTGGAATACAAATTTGTGCCAAAATAAATTTCCTTTTTGTAGTATCAACCTCTTGGGTTGCTGTCTGTCGTACTAGTCAAGCTCTCGCTAAGTAGCAACAGTTTTTTTACACAACTTCAAAATGCTCTTCCATGACAATACATTTGCAGGTGTGAATTACAATTATGTATTGTCGTAGAAGAGCATTTTGAAGTTGTGTTTGAACAAGAGTTTTTTCTAGCTTTGTAAGGATGGTCTTTTGTGGTGAATTCAGTGTTATATGGAGCTCTTTCAGAGCACAAAAGGCAAGATCATCACAGCTCTAGAACAGAGAATATATGGGATGCTATTAGGTGTTGGTGGCTTCTCCCAATTTGGATCTCCGAATCAGGTGAAGAACAACAACAATATATTCTGAAGGAATGTGGTGGTAATGTGATAATATAAATACACATCTTAAAGATTTATGCAAATTTTTTTAATTAATTAAATAATTAATTTCAAAACATGGGTCATGGAGATTTTTAATCAAAGATTAATATGTATTTACTCAAATTAAACACACGTGAAATTAAAGACATGTAAACCAGCTGTAGACCCAACAAGTATTCAGCGTCTGCCCTTGCAACAACAGGTGCTCTTTTTTTGCTTTGTTTCTTTTTTCCTTCTTGGATCATGACATGCCTTTTGAACTAATACATGAAATACCAACAATCAAGCAAAGTTTGTTCATCAGGTAGTTATATTTTATGAATTGCATCTTCTAAGGGCACAAAAAAGGGTTACCAATTTGCTCAAGATGGGTGTGTGTGTGCATGTGTGTTCAGGTGGCATCAGGAGCTTTTGGAATGACAGGGCTGCTTGCTCCACAAACACCTCATAGTAGTTGGGTCGACATACAGAATGCTGCTGCAGATGCTGTAAACTTCTACCAATGTCAAGCAGCTGGGCTTATAGGTGGTCATGCTTCTCTGCCGTCCATCTCATCATTTGATCCATCTCTATCAACCAACAAAGTTTGGGGCCATCCTCCACACAGGACTTTGGTACAAATCTTTCTGCAACTATAAATCTGTAGATTGTTTCAACAAAAGTTTTGTCAGGTGGTTTGCACACAAAGAACAAAAGAAAGAAAGCAAGAATTATGGTGACTGAATTTGGTGATTAAATTAGTGGCATTTGATGAAGACACAAATTGGGGACTCGAGGAGAAAATGTCACATGGTCTTGACACACCCCACATGGATTGGTATTAATGCAATGCAGAATTAATCAGATCCTGGATGTCAAACTAGATTTCAACTTTACTCCATGCACTATAAGACGTGGTACTTCCAAGACATTTATTGGAACATCTATCGAAGAGTCCCCGCTTGAGGGGATATTACTCTATCTCATGAACATTCAACGATGTCTTTTGGATTACATTGGTGTGACTACAAAGCATGGACTGACTGGTCACAAACACAAGTACAAGGTCAACACTCATGAATCCTAAGAATTTGGACATGAATTCTTCTTGCAGAATGAGATTGGTAAGGGACTTGAAACAGCTTACTTGTACATTATTGCACATAAAGTTTCATCAGATTGCTTCTGTGGACATGACCACATAGTATTAGTACAATATACAACAAAACCAACAACCCATGGCAACTGAAATTCCATTTCCATAGCTTGACAGAGCAGAAGTGGGCTCAAGATCTCAACAATTTCAAGTGAAACAAAAGAAACAAAGAAACCTGAATTGCTTTTGTGAATCATGACTGCAAAACATCTCCAAGAGGTAAAACACTCAAAGAATAAGACTGTACAACCAAGTTACAGGCAAAATCACAATTTACACTACTGCATAAGTCACCCACATAAGAACCAGGCACTACCCAAAAGTGAAGTGCATTTCAGCGACGATATGGTGAGTAACGTGGTGAACGTGAGCGTTCATGCCGGTGACCACGGTATGGAGAGCGCTCCCTATCTCGCCAGTCACGCCCATCACGGCCATCTCGAGCTGCATGCTGAGAGAAGCGAGGTGCACGACGAGCTGAGTATCCATCCCTCCCATTGTCTCTCCCATAGTCACCACCATAGCCTCGTGATTGGGACTGCATAGCTGCAGCAAAACACTATGAAATTAAAACCCTACAAATAAACACATAGCTCACTTATATATTCCAGAGCTCTATGACAAGTACCATAGCAAACATGCTCGAAATTTCACACACCTCTCACACCAAGATACTCCCCTGGTGTGGGTGTCCGTGCTCGCCTCCTTTTGGCCTGCACTCATCAATAAAGAACCTTAGGATAGAGTGTTCCTCAAAAAGCCATCCTACAAGCTGGACCAAAAGTTGATCAAGCTGAAGATGCTTCCTTGTGAATAAAGCAAGGCCCAAAAAGACCCAGAAACTACCCCAATAAAAGTGATAAGCAGTGTCAAACCTGGGTGCTCCAAATTAAGCAGCACCACTGTGGGAAAGATGCCTAGCACAGCTAGATGTAACAAATGAAATAAAATAAAACCATGACCGTTCTGTGTTAATACATCAACTACAGCAGTGTCATGAAGCTGTAACATTGCGACTGTCAATTCCTTGTCCTTCAAAGATGAAGGATAGAAGGATTGCTTACAGCTCATGGTCAGAACAGTGTGCAATCACATGACCAGAGAACACCCTAGCTGGTAGGGATGAGGATCACCCAGTGGCTAGATTGGATTCCTCATAAAATGCTGCTCTAACCCACCTTGAAGAACATGAGTTGCAGACAACAACAAAGATGGCAGGCGCTGTTAGGATTGGGTTGGACACAAATTGTGCAAGTTTGTTGCAGTAGTAGTTGTGGTGCTACGATAGTGGTGCAATGGCTGATGGGTTTGCAGGGTCCACAATGAGTTAGCAGCGCCAGCATGGCAAGCTTGGAAGATACTGATCTGTTTGAGGCAAACAACCATGGCTATCTTTGCCGTCTACAACCGACTCTGAGAAGCCAGCTGGGTTTGATGGATGCAAAAGGAGAATGCTCAAGCAGGTAGCCCAGCACCAAGCCTTGATGACATCCACTGGACATTTGAATTTAACATTCGATTTGAGTGAATTTGTGTGAGTGGTAATTTTGTTGTGAAATTGGCATGCAAAGCTCCATTTCGACAGCTCGGATGCCTCAGTGGGTCATCATTAAAAATCCCTGCAATTTCTTGGTGGACATATTCGCTACAGCACACCGAGTCGCACAGTCTAAACCATTGCACAGTTGAAGGCTGCAAAAGCTGTATCTTCTCTGGATGACCAAAGCTTCCAAGGAAGACCAGCAATCCCATTAGCACTAGCCCTTCCTATTTCACTACCTCCTCCACAGCATTATCTAGCATTTTTCCTGCCTTCTGCCATCTACCCAGAATTCCTCCCACTTCAATAGAGAATGTAGTAAGAAACAATTGCCCAAACTTACTTGCAACCCGTTGACTGCTCTCAAAATACCAGCATTGCACACCTGAGGTGCAGGTTTGAAGACAAAGCAGGCTAATTTTCTTTCATGAGAGAACTGGGGAAGTAGGGCAACAAATATATATGTGATTCCAAACTCACCTTCTCAAAAGCTAGGGTTGGAAGAAAAAGAAGTCTAAAATCATCTTCAACAGAAAATTGGGGGAGTATCACTGTAAGTCAAACGCTAGTACAAACTCACCTTCTCAACAGTTATGATCCGTCCCTCAAGAGTTGAGCGGTTGAGATATTTTATGCAGCGGTCAGCATCCTCAGCAGTCTCCATTGTGACAAACCCAAACCCTCTTGATTCTCGTGTGCGTGGATCCACAACGAGTCGGCACTCTGTCACCTGCACACCATCAAAATAAACATTAACATTCATTTGATTCACAATCAACACTTCCATTTCTCTACAACTTTGAAGTATCCAAAGTCAGCTGCTGTGAGCATAAAGTATACCAAGGAAAGGTTTTAAATAGAGGCCAGAACAAAATACACTAGGGGTCACAATACTAATCCAGAGCCAGCAACTACAAAACTTGGTCAGACTCAGTAAATTGCCATAAGTGCAAGGTTCACACAACAGTACACTTAAGCTACCCAAAAACACCTTTTCTGGTGCAAAACTTCAAAGAGAAATTCCACCAAGAACCCTATTGTCATCTAAAACACAATTTTGCAACACATCAGATAGAAATACCTTGCCCTCCCTTGAAAACAGATCCTCCAAATCCTTTTCTGTCACGCGGGTAGACAGACCGGTGACATACAAATTGTTTCCTGGATTGAGTGCCTCTTCTCTTGAGACAGTATTATCCCTGTTCCCCCTCACACCCAAAGGGGGGAAAAGAAGTTAACTCCCTGACACATGCTTGGATGAGCTCATACAGAGCTTAGTCAAAATATGCCAGTCCATATCAGTAACTAATTCCAATGCAGCGGCAAATCATCTGTTGTGACAGTTAAAAACTCATTCCCTCATCTCTTGTAACTAACAGAGATAACTTAGATTGAGCTTAAGAGAACAGATAGAAACACTTTGTTGAAAAAGAAAGACCAGAAAAATGATCAGACCTTCTTGGAGGTGTCCGTGACCGAGATCGACCTCGAGATGCACGCCTTGGTGATGGTGAATCAGAGTACCTGCACAAAAAAAGGATGTGTACATATTCTGTTACCTATTTGAAGCTCCTAATTATGAAAAAAAAATGACTTTCAGCCCATGCCAACATATCACAAAATGCCATGTCAACCAGGGTTGTGAGGCTGAACTGACCTGCTGCTGCGCCGAGGAGACTCTGCCTGCTCCACACATGCATTCAACCAACCCACATGACTATGCGGTTAGTCATAGCACCGACTAGATTCTACAATTCTTATCTAGGATATGGCCAGTTCACACCCTGCTTTCATGTCAATCTTGAGACGAATTTGTTCAGCTCCTACTTAGTTCTGTCTCAGTGTTTGAAAGGCATGAAATAGGGGGAACTTTAAGGTGGATAAGATCAATATCTTTCATAAGAATAGAGAAATCTCCATTCTCACGATAAAGAAGAAAACAGCAAGGTTAACACTTCCTCAGGAAGCCACAGAAAGAACCAAACAAGGGGAGACAAAAAACAAAACGAAAAACACACACCGCGGTATGAACAAAAGTGCCAGTCTCACACCTGTTCAGGGAC